>OX030948.1:58806854-59179354 GCA_943735915.1 Pherbina coryleti
CGGAATGTTCTTATTCTCAAGAAGCTTTACATGGCATTTGTATTACTCTCTGAGGTTTGCCATTGTCTGCAGAGAGGTGGCGGCCGTACAGAAAAATTATTTTATTCAAATAATTTTCTGTCGCTGCTGGGGTTCGAACCTGGGTCTCCAAAGTTCTTTGACTTAGCGGCCACGCACTTTAACCAACTACGCCACGGTCGCCACCAAATTTTCATGTTATGGTCCAAAAATTATGCAGTTAGTTATATAGCAAGAAACCTTACGCTTTGCACAAAAATACAAAATTACAAACAAAATGTCACTGGAACAAAATAAGAAAAAAATTGTATGTGGAAATACGATAATTTTGACAAAGGAGTTAAATTGCATTTTCAAAGCTCCGCCAAAAAATATCAGATGCATTTTTTAAAAAAATAAAAAAAAATGCAAATAGCTTAGATTATTCTAAATGATTCTTCATCACAATATATTCAACATGTGTTTCGGTTTGGACAACATATTATTCAGTATGATCTAAGTCGTAAATAGCTCCAAAATAACATTTAAACGATTTCAGCAATATCTAGAGGTCAAATTTTTTTGGGTCTTAAGGCATTTTTGGTCTCATTAGGAATGGAACTTTCGGAAAATGGACGCGCACCGAAGTATTTTTACAGTCTAATGTACATCGATAACTCCTAAAGCACTTGCCCGATTTCTGTAATTTTTTGTCAACAGATAGCCATGAACGTGGTGGTCTTTTTTTAAAAAAGTGGGCGACATTCGACAAAGGGGCGTGTCAATATTATAAAAACACTGTATTTCAGTTAATATTGACACTAGGGTACTGAAATTTACAGTAAAAATACTGGGGTAGGCAGTATTATTACAAATTACGGTCAATAAAGTGGGCGTTATTTGACAAGGGCGTGTGGTCATATTAGAAAAACACTGTATCTCGAATAGTATTGACACTAGGGTACTGAAATTTAGTACAGGGGTAGACAACATTTTTAAAAATTACTGTAAATAAAGTGGGGTGTGGCAATATTATAAAATCACTATATATCGACACTAGGGTGCTGAAATTCAGTACATGGGTAGGCATAGTTATTACAAATTACAGTCAATAAAGTGGGCGTTATTTGACAAGGGGGTGTGGCAATATTAGAAATCAAATAATATTGACACTAGGGTACTGAAATTTAGTACATGGGTAGGCACAGTTACTACCAATTACGGTCAATGAAGTGGGTGGACTTCAACAAAGGGTTGTGGCAATATTATAAAAATACTATATCTCAGTTAATATTGACACTAGGGTACTAAATAATATTTGGTATGCAGGTAGGTGGGTAGGTAGAATCATTACAAAAGTGGGCGGGATTGTACATAGGGCGTGGCACTTTAAGAAAAGTACTATATTACGGTTAATATTGATACTTGGGAACTGAAATTTGGCACAGGGCTAGGTAGAATCTTTATAAAGTTCGGTAATTAAAGTGGACGGGATTAGAGAAAGGGCATGGCACTTTAATAAAAATGGTAAAGAGACAAATGGAAAATAACCAACAAACTTTCAGATATTAATTTAACAATTTTTTTAAGAGCAAAGTGTCATGTTTGAAATTTTACTCAAGAATACTATTACATAGAATTTTTCATATTCTCTAAAAAGGAAGAAATAAAAACTTTTTAACAAAAAAAAAAAAATAAAACGACTTCAAAATCACTACAAAGTTAAAAATAATTTTAAATAAATTTTCCCATTAATTTCTTGGTCAAATTTTTTAAAAGTTATTTATTTGTATTAAATATTAATCTTATCATTTTCATTTTTTCTATTTTATTGTATTATCATCAATATATTAATTGCTTTATGAACATAAAAACTTTGAAGTCGACGCTAACCTTTGACACACAATCATGATCTTTTACCATCCCTGCACTATTTTAAACTTTTTATTGGATGCTATGCTGCCTGGGTGACACTGTAGTAATTTTACAAGCTCTGTACACATAAACATTCTCACTATACTGGTTTGGGTGAGCTTGTAAAGCTCATATAGAATATGAAATAGTGTGTAAGAGCTGCACAAATAATGCATGGAACACATTGACTACATTCAGCGTACTCAACAATTGCAAACTGAAAGAAAAAAATCGCTAAAAAGCTATTATATTCATAAAGTTAGTAATGTTTTTATGATAATAAAACAAATTAGAAAAAATTAAAATGAAAAGATTTCGACTTAATAAGATAAGCGCCGACTTCAAAGCTTTTATGTTCATAAAGCAATTAATATATTGATGACAATAAAACAAAATTGAAAAAATTAAAATGATAAGATTTCCAATATTATAATACATATAAATAAATTTTAAAATTTGACCATGAAATAAATGGGAACATTTATTTAAAATTATTTTTACTTTGTAGTGATTTTGAAGTCGGTTTTTTTTTTTTTTTTGTAAAAAAGTTTTTTATTCGGTCTGGTATGCGTTATATTTTCAACATCTCCTGAAGGCATTTTATGACGGCAAACTTCACACTCTACATCTTAAACTACAACACCTCCACACCTTTACGTGTTATATCACGCACATTTCTACGTTCCAGCTCAATGGTTATGTGACGTTAGTCGTCATAGTCGTCGAGGTTGTTTTTGTCGTCGAGAAACTTTTGTCCTCTATCCTGTGGCCTTCACGTGATGTCTGCCATTTGTTTTTTTTCGATTGTCATTCGACAACCAGGACACATTAATATAGAGCCAATAACAATTACTGCGATACACAAACAACAATAACAACAACAACAACAACAACAACAACAACAACAACAAAAACGACAACATCATTTAACCAGAGCGTCAAATAATAAATGAAGAAACCAATTTATTTATTTTATCACTCAGTATTTTGTTGACCGAATGTATAGCAAGACGTATTTTTTATTTACAAAACGGTCTCGTGGAAAAATAAAAAATTGTCTCTGCTCTTAGAGACACACCAAAGTGTGCTTAAGAATTTTATTTTTTTCTTTAGTTTTTTTCTGAGTAATTTTCGCTTTTTTTTATTGTGAAAGGGTATGAATAAACTAGCAGCCAAATATACACCGTTGCCAATTCAAGGTTTGGTAGTGATTAAATTTAACTAAAAAAAATAATCTTGCAAATATATCTAACAATATGTGAATTGTGTTTAATTTTTTTTTAGCCTTTCAACAACCAGAATCGGATCCATTACCTAACGAGGATGTCAATGAGTCAGACGCCAAAACAAAACATGTCAACATCACATTTCCACAAATCGCTATCAATGTGACGAACCCAACGGGAGTAGAAGAGCGAGAGAAGGATGATTTGTAAGTTAAAATTAATAGAGTTTAAGTATGTTACTAGATTAGGTTCAGAAGATAAGCCCGTAATCAATATCGTTTAAAAATTGCAAGAAAGCTCTTTGAAAAAATGTAACCAAAATATTTTCGACAACTAGATTTATAAAATAATTTGTATCTACCTATTTGAAGTATGTTTTGTGAAAATGCTTACAAGAGTAGTGATATCGGGGTTAACTGGACAAAACACAATCTCGCTTGCGGCCCCAGTAGTCGAGTAAGCAGCGCGCTTATATTAGTCATATTAGGTAGTCATATTAGTCAATAGATTTAGTTAATTTTCACACCAGCTATTTATAACTCCAAACGAACTATATCTACAAAATTTTGTTGATCTAGGATAATAGTTTGGGCGACTATTCCATATTACCGATTTCGGTTATATGGGAGGTGGGCGTGCTTTTCATTCAATTTGAACGAAATTTTGTGAAAATAATTGTTTCATTGTAAAACTCATTTCTACAAAAATTAATGATTCTAGGATAACTCCTTCTATTTTTGTCAACTCGCTATATGGGCTCGTTACACTGTGGGCCATGGTCCTAGGAATTAACCTTTCTTCATTTTCTTTCCTCATTTCTAATCAACTGAAAATGAAAATTCGTAAATATTTATGACTTCAACTTTAGTGGATGGTAGAGAAGTTTGAGGATTAGATTGAATTGAGGATAGAGACTTGAATTGACTGAGGTAAAGGCATAACACTAAAGGCCTCAGATTCGAAATTCACATGTTTCTTGAATGCCTTGATTCAAATTCAAGGCATTTACATGTTACACCTGAAATCCTTGTTACAAAGACACAGCAGTTTCGATTATACCGTAGCATAAAACGTAGAATTATAGCTTAAACGCAATACTGCGTTAGGTCGGTGTGCGTTGATCGTACTTTTGGTCTGCGTTGTAAAAATTTTACGATATGAGCTGTCAAAACGGACGACCTCAAACTTTGGAAAACTCAATGTTGCGTTGACAGATCGTGCGTCTGTCATTTTGGTGATGCCAATAAAAGCAGCAATAGAAAATATCCCACAAAACGTCCCTTTTTCCGAAATCATGCAATCTTAATTTTAATCAATGAAAAATTAAAAGATATTGTCATACAATCATTAAATGACCTACTTTAGAAAGCCAAGTTCTTTATTTTAAGTTTAATATAATCTTAATATTGAAAAATGTCGCATATTATGTGTAAAAATTCGGACTAAAGGCTTCAAAATAAATCAATGCTTTCCAATTTAATGATAAAAAGTGAATCTAAATTAAAAATTACAATTAAATTTCTGGAAACACAATTTCAGTTTTTTTGGCACAAAATGTTCCTTTATTAATCGATATTTTTATACAGATATATAAATATATTTTTTTTTAAGTGAAACTTCTTAGGCGGCGCTTCGAAATTTGAACGAGAATATTGAGGAGTGAAATTTCAAGGTCAATTTGCTTCATTTCGTTACACGATAGAGAAGAAAGATATGTTTCATAGCAGAGAGAATGAGAGAGATATACATTGTATAAAAAACTGAAAAAATATTTTTGCCACCGCTGAGTATTAAACCTGCAAATCTAAGATTACAAAGATGACGCTCTATTGCTAAACCCTTCATATTAAAATATGCTCTACGTACCAATTAATAAAACTACTTTTGCTGTAGATGCCCAGCGGGAAAATAAAAAGCGTTCCTAGAAATAGCGCTTTTTATGCGCTTTTGATGTATGCTTTGAGGATGTGCTTTCCAGAGTTCAGAGTTGTGGAGCTCATGTTTTTGTACACATTTTGTTACTAATTAATATAGCGAAGAAATAGCACAGCGGTTAGGCCTTAAGATGTAATGCCAGCGGTCCGAGTTCAATCCTCGCATCTCGCAAAATTTTAAATTTTCTCGTTTTGTTTTTTTAAAGAGCATTTTTAACTATTTTTTTGTTAAAAAGTGCTTTCATCCTAGGACATCCAATATAAATTTTAATATGAATTTGGTTCGATTACCGCTGGGTGGCAAAAGGCGCACATTGTGTGCTGATTGCGTTCTATGTGTGGTAGATAGTGGGGGGGTTACCATGACTCGGGTAGAAGAGAGAAAGATTCAGCGAATCAGAAGTGAATAAGACAGTTGCCCTGAGCCAGTGTTGCCAGATTGAGGTAAATTTACCTAATTGAGGTAATTTTTGACTTATTTTTGGGCAGAGGTAAAAAGGGTAATTATTGACCAAAAGTGGTAAATTTTGCGGAAATAATAATTTTTTTTAGACTTGTTAATTTTTCGAGTTATTGGCAGTACTGTTACCTCACTGAACATTCTCACAAGTAGTTTAATATTCTTGTGAATCATCCTATGAAATAAAAAAAATCTGAATTATCCATCTTTAGTTGCTGAACAAACCCCTTTTACATTGGTCAATAATTGAAAGCAATTTTTCAAGTTTGTTGGCTAATTGCGGCGAATTGGCTGAGAAGGGGGAAAAAATTGACGGTAAGCTTGTGTTGTATCGTCAACTTTTTGGGTTCAAAAGAGAACCAATGTAAAAGGGGTAAAAGCAACAAATGAATTAAATTAAAAAAATAGCGAAACAAAATAGTTTACACACGTCAAGATTTGACGGTTAGCTTGTTGATGAGAGATAAATATATGTATACTAACAAAAAAATTATAATGGTTGTTATTCATTTAAAAATTTTTTATTTAATTTTTTATTTTGCAAAAAGGTAAATTTTGTCCGATAGTGGTAAATTTTTTCCCAAATAGTGGTAAATTTCAGTTCGTCTCTCTGGCAACACTGCCCTGAGCGCATTATGATTTTCGCAAAGTAAACTCTCATACTAGGGCTGCCATGCCAATATTTTTTTAAAATACCAACGTTAGTATATCTTTAATTCAATATATTAATATAACCTCTATAAATTTTGCTCATATTACACACATAATATTATTATATTCATAATATTGCGGTATAAAATTATATAAAAACCCAAATTCATGAAGCATATGCTATCGCCCATGACGCCAACTTGAGACTGTGCGCAAGAAAAGTTGGAATAAGTTCTTTCAATAGATAACTATTTTATACATATTGAAGTTAAATAGTTTTATATCGAAATATTATTAATATCTATATGTAAATACGACGCAAATTGGTTATCGAATTAATTGCTTTTCGGCCATAGGTCCATACCAATGAATATTAAATAAACAGAATATAATTTAATTTTTCTATACGGCCGCCACCTCTCTGCAGACAATGGCAAACCTCAGAGAGTAATCAAAATGCCATGTAAAGCTTCTTGAGAACAAGAACATTCTGTTCATTGCCGTTCGGAGTCGGCGTTAAACATGTAGGTCCGGTTCTCGGTCAATTGTGTACAAACTTAATAACACGCACAACACAATTGATCATAAAAACCTAGGCCCTTTCAAGGGCTGAAATGGCCAGTTATTTATTTTTTTTTATTTATTTTGAATATTTTTTTATAAAAAATTTTTATTGTATTTCTTTTGTTTAAAAAGCTCTCTCTTTGCCTTTAAGGTTCGATTATGCATTCGTAAAGCAACGCAACGTAACGTGACGTAGAGTTCTATCTTATGAAAAATACGTGTAAGTGGTTAGTGAAATCGTAACGTAACCTAGCACAGCGATGGGTTCTATTCCAGATAGAACTCTACGCCATGTTACGTTGCGTAGCTTAACGATTGCAAATTCGAGCCTTTACACTAAAATGGTTCTTATTCTAGAAGAGAAAGAGTGTATACAAAGAAGAAGTTTCACTTCTTTACTGTATACACGGTATACTGTTTCTTTTTTTTTATAAAATGTGAATGCTTGATGTCATTATTTTTCTTGTTTTTGTCAAAATTACTCTTATTTATTTTACTGTTCAAGTTATACCCAACGTGGTTCTTGTTGTAGAACTGGTTTAAACACCAAATTGCTTTTTTGACTCGTCTACATATAATACTACATCCATAAAGGTGGCAATATCTAATGTCAACTTATAAGTTATTAATTTCTCATTCGTAAAGAAGCAACTTGACAAACATTTTCAAAAACATGAAATTTAAAACCATGGAAGACATGGTCTTTCTTTACTACCCAGTTGGTTGTTTCTCATAGGATTCATATAAGATTCATACACAAAAATTCCTTATCTTCAGAAGAACTTACGGAGTCCCCCCCAATTATGCATGAAAATTTCATACAGGTTTCCAAATTTTTGCCGACAAAACTTTGAGAGAAAAATGTAGGAAATTGCGTCAACGAAAGCAAGATGGAAATATTTAGTAAATTTTGCCAAGGGAATAAAACAAAAATTCAAAGGAAACTTCGTCAACGAAATAAAATTTTTCCAACGCAAAGATAAACAAAATTTCGTCTACGAAACCAAAATAAATTTTGTTTGGGAAATTTTATATAACAATGCTTAATAGACTGATGATAGAAATTTCGTTGATATTTATATAAATCTTTAGTTCAATTAAGTTTTATATTTTTTTTTTTTAAATAACATAAAAACATATGTATGTTAAAACATAACATACTACATAGTTAGCACTAACACTGGCCATTTTTTTTTTATTGTAAATGCTCACGTTTTTATTTATTATTATATTTTTCACAACTTAACACAAAAATCAACAATTGAACATTTGTTTGACAATGAATTAGCATTGCCAGCTTTGTACTTTTTCCATCACATTCGCCGATAAGCGTAGCAAACCATGCGGCCCTATGCCGCTAAAAGAAAATTGTAAGAAAACTCGTTAGTAAATCATAAAAAGGTGTGAACATTCTTCCCGGATTCATTGATTCTTCTCGTATTATATTATTATATACTTATGGCAACCATATCAGCTGTTCTCTTCAGCCATCATTAAATTGAAATTGCAATATAAACGCCAAATACTGCCGTACCATTTGCTACCTACGGTAGTTTTTTTATTTCTTTTAGCAACATCTGAACTGTTGGTTCGTTGTTGCTGTCTTTAACCTATATTCAAACGATATATGTAAACATTTAAGAATATATGAGTGAAACAAACAGTTATTACCCTTTCAATGCCAACTTATTCGTTCTAACGGCAGCTCAAGAGCAAGTGATGAAAGTGACAGTTCAAGTGAACGAATTTAAAGTGCAGCGTTTTATAAAATGCTAACGTTTTCACTACGCTATTGTGTAACTCAACGCTGAAGATCACGGCGTGAAGCGTTGCGTTTTATAAATTGCGAATTTCAACAACGCAGCGTGAAGTGATGTGCAGGGATTTATAAAATGATGCCATTATATTAAGGGTATTCATCCTCAACCTACCTCATAAAAATAACTAATTGCCCAATATATAAGTTTGCCACTCTGCATGAATACCCTAATTAAATTCTTTATAATATACTAAAAATGCATCAATTTTAATAGGATATATAATTTAATAATAATTATATCATGTTAAATTCATCAAAATCATTATTATAATACTTTAACGGTCATTATTGATAACTTTACACATATAAGCATTTCTCAACGAAAATTCAACCATGTCGGATGGACTTTATTATTTTTCAGCGTTCAAGAAAAGAGCATCGTACAATGGCAACACAATTTGTTGCTGCTCTAATAATAATGATGTTTTGGAAGAAGAAGAAGAAGAAGAGAGAACTCCTTCCAAAACACAGTATGCGAAACAGCTGCCATATTAATATTTTCAACTTTGCGCTTTGGTTACCTTTGTTTCTTTATATGTTCACTCCACGACGGTTTTTTTAGAATGAGAAAATGTATGAAGTCGGATGAACGAGCGTTCGCATTTACTACATGTAGGACGGACCAACAGAAAAAATCAAAACCTTTTGATTTTCATGCTACATGTCGGACGGACCGTAGCATTTGCTTTCACACATACTACATGTTCATCCGACCTGTCAAGTTGATCCTCTATTCATTGCGTTGATCGTACTTTACCCCTACATTTTTTTTTTTACGGGATGAGTTTGACGCAAAGTATGATGTCGTATTTAGTGTTGCTTCATAAGAACTCGTTGTTTCTAGTCTAGCTGTCAAAGGACGACCGACCTAACGCAGTATTGCGTTTTAGCCAATTAATAAAAATAATACCTAAGTTAATAGCTCTCACATTATATGGTTCTTATTGGGACTAAGGCTATATGCGAAATGATCAAAATTGGCTTACTAAACTAAATTATTTGAAATTTGTCGGTAATGCAGTGCTTATATAGTTCCGAAAATTTTCAAATAGACTTTTCGTGATTAAATTGAAAGTACTTTTTTTTTGTATTGCTTGTTGAAGAAAATTTTCTTTGTATATTTCTATTTGGTTTATGAAAAACTTAAGAAAAAAAATATATAATATTCAGTCGATCGTCTGGCAGCATTGAGCTTTAATATATTACTAGTATCGCCTCAAAATTCGACCACTTAAAAATTGATTTTTTTTATTTTGTATTTTTATTGAAAACATTTTTTTCTTTTTTCACTCACCATCAGCAAGAAATCACAAAATAGTTACTTCATTCTGAGTTTCCATGTTCTGTGACTTTTACTTTCAATGCTACTTGATATCAAAAATTTGGCTTATATATGTGGAGCCACACCCCTTTGTCCAATGGCCGTCATAGTACCCTACTTCCCATATTGTTCTTTCTAGTAGAAGGATATCACCAAGTGGGAACTCCATATTGAGTTTCACTGTTACACGGCATTTACTTTCAAAGCTTGTTATAATGCTCGTTCAATTTTTCCAGCCGAAGAACACAACTAAATAGGAAGTTTCTACCGAGTTTCATTGATTTGTGACTTATAGTTCGAAAGTTTTACCGAAAATTTGGGCTGCTGAAAAGTGTCACTCCCCTCTTTAAACGCCCATAAAATGTAGCCAATGGAATGGTACCGATTTCCGAGGCGAGGGACCTGTAACTCTAAAGTTAACCGATATGGCAAATTTGGGTTATATGGGATTTGCCTCGCCCACCACAGATATTCCTTCTCCCTACTCCTTGATTTTAAAAAAAAATTATCAAAATCGGTTGAGAAGCACGGGAGAAAATGGTTCGTAACTATTCGCCTACGCCTATTTATAAATAGATTATAAGCTTGATATTGTGAAGAACAAACAAAGATAGCAATAGGTGCAACAATGGATTCTTCAAGCAACCAAAAAGAACACTAGGGGTATTCTCTATGCCTAGGATATGCCGTTGCACGGTGCAAGAATAGGTAATGTATAATATCTGCAATTAAGAAACAACAATGGCGGATTGTATATTTCCTATTAGAGAATACCCCTACTGACAAATCTTTTCGATTATTTCGTTAAGTTTGAAAGTTTGAGTTCATTGACTTGTCAATTTTAGTTAATTTTTCCAACTTGCGATGCCTGTTGCGTTAAGTAGCAGCACTCAGTGCACTAATAGTAGTACGTACAAAAACCAATAAACTTGATTCAATTACTTGTTGGGAATTCAATTACTTACTTGGGATAAATATAAGCATTAAGTATGTAAATAAGTGCATACAGAAAACTAAGCGAATAGCAAACAGAAAAATAAAATTTTGGATTTATGTTTCATGGTCTAGTGTAAGATTTATATACATAAGTTGGAGAGTTCTACATGAATTTTTCTCCTTGTGAAGAGAAAAGAAATTACTTAAATTAATTCAGTTTTTTCTGCTTTCCTTTGGAAGTCTAAGAGCGTTTTAAAAATGAAGAACTTAGATGAGCATAAACGTCATATTTTGCTCTTTTATCATACTTCAAAAAATTGAAGCCAGAGTGAAAATTTATGGCGAAGATGTGATTAAAGAAAGACAATATTAGAAGTGGTTTTTTTGGAAATTTTTCAATCATGAATGCTCCTTGTTCTGTAAAGCCCTCGATGGTTGACGAGAACTAAATCAAGATGCTAGTGGAGACAAAGAAGCATTCGACAGTTAGAGAAATTGCGAGTGCTCTATATTATTCCGTCGAAAAAATTCACGATCATTTAAAGTCAGCAGATTTAAAAAAAAAAAACGTTATATCTGGGTTCCGCATGAGTTGAAAGAAATTCACAAAGTCAATCGAGTTGACATTTACAATCGGTTCATGAAACGTGAAATAATCTACCAATTTCTTGAGCGTATGATTAGGTGTATGGCGGGTGACGAAGAGTGGATTGTCTACAACAATGTCAACAAAAAAAGAAGCTGGTCCAAGAAAGATGAAGCGCCGGAGAGGCAAGCAAAATCAGATATTCACCGGAAGAAGGCTATGCACTGAATTTGATGGGATTGGAATGGGTCTGTCTACTATGAGCTACTCCTACTGAATAGAACCATAAATTTTGAAGTCTACTGTGAGCAACTACAGAAATTGAGCGATATCATCCAACAGAAACGTACTGAGCTGGTCCATCGGAAGGGGGTGGTCTTCCACTACGCCAGGCCTCATACGAGTTTGGTGACTCGCCAAAAATTGCTCGAGTTTGGATGGGTCCAGATCTTGCGCCCTCGGATTACTATACGTTTCCTGCTTCCTGCAAAACTCACTGAATGGTAAAACCTTTTATAATGCGGGTCTTATCAAACAGCACCTTGAGAGGTTCTTTACAGAGAAAAGTGGAAACTTCTACCTGAGCGGAATAATTAAACTACCACAGAGATGGGAGACGGTGATCGAACAGAACGGCGAATATATATTATTTGATTAATGTTGATTTTATTTATAAAATGAGCCTAATGTGTAGATAAAAAAGCTCAAGCCTGTGTTAGATAACACGGGCGCAAAGGTCAGACGTAGAATACGTTAGTCATTAACAGCCTTATTCAATAGATTTCCTTAAACAACCTTTAAACGCTTGTTTAGTTACGCACTGTTTAAGGCTTTACGCAGCTTCTATGCAACCTTGCTAACATTGTTATTCATAAACATTTTTTCATTTTCTGCTTATGACAAAAACATAAAAAGAGAAGACCTCTAAAATGTTATTTTAACAGAATTTCGTGAGCGAACCTGACGGGCCATCGAGAAGTGAAACATGTTGTGTTTTTGATAAAATCGTGAAACATGTTGCGCTACTCAGAAAAACAGGTTTTCTTCTTGTTGCGAAGATCACAAATCATTTAAATTTTATGATTGTGTTTGTAATTGCCATTTCTATCAACAATGCACTTTTTCGCAATTTTGTTTAATTTCCATGAAGCTGGTATTTTTTCGCAAAATGCAATTTCATTGGATATGATTGCGGAGGCGCGGGTTCAATTCCGGCGGCTGGCACGATTTTTTTTTTCTTAAAATATACATTTTTTTATTATTTTTTTTTTAATCAATTTTTAGTAAATAATTTGTAATTTTTATAAATTGCAAGCGAAGAACTATTTGTTTTCAGTCATTTTGTTTTTGTTTTTTTTTTATTATTTAAGCTTAGGTAATATCGCGAAGGCGCGGGTTCAATTCCGGCGGCTGGCATGATTTTTTTTTTCAATTTCGCATTATTTACTATTTTTTTTAAACAATTTTTTAATAAATAATTCTATAAATAAAATTTTGAGCAAAAAATTTACTTCTTTGCAGTTGTTTTATTATTTAAGCTTAGGAAGTTAATATGTATTGTCTGTGTATATGTTTGGAGTACATTTTATTTTAATTTTTTACCATTTCTTGCAAATAATTTAATTAATTTTATACATTTTGTCAGTTTTTTTTAATAATACTTACTTTTAAATGAAATAATTTTTTTTAAATAATGCAACCATTTGAGGAAAAAAAATTATAATTCAATTAAACATCCATGCGAAATCATCATAAAAATTAAAAATAAAATGTACTCTAAGCATATGCACATATACAGCTGTGTTCAAGAAAATAGTAGTGCCTTTGGGCCCTAAGTATTATACTATATAATCAAAAGATAAGTACAATGTGTGGAAATTAAGTTATAGCTATGGTAATTTAAACTATTTTCAAAAATGTTTACAGTTTGATGTAATAAAATTTTTATTTTTTTTTTATCCAAAATATCAAATAAAAAAAACTTTACAAAATTATGCTGTTCACGAAAATAGTAGTGCTTACTATTATTTAAAATAAAATTAAAAAAAATTTAAGTTAAACTATATGTTACATGTTCTACATGAATGTTTGTATCTAATATTTAGTGGTAAATCCTTTATGGTCTATTACGGATTTGCATCGACGTGGCATGGAGTCAATAAGGTCCTTACAACGATTCACAGGAATTTGAGCACATGCCTCTTTAACCACTTGCCAAAGGTGTGCTCTACTTGAGGGCCTTGCTGTTGCTACAATTCGCTTGACATCTCCCCACAAATTCTCAATCGGATTTAGATCCGGAGACTGAGCTGGCCATGGCATTACATCGATCTTTTCAGAGGCAAACCACTCTTTAGCTAGTTTACTAGTGTGTTTAGGATCGTTATCTTGTTGAAACGTCCATTTTAAAGGCATTTCCCAACTAGCATATGGTAGCATTACATTCTTCAATATCTCAACGTACACTGCTTTGTCCATAATGCCATTAATCATATGGATAGGACCAACGCCAGTATATGTAAAGCAAGCCCATACCATAATGTTCAGTCCACCGTGTTTAACCGTCTTGGTAGTGTATTTGGGTTGGTATTCTGTGTTTGGTGGACGACGAACATACTGTCTGGAGCCTGTTCCACCAAACAAAACTATTTTGCTCTCATCTGTCCATAATATATTGCGCCACTTTTCGACGGGCCAATTCAGGTGATCTTTTGCAAATTTTATTCTTGCAACGACGTGCTTCTTCGTCAAAAGGGGTACCTTTCTGGGACTTCTCGCATTTAATTTATTTTCAATTAGTCGACGACGAACTGTCACAGCACTGACCGACAAATTTAGGTCGTTTTTAATCATTTTTGAGGACGCCGAGGGCTTGGTTTTGCTATATCTCACAATTCGTCTGTCGTCTAACAATGTTGTTTTGCGCTTACCACCACGAGTTTCAGGTTTCTTATTGTATTTAATAGCATTAACTATCATAGGAGCAGTGCATCCAACTATATTCTCAATTTCCTTGTACGTCTTGCCCTGATTTCTTAGCCGAATTATTAATTCTCTCTTCTCAATTGAACAATGCTTTCCTCTACCCACTAAAATACAGAAAATATCCTCGATCGTAATAAATTCATATCAGAAAATTATTGACTTACTTAATAATACTTACTGATAATGGCTTTTTCGTATTTTTTTTATTTTTTCAACTACTCACGTCAAGCACTACTATTTTAATGAACAACAGATTTTTTATGCAAATAGCAAAAGGCATAAAAAACATGAAAACGCGAAACAAAAGTAACGGGATTTTTTTGCTTTTCTCTTCTTAACATTCTATTCTACAAAAATATTACACACGTGTTCAATTTTCAGACTAGAACACTTTAGAAAAGAGATTCAAACGTTGCAGCACTGCTGCACTACTATTTTCATGAACACAACTGTATATTAACCACCTAAGCTTAAATAATAAAACAAAATAAAATGATTGCAAAGAAGTAAATTATTTGCTCGAAATTTTATTTATAGAATTATTTATTAAAAAATTGTTTAAAAAAAATAATAAATAATGCGAAATTGAAAAAAAAATCATGCCGGAATTGAACCCGCGCCTTTGCGATATTACCCATTAAGAACATGCCAAATATTTTGCAATTTTGTAGCCCTGCTTAGTCTGAACGTAAAACGCAATCATTGAACTCTGCCATCATTTTCTTGCGTAAATTGTGCCAGCGAGTAGACGGACGCATATGCATATGCAGTGAATGGACTTCCCGCTTAAAACTTAAAAATAAAAGTCATATTTTAACTGTTATTTTTGACCGGAAAAACAAAAGTCATATTTTAACATTTATTTTTGACTAAAAAACTGTTATTTTTGACCGAAAATATATAAGTCAAATTTTAACTTCTATATATTGACTTTTTTAAACGAGTCATAACAGTTACGGTCCCTGATAAAACCATATCAATTTTTATATTGCTGCACATTTCACAGAAACAATATGCTTAATGAAGGTAAAATTATTTATATCTACTAACAAATTTTTAATATATATTTTAAATTGTGCCGAAATCACGGCGGTTCTGCAATACCGGGCCAACCCGTGACAGAGGTGGAGCAAGCCCCTAGCACTCCGTCTATTTCCAAAAATCAGTTTAACATTTGTTGTCCTCCGATGGAGGATCTATCAGATGTTAAGCTGATAAGAACAGATACTACACTTTGATCTTAGCCATAAGGCCGAGAAGCGATAACTAAACATGCCACTTTTTGTCTTATTTAAGCATTTACCTAAATAAACCAGTAAAGAAATATACGTATCCAAACAGCCGTCCAAAGGTATATGAGCTAATTTTAATACACTGAATGTAGGCAGGCAAACCGCAGCAAAACAAAAACAAACACAAACCCATGGTATAATAATTATTACACCATGGTTGCAACTGCAAGAGAACAGAGTGCGATGCTGTTGCTGCTTGTCGGAATATGTGTGTACGTGTGCGATGCTGTTGCTGCTTGCTTGTATGGAATATGTGTGTACGTTTCTCACACTGGTTCTGTGATGAACACACAGATAATCGTACTGCTCTTACACATGATGTTATAATACATAAAATACAAAGCATATGAAAATTAATACAAAATTTGAAGGAGTTAAATTTTGATTTACTTATAGAATCAAAAAAATTATATGTAGCAATATGATTATTTAAATACAAATCAAAAGAAGAAATATTAAATATGTTACGAGCATACTTGAATTTTCTTCAATGCATGCATAAAGTATTAAAAACTTATAATGAAAGTGACAAACATTTTCTCAAAATTTTGTGCTCACGATTAACACTCCCGTATAACGTATTCTACGTTAAAACTGTACATATTGACTTTTTGCACAAACCAATAGCTGGTTTGTCCATGAAGGCTTTGCAATTTTTGTAGTCCCAATGAAAAACATCTAGAGGTGTGACATGACATGATGGGCAGACAATTCGCCGGTCCGGAGCGTGAAATTAGCTATTAATTGAATCGTTCTCGCAATAAAGAGATGGTTTCAGAGCTGTAAGCGTAGTCTTGTAGGAACCAAATGTAGTCGGTATTACGGGCTACAATTTTAGACCGCAAATAGTCCGACTATTTGTCGGACTGTTAAATAAAAGCCTATGATACCGACGACATTTCGTTCCAACAAAAAGGCGCTTCCTTTCCATACACCACACCAAATCGTTGCTTTCTCTAGATGCAAGTTCTTTGAGTTGCTCTTCACCACAATTTTTTAAGGTACCATAACTTTCCATAACTTGTGCCGTCCGTGGCGTAGTTGGTTAAAGTGCGTGGCCGCTATGTCAACGAACCTGGAGACCCGGGTTCGAATCCCAGCAGCGACAGAAAATTATTTGAATTAAAATAATTTTTCTGTACGGCCGCCACCTCTCTGCAGAAAATGGCGAACCTCAGAGAGTAATCAAAATGCCATGTTAAGCTTCTTGAGAACGAGAACATTCTGCTCATCGCCGTTCGGAGTCGGCGTTAAACATGTAGGTCCGGTTTTCGGTCAATTGTGTACAAAATTAATAACACGCACAACACAATTGATCATAAGAAGCTAGGTCAAAGTCCTTTCAAGGGCTGAAATGGCCAGTTATTTATTTATTTATTAATAACTTTCCAAAGTCAATGTTTGTTGTTCGCAATCTATATCTTGAATTGCAATTATTAAAATATCACTAAGAATCTGTTTTTGATGAAATTTCCGCCAAGTTATATGTGTTTTCTTTAATAATTGTCAATAAATAAAATAATTAAAAACTTTGATTAAACTTTGATTACAAAAACTAAATTTTTATGAGTTTAAAACTAATACGACATTCGGCAAATTCAGGCTCAGCGACTTTAAATAACTTAATATAAAAAGTTGTTATCAAAATCAGACCACTCCTTTTTTCCATATTTTATACGGCGTCGAATTACTGTGTGGCGAAAAAAACCTTCCATCATAATTTTTTCATCAAATTTTCCATTGAATTATCTTTTACCAGACGGAAAGTGTTTTTAATGTAGTCATCATTAATCAGTAATTTGTTGGCATTTAAAAATGCATATCGATAAAAATCAATTGATTTTCAAGCAAAATATAGGGTGTCTTTTAGAGGCGGAGAACTTTAAATTGAAATAAAACACAGGAAGCTTCAATGTTTCTGTTTTGTTAGCGTAGACATGTGAATAAACATATCCTACTAGAAAATAATCTAATAGCGTCATATACTACTAAAGTGGTGGCCAGTTCACAGATCCATTTCATGAAATTAATCCTTCGTAAAATGTTTCTCTCAGTGAATTAATTGTATCGCGCTCTGTGTAATGTGTGGCGTCATCCTGCTGAAACCACATCAAGCCTTCCTATTGAGGCACGAAAAAGCAAGCATTTATGTCTCTGTACCACTCACTTTGACTGTAACGATCCGATCATCATAACTTTTGAAGACATATACCCCAATGATTTCACCGCCTCATAAAGCGCAACAAACGGTCTGTTTTTCTGGATGTAATGATGTTTCGAGAAAGTTACTACAAATGCAGCAATTCTATTTATTTACATAGCCATTTAACCTGCTTCATCACTGAAAATAATTTTCAAATGAAATTATTAATCAATGGCAATCTTTCCTTGGGTCCATTTCACTGGCGTGATTCTATTTAGGATAAATTGTCAAATCAAACAATTGTGAAAGCGTGCTCGACTGCCACCCCAGAGGTCCCGAGTTCGAATCCCGGCCAGGCCATGCTTTCATCCTTTCTGCATTTCTTTCCTCATTTCTAATCAACTGAAGTGAGAACTTTCATCGATATTTAGGACTTGAAGTATTAGTAGTTGTTAGAGAAGTTTATGGATGAGGTTGCCCTATAAATTGAATTGTCTTAGGTAAAGGCATAACACTTGCCTCAGATTCGAGTTCACATGTATCTACGGCAGTGGGGCCCAAGAAATTTTAAGCGCGGACAATGCTTAAAAAATAAAACACAAAAAAAAAAATATTGCTCATCGTTGCGTTTGGTAAAAATCAAACAAAACAAAAAAACAATTACAATGCAATAAAATCACATGTTATGAAAAATTACTCGACACAAAAGTAACGGGACGATTAGCTTCAGCATCGACATCATTTGCATGTATTTGTTTTTGTAAACTTCGCTGGAAAATGTGATGAACTCTGAACGAGTTCGGTTTGTGTTGTTGTTTTTTGCAGGCGTTCTTTGATTTTGGCTCATCGCAAAGACAAAATTAAGACAGAAAAAAATTTGTATGAAGGGCCACGCGGGCCATACGGGCAACTACGTGGGCATGTTTGATCTTCGGCGTTCCACTACTCTTAGAACATCGTACGCATGTTTCACTTGATTGCACCTTCCTTCCCACTAATATACCAAAAACATTATTCTTTGTTGACAGTTTGGCCAGTTGGAAGTAATTCATAATGCACCACACCACGATAATCGAAGAAAACATGACCTAAACATGACCTTGATTTATGACTTGCTTTGACGTGGTTTTTTCGGTCTCTGCTCATCTCTGGCATAGTATTCACCCGATTGATTGGATGTTTCCGGGTCGTAAGCGTAGCCCCGAGTCTCATCTCCAGTCATGATGCGTTTCATTTTGTCTTGATAGTCGGAAAGCATTGTTTCACACACATCAACGTGGCGCTGTTTTTACATGAAATTGATCGTTTTTGGCGCCAATTGAGATATCACTTTTCTGTGGCCCAAGTGGTCACTCAAAATGGTTCTCAATGATCCTTCCGATATTCCAACAAGGGCAGTAAGATCTCGGAGTGTCAATTGACGATTTTGGAGCACCATACCTTGATTTTGTTGACGTGTAGGTCATCAGTTGATATTGATGGTTGCCCTGGCCGTGCCTCATCTTTCTCGACCCTCTTTGGACATTTTGTACCACTCATAAATTTTTTTTTTTCGATAGAGTTTGCTCACCGTAGGCCTTCTGCGACATTTTCAACGTTTCGGCAGTATAAATTTCATTCCTCATACAAAATTTAATGGAACTGCGTCGTTGAATACTTTCGGACATTATAAAAAACGAAGAATTCACTTTTAACTATTTACAAAAGGATGCGTATCTCAAACACTAATAAATATTTTGACGTGTAATTTGGCACAGATGTCAGTGACAGTAGTGCCAACTTAAAAATAAAAACATTTGTCCCTAATTTTTTCCCGGTATTTTTTGCCCACAGTAGTAAACTGTTGTAGCGATTGGAATAAAAGGAAATTCCATGGTGCAATGTAAGACGAGTATGGTAAGTGAAGCAGTGTCACCAACCCCAATAAATTTATTTTCCCATGATTCGTTTTGCGCAAAACAACGCGTTAACTATATATTGCAGAGAATAGGTATTTTAAATTAAAATATCAATTTATTCTTTCCGAATCTTGAAAGCAAAAGTTAGTATTCATAGTTTGTTGAGCTTTCTCCAGTTCTAATTTAACGATTCCGCAAAAACCCCACCAAACATACAAAAGCGGATTTTTTTCTTTATTTATATATATATATTATATTATCTCCAGTTATAAAACGATTAAGAACCCTTATATATTATGCTGTTAAAGAAATAAGTGACATGTAATGGATCGGTTTGCTTTATTTGCTTCCGAAGGATTATGCGAGACCCAAACATCTGCTCTGCTTTCTTTAGCAAACTTCTGTAAATATTATTGGAAGGTCTACCAAGGTTGGTTAAGAGTGGTTGACCATTCAATTGCCTGACACGGATTTGCTTTCATTTCCACAGTTTGTACCCCACTATCTTCAAGACATTACTTTCCGGTCATTCTTATAACTGCAGACTTTCATTTGCTAATCCGATGGTCTAGAACCTTTGCCTGATGTATCATTTATACCAGGGCTGCGGAGTCGGAGTTGGAGTCGAGGAGTCGGAGTCGGAGTCTGTAAGGATTTTTGGGTGAAAGAGTCGGAGTCGGAGTCTTAGAAAATGCACCGACTCTGACTCCGACTCCTATAAAAAAAAAATCATTACCAATTTTACCAATAGAACAAAATCTTATAGAAAAATTATTAATTTTTAAAAATTATGTTAATATTCAAAGGGCCCTATAGGGCCTGGTTGTTTAAAAAAAGTCGTCTGTTGGTACTTGAGGTGTCATTTAAAATTTTTTGATCATCACTATAATGTTGTGATGTTCATTATTTTAAAAAAGTACGGTCCAATGACGGTCAGAGTACATTGGCAGCTCTTGAATTGCCTCTGGCTTCTTTTCAGACCAAATTCGGCAATTCTGTTTGTTAACGTACACATTGAGCCAAGAATGAGCTTCGTCACTAAAGACAATTCTTAGATAAAAAAGTCGATCATCATCCAACTTTTCTAAGGCCCATTCACCACACAAACGAAGTTCGGGTAAGTCACCCGACTTCAATCCTTGCACCAGCTGTATCTTGTATGGTTTCATACCGAGGTTTTTACGTAAAATGCCCCAGGTGGTCAAATAACACAAGCCTAATTGTAGAGAATGGTGACGAATTGACATATCGCGATCTTTATTGACACTGCCCGATATGACGTATTTATTTAAATTTAAATGAATTTGAATTACTTTCCTCATATTTTTAACTTCCTCATTTAAAAGATACATACATATAAATTCTATGCATGAAAAAAAATAAATTATTTTTAATTTTATGGTCGGAGTTAGAGTCGGAGTCGGAGTCGGTGCTTCAATACTTGGCGGAGTCGGAGTCGGAGTTGGAGTCGTTATTTTTCGAACCGACTCCGCAGCCCTGATTTATACCAGTATATAAACGTCTATGTTACGTTAATGTAATGTCTAAGCTGCATGTAAAACAATTAAGACTTTTCTAAATCACTTTTAACTTTAACATCAATTTGTAAACAGTTATTGTAAACTAATATCTTTTCATTGGTCTCCACCCAACTTCATTTTCACTGCCACACTGTGTAATTTTCTATAAGCACTACGAGTATTTCTGTCAACCAAGCCCATTAAAAGTAATACCTCATCTGCCTCACAGATAATTTAAGTTGTAACATTGAACCTCACAAAATGTGTGACGTCTTTTTTACGTTATCTAAGAATATAGAATCAGAAATTTGTTTTCTCTTAAGTGCTAGAATTCATATAGCGTCATGGATTTCTTTTTTTTATAGTATCGTCGTGATAATCTAGCTTGAAATGTAATTAATAATAAACCTTCAATACTGTCACCGCAATATTTGATCATGATCACGCTACGCTGATAATAGAAAACATTTTAAGTGCCAAAAAAACTAATAACGATTAATTTTTCACAACCTTCACAAACGGCTTAAAAAAAAACTTTTTGAAATTAAGACAAGTCAGATTTCTAGCGATACACTTTTAACTTGTCAGCTTTTGTTATTCTTTAGATATTCTTATCTTATGAAAAACACTCAAGTTCAACCTTTTTTTTTTTTCTTTTGTTATTTGATTGAGCTTTTAACTATTAGAGCAAAAGCTATTCCAATTTATTAGATATATTTTATAATCATTCCGTTAGTTTTCCTTAATAATGTCATTACTACTTTTGAAATAGTAAGATCCTAACACAATGAAACCGGAAAAAAATTCTGTGATATATCATTTTAAGTGAGTAAAAGTTTAATAAATTCACGCGGTTAGCAAAGAAGATATCGATTCCAAGATTAAAAATAATCTGGATCATGGATTGACAAGTGTTTCTACATGATTAACTTAATTAATCGTTTACGAATTATGACGTTATTGGACGAAACAATCTTTAGGCCTGTTAGTCCGGAGTTAGTGTGGCGAAAAAAAAAATTGTTTTGAGTGAGTTAGTAGGTTCTTGGCTATCAAGTTGGGAAAAACTAATCAATGCACATGAAAGTCTTGAATCAAGTTAAATCTCAAACTTTGTAATTATTACATATTAACAATAGAGAAGAAGAGTGTGGAAAAAGTGTATAAAAAGGTAGGCGAAATGTAAATAGCTAATAACTAATAATCGAAATTGAGAAGGTTGCATTTTCGAGATTCTCAGATATTTTCACCTCGATATAACTTGCACATTACATATTTGACATTTTCACTTTCGAAAACAAGTTTAAAATTTTGGTGAGTTCACTTCTGTTGCTTCTTCGCTAGAAGCACTTGCGAAGTAATTTATTGAGAAACCTTTCTGAAGTTGTGAGCGAAAGTAAAATTTTTCCTCGTGACCAGTTCAACTCAATGTGTTTTTTGATTTTATCATAATAAAATTATTAAAATTCTTCGTTCCTTTTCAGTTTTCGATTGAGTGTTTCAAGTATTGGAAGTACGTATCAAAGTATTGTCCAATGTCAGCCGTAACTTTTTCCGTAACGTCCGAAGATCACCACTCCAGAGGTTGAGCAGTTTATTCACTACATTCATCGGATCCCACCAAATACAGAGCATGAGCTGGAACCCATGAATATTCGGTTTTGCCGTCGATATTGATGTGTGGCCGGGCTTATCTCACGTTTTTACGGTTTGGGTTATCGAATGTATTTATTTTTCATAGCCAGTGAAATCCAGTGCCGGATCTAGGATTCACCAAAGGGGGGGCTGAAACTATTTTGTTTGCCAAGGGGAGTGCTGAAGCGTCTTTTTGGACTTTTTTCATTTTTTTCCCTTACAAAAAATTCTCGAAGGGGGAGCTAAAGCCCTTTCAGTCCGTATGTAGGTCCGCCACTGCTAAAATCCATACCTTTTCTGCCTTTGAAGCAGCTGTTCATTCGTTAAATAGCCGTTCGGAGCCTATTGGTGATTGCAGAAGCCTTATGATTCTGCAATTTCAGCCTTCGTTTGGATTTATATCGAGTATTGCCTCCATTTTTCTTTCTAAAAACTTTTTCAGTGGGCGATAGTGTTCTTTATTTTTAAAATCGAAATAATTATTTTTGAAGCGTCTAGGCCAATCTCAGCATATTGAGAGATTATCGCCATAAGTCTCCCCAACAATTCCAAAAATAGTGTAGTGTAAACTTCTTAACGAATTCACAAGACCTCTTCTTTCAAGCTAATGACCACAGTTACGCCATCAGTAGGGGAAACGGGAGAACTTATCATACTCAATAATATAAATGAATGTCCAAAAATGTAATTTTGTTTTTTTTTAACACATTGAGCTGAACTCCCTGCAGCTACGACATTATTTTTGAAAGCGAGACTGTTCATTAGATGGGTTATATTCCAAAAGTGTTTCTGATCCAAGCACATGGTAGAAATTATGAAAGTAAGTCAGTAAGATAATGAAAAATCACGAAATTTTAGTTTAATATCTCTAAAACTGAGACAGCTTTTTAGAGTCTCATGTTTGATTATTTAAAGAATATTAAAATTAGTTTTAAATCTAGTTGGTTAACCATTTCCTATGTAAAATTAACTTCTGAATTGGATGCTATCATTAGAAATCCTGAAAATTTAACAGTTCAGCCTCCATCGCTATGTTTGGCTTTGCATAAATGATCAAGAACAATATTATAGTCAACAATGACGTCGCCGGGAGAGCAGTTGGCCTTATGACTCGGTATATTAGTAAAATCGCCAAAGTTCTTTAACAGCTCCAAAAAATTTTCCGCTTCCATACAACACAAAAAAAAAGCAATATTAAGAGTTCATAATAATAAAAGGTTGTGAATTACTACCATTAATTCAAATTTATTACAGATTCAGACTGGATGTTATTACCCAAAATTCAACCGCATATAAAATTTTTTTTTAATTGTCTACTTCAAATTTTCTAAAACCCTAAGCTATTTTCGTTTTACTATATCATAGGGATCAAGTTCGTTGAATCTGATGAAAACAAAAATTGGGAAAAAATAAATATATTTTTTTTTTCTTTGACTTTGCATAGCGCTGGAAGCGGAAGAGTTAATTTTTCGCAATTTATATGATAATCCGATTCAGCGGTAAATTTTACATAGAGAATGGATGACCAAGTAGATTAAAAATTAATTTTAATATCCTTTAAATAATCAAACACGAGACTATGTCAAAGTCATAGTCACACAAAATAACGCTTTTTGCTTTGAGCTGTCTCAGATTTTGATATTAAACTGAAATTTCATGATTATATATTCTCTCATCATAACCTTTCATAATTTCTACCACGTGCATGCATCAAAAACACTTGGAATTTAGTACAAAATTTAACTCATCTGCTGTTCATATAAAAGTCTTGTAAGGGTGATTCATAAAATCATAAGCGAAGTACTTTATCGAAGTTCAAACAACTTATAAGTAGCTTCTATGTTATTTGAGAGACGGAGGATGTTGATTTATTACTTGTGAAAGCGAGCGACTCATTACTTGTGATTAACTTTTTATTACTTGTTAAAGATTTCTTACTAAAGCGAACCTCTTAAGTGCTCAAAACGAGCTTCGAAGAAGTCTTACGCATGTATTTAAGAGGTAGAGGGAGTATTCGTGCAAAAAGTGCAAGTGCAAAAGTGCAATATAATAATAAGTTTTAACATATTTTCCATATCTTTCACTCGTATTGCCAGTGCGCTTGAGCAAAAAAGTACAATTTTGACAGCACGTCTATTTTGTTATTGTAGAACTCTTTTTTGTTGCACTTTTGCTTTTTTGCACAAGAGCTCTACAAAGAGCTCTGGATCGTGAATACCCCTTATATAAGAACATTTTGTCAACTATCATACAAAATTCCAGGTTAAAAGTACTGCAAAAAATGGAGAGTATAATTTTCTGTCTTCAAAAGCATTTTGTTGAAAAATTTTACTACTATTTCTTTAGAAATGTATGTAACTTTGTCAAGCAAACATTCGTATATTCTTTCTCTCTGGTACAGTCGGGTACCCAACATTGTAAGATAGCAGAGCGGAACATACTCTGTGATTCAAAGGACCATATTTCCTCAAAAACAATAACTAGAAAATTGTTTTTATCAACGGTGATCAACAATAGCGTCTCATGGCATATTTCTCTTTACGAGCTATCCATACGCTTTAATTAGCCTGGAACTATCCAATTATTTGATAGAATTACTGAGCATTAGTCTTCTAGTTAGCTTTCTAGTTGTCTGAATGGATCTGCAGAATTTCTTCAGCTTTCGTCATTTTAAGGTATTTTATGCTGAAGGTTAGAGCAGGTTTTCGTGAGACTTTCAGGAATGAGATCTCATTCCGTGTGCCTACCAAAACGAACTCACTGATGGACGAGAAACAGATTAAACTTTTGATGAAGAGTGTATCAACAAGAGGTGCAGGTTTGTGTTTTGAATAAAACGAACAATTCTTTGGATGTCCCCCAAATTTTTATTGGTTTTTGTAGGTTACTATATATATTTCGGAAATAAATATAAAGGCAGATATTTTTTTTTCATTTAAAAAAAAGACTTCAAATTTTTTTTTGATTTTTGCCCCTCAGCACTTGAGTACACTTGAGTAAAAATAAGAAATATTCCGTAAATAAGGAAAACAAACAAGCGTCGAAGAAATATTCTTCTTCCAGGCAATGCACGCTTTCACACATCAGTTCAGACAAAAGCGTCTTTAAGCACTCAAAACAACGAAATAATGTGCCATTCGCCTTCAGTCATGATTTGGCACGAAAAGACTTATTTTGTTCTCGCAGATCAAGATAAATTGCGTGGTCAATGATTTTCGACGCCAGAAGAAGCCGTTGATGTGTTCAAAAATTATGTTTTGGAGGTGTCTCAAGCGGAATGGGATTAATGTTATGACATTTAGTTCGGACGCATGCAAAAATATATATTAATCATAAAGGAGAATATTTGGAAAAAACCATAAACAAAAATATGCGGTCGTTATATTTATTCCTGATATATATAATGAAACCCTTTTACATAAAAGAAGACACCTACAGCAATTTTTAAAATGGCCATTTGGGCTTAACTTGCAGACTTTAATCCTTTTTCAAGGATTAATGTTCATTTTGAGATTAGAATTATTTGAAGATCATTAGCGGACACCTAACTTTAAGCATATCCCCAAAGGAAGAAGTCTAACTCTGTAAAATAGCAAGATTTGGAGGCCAATTGGAGGCTCCAAAACGCGAAATTGCGTGACCAGGGAAGTTCGTGCACAATAACTCAATTGTTTCGCAACTTGTATGGCACGTAATACAATCCTGTTGAAAGCAGAGGTCCTCTGTGTCCGTATGCACCACCTTTGACTGCAAAACAGCTCTTCCATCGTCACTTTCGAAAAAGTACTGCCCCCTTTGACGCCTCCGACCTACAATCCACACAAAATAGCCACTCGTTTACCAAATGTGGTAATTTCGCTTATTAACTTAGCCTGCCACCCATGTGAAAATAAGGTTCATCAGAAATCACAAGTTTTTTTTTGCAAAAATCATCATTTATGTTTTCCATTACCTAATCATAGAACATACGGTGCTGCTGGAGGTCTGACGGCTGCAGTTCTTTAAGCCTGAAGTACAATAGTGCGAGAGTGCGATGCGAGGATGCAATGCGATTAAATAACGTAATCACGCACGCATTGCGCTCGCATATTATGTACAATGAGAAACGCTTGTTTTGAAGGAACCAGAGTTGCATCGGTTGAAAATAAAAGCGTACTGTTTAAATAATAAAATTTGTGGACAAAGGCTGTGTGCTAAGGGACTTTAGCATGGAATTTAGCATGGTTCAACATGTTGGATCGTTCGAAAGCTCAATAAAAATTTCGCGTTAGTTTTCCATCCGACTTTGTCGTCCAACATGGTGAACCATGCGGAACCCCTTATTCAAAAACTTTTAACTCGTGGTAGAACATAAGTTGCTGAGTTGAATACAATGTCTGTCTGTTGAAATATTATTGTCATTTTGGCTGTGCTTTTGCTTGTGTCGACTAGCGATAATTTATTGCATGCCATCTGTCAAAATCCATTGCAAGCAATGGCAATATTGCAAGGGTGGGTTTTTGATGTTCTGTTTTCTTTTTCTTTTCATTTTTAAAATGGCGCCGAAAAAATAAGTACGCTGCTCGCGCGCGCTTTTGACTGTCAAAATTTCATCATCCGAGTGAAAAGTATCCGAATAGCGCACGGCCAAATAATACAAAGTATTTTCGACACAAGAAATTGTACAAAAACGTTAAATACATTTTAATATTTTATTTAAGCAACATGAGCTGAAAAAATAAATTATGAACTATTTACGCACCCTCTCATAATAAATGGTACCTCATTTTGCCTTAAAACGAACTTCTCTCTACCGTAAATCTACTTTAGAAATGATAAAAAGATGACATCACAGATACATATGTAACCATATTTCGTACTTTCAAAATAAAATCGTACTTTAATTAGTACAAAAGTATGCCCTGATGCAACTGTAGAAGGATAAAGAAAATTGATAAACACCAACCATTTTGGTTTTTTTAATGGAATTTTTATGACAGCTCGTCATCGCATGCGAGGTTTTTCAATTTTTTGGAAATGCCTCGCATCGCAAAGCATTGTAGATTGCTACATAAGAACTCTGCGTATGAAAATGCTTTGACAGCTCGTACGAGATTCTTACGTTGTCTCACATCGCACTCTCGCACTATTGTATTTCAGGCTTTAGTCAATTGGACCTTAAACGCAAGCAGATTCAATTTTTTGTCAATATTCACTAGTGGCGTAGCAGCATTGTTTCGGATGATACGCAAATTTTTTGTTTCACTTTCACTTTTCAATTCTGCCGACCTCTCGAGTCACACATATATGGGGGAAGTACGCCCGCCTTTTTATTTTTCTAAAAATCTTACTACTTTCATATGAATACGCATAAAGTGTCATAAAGATCGGACAATTCAGTCTTATATTTACAGCTGTTAAAAATAACCGTGTCACAGTGTTTTTTTAATATGGAAAAAAATCAAGTATGAAGTGATTGAATTTTTATTTTTGAAAGGTGTACAACCAAAAGAAATTCATAAACAGTTATTTGAAGTATATAAGGACTCTTCACCTTCACTTACAACAGTGTACAATTGGGTTGCTGAGTTTAAACGTGGTCGTACAAGTCTTGAAGACGGATCCTCTCAAGGTCGTTCAAAAACTGCATCAACACCAGAAATCATACCAAAAATACGGGATATGGTTTTGGAAGATATTCGATTGACTCAGATAGATTTAGTAGAAGCCGTTTTCACTGCTCATTAGGCAGTGTGAGCCATATTTTAAGTGCAGTTTTGGGTTTCAGAAAGGTATGTGCACAATTGGTGCCGCGTTCGTTAACAATGGAACGAAAACACATCCAAATGAGACTTTCTCAGCAACATTTGGAGCGGTTTAAAAAGGATAAAAAGGATAAAAAGGATTTTATACGTTGATTCATCACTATGGATGAGACTTGGGTCTGCCACCATGGACCTGAATTAAAGCAAGAAGCTAAAGAGTGGTGTGAGCCTGGTACTTCGGCTCCTAAGCGGGTTCGTGTTCAAAAATCTGAAAAGAAGGTTATGGCATCAGGGATGCAAAACGGATTTTGTTGGTGAATTTGTTCGAAACTGGTAAAAATATTATTTTTGAATATAATTGCAACTTTTTCGATCAGCTCGATAGAAATACTCCTGAAAAAATACCCTGTTTGCAGAAAAACAAGTTATTTTTCATCAGGCAAACGTACATGCTCACAAAAGTTAAAAAAAACATCACAAAAATCTGTGAATTAATGTACCAATTGTTGGAACATACACCTTATTCGTCAGATCTAGCTCCCTCTGAATTCTGGCTGTTCTCACATCTCAAAAAATGCATGCGACAGAAGACTATTCTGGAAACCTTCTGGATCGATGGGAATCCATTAATTGGATCCAACAATAACATACGCATCGAAACGCACAAGCTATGTGGCGCGTCCACCAAACATACAGCATTGTTGTTGTGCGTATCTGTTTTGTTAGTGGAATAGAAATTTAAAAGATCTCGTGTTCTGCTACGCATGCTTGTCGCGTATGTGTTTTGTTTTTGCGATTTTTTTATCAACACATTCTTTGCACTGCCAGTGGTGACGCTAACATGTTCGCTTTTGTTGTTGGTAATGTATTTTGTTGTTTTTTCTAATCAGGCGATCATCTTTCTTAATTAGACTTTGGCCCTTTTATTAATTTCGATGATTAGGTCTGATCTAAAACCATGTATAGTCCCAGTGGATGCATATTATCTTATAATCATCCCAAGGATTCATAGAACTCATAAACGTTAATTTATCTTAACTAGGAACTATAATAGTTTCGCCCTGATTCTATTGTAGAAGTACTGGGTACAATCGATGTACAAGAATATACATTATTCCATCAGACGACAGAAGGTATTCAAATATAAGCTTATCGCTTTCTTTGTAGTTTGCTGCCCCATTGACCATGGAGCGTATTTTTATCGTAACTTAACATAAGACTGGCGTTCCTACCACTGGCGTAGGACACTAGGCGTTAGAAAGGGAAGTCAAGAAGTCATGAACTAAAATTTGGCATCCCGGACAAATTTAGTCTCCCAGAGTTCAAGAATTTTCCTTCAGGAATATAGAGATTTAAATATTAGAAACATTTTTGGAAATATTCTGAAAAATGCATCCGTTTATATTCAATCGAATAAAAAAAAAAACTTCAGTTGAGGTTATATAATGAAATAACTCCATCATCCTCTTTATCATAACCTTTATTAGAATCATAATCGTGATTAATAAAAACATTTGTGTGTTGAGTAAGCATTTGAAGCTTAAAAATATCTTTGAAAAGCTTAATGTGCTGTTCAATGTCAGAAGCCGAACGTCAGGGAAGTTATTTTGATGACAAAAAGATTAAAAAAGAGCCAAAATTAATCTTCAAAAAGGAATTATTAATCTTATCACATAATCTCCTTGACATTTAAGTAATGAATGTATATATTTTTATTTATTTTTTTTTTACATTTTGTTTTACCTCTTTTTCTTATCTTATAGTCAACAAGAACTAGTTTTTTCGAAAGGTTATATTTTTAATTACATGCGACGAGCCTTTTTGATGAAACTTTAAATAAATTTTTTTGGTTTTTTTTTATTAAACTGGAAATAATTGTTATTTGAGTTCTTCTATTATATTTATGAAATTTGTTAAATTTTTTATTAATTTCTGCTTCTATGGGTACATTTATTAGTTAATTATAGCAAAAATTGCAAATTCAAAAATAAATCCTTGTATTTACTGGTTTATTCATTTGAAGTATTCATGGAAGCATCTGAACCAGTTTCAAAATTCCGAATTTTAATTCTAATAATAAAGGGACTGCAAATACCTTCAGGGATTGAACATCCAAGCCTTAGACCACCTTCGTTTAAGGATCTACTTCTTCTTATATATTACTTAAGACGAAACCGAAATATCTTTTGTAACTTTTGTATCTATCTCCTTCTTTAACTACATTACTTCAATGTAAAAGGGTTCTCAAATTTGTAGGTCTTATATCTGAGGGGAATATACTGCAATATACTTTTTTCCAATATCTTATTTATGTGTTACTTATCTGACACTCATAATCGCCAATTGCTTTTATTCTCATACAAAAATTTGCGCCAGTCATTTGTGTTATGCGCTTGCTGGTGCCTGTTGGAAACATCAAACATCGTCAAGTTATCCAACACTTGGTCCTTCCAACGGAGATCTAGGCGTCTTCTTCTGCGTTGACCTACACCGGATACCGGATCGAATATTTTTTCGCTGTAGCGTCGTTTTCCATTCTCTAAATATGACTTAGATAGCGGAGCCGCTCGATTTTCATGCGCTTAACTATGTCGATGTCGGCGTAAAACTCATACAGAAATACTCATACGTATTTCCATAGAACACGTAATTGGGACTTCAGTACTCACCATTGACGCAGATTGGACCGAAGATTTTACGAAGTATCTTTCTCTCGAAGACTTCAAAGGTCTTTTCATCAGAACTGCTCACTTCCACGTATGAACTGCATACAATAGGACTCTCTGATTAGTGACCTATAAAACGTGAGTTTGTTCGTCGAGAGGGGGCTCTGCTCCTCAATTGCCTACTCAGCCCAAAGTAACAGCTATTGACAAGAGTTATCCTTCGTTTAATCTCAATGCTGACATCTTTGGAGAAGTATTTGCTAGAACCCAGGTAGACGAAGTGCTTATCAACCTTTAAAGTGGTGCTTCCAACAGTAACGCGGTTTCCAAGACGCTGGGACTGTTTGTTTGTTGATCTTAGGTATTTCGATTTATCTGCTTTCACCATTCGAAGACCCATTCGAGTCGACTCTTTTGCTAATCTGGAGAAAGCTGCACTGACTCTGCACGTTTTATGGCCAATGATATTTTTACAAAAACAGGAAAATGTTATTTCAGGTATATCAACAAGAGGGAAATAATTTGTTTTTTGATTAAAATGAACAATTGTTTGGATGTCTCCTAAATTTTTATTGGATTATAAACATATGAAGATAATGTATGAAATACAATATCATTCAAAACTGTCAAGACCAACTGTTAAATAATACAGCTTTGCAATCCTACGCCTATTGTTGATACACTCTTTATCTCTCCCAATATCTCTTCAAAATTTCCGAATAGCTATTTTTCCGGAAAAAAAAAAAATAAATAACCGGCCATTTCAACTCTTGAAATGACTTTGACCTAGCTTCTTATGATCAATTGTGTTGTGCGTGTTATTAAGTTTGTACACAATTGACCGAGAACCGGACCTACATGCTTAACGCCGACTCTGAACGGCGATGAACGGAATGTTCTCGTTCTCAAGAAGCTTTGCATGGCATTTTGATTACTCTCTGAGGTTTGCCATTGTCTGCAGAGAGGTGGCGGCCGTACAGAAAAATTATTTTAATTCAAATAATTTTCTGTCGCTGCTGGGGTTCGAACCTGGGTTTCCAAAGTTCGTTGACATAGCACCCACGCACTTTAACCAACTACGCCACGGACGCCACAGTACACGGAAGTTTGTACACAATTGATCGAAAACCGGACCTACAAGTTTAACTCCAACTCCGAACGGCGATGAACGGAATGTTATTGTTCTCAAGAAGCTTTACATGGCATTTTGATTACTCTCCGTGGTTTGCCATTGTCTGCAGAGAGGTGGCGCCCGTAAAAAAAAATTATTATAATTCAAATAATTTTCTGTTGCTGCTGGGGTTCGAACCCGGGTCTCCAGGTTCGTTGACGTAGAGGCCAAGCACTTTAACCAACTACACCACGGACGCCACACTTTTCCGAACATGTACATTTTAAATCTAAAATAGTATGGGAAATAAGAGAAAATTTACTTGGAAAATGTGTTAAATATGTTTAATATGCTTGTTATGAGTTTTTAAATAACTTTATATATTGTTTAAATAAATCAAACGAAAACAACCCAACGACTTAAAATTTTGGTATTTCTTCTTGAACTGAGAATCTCTATTTACTGAATGTTACTGTTATATATGTATGACAAATAAATTTGATAACGTAATTCTCTTGCAGGGACCCCGAAGATGATCGTGAAGGGGTGGAAGAAATACCAGATGCTCCGCCTAATAAGGTTCTTTAATAATACATACTTCAAATAAAACTGAATAATTATCAATTTCAATCTTCTTATTGCAGCTTGGTACAATACTAAAATGGCTAAAGATAATAATACTGGTCATAGTCTGGTGCATATTCACAGTATTTTTGATGTTAGCCCACGAGCATGTCGAGAAACCAAGATTATTGACCATACCTGCACAAACTGGCAGAGGTATGATAGAAATAAATATATATTTTTAAAAAACTGTATGGACACCATTTCTTTCTTTCATAATTAGATTATCCGATAGTCGATCAGCCAATAGAAGATCGTTTAGGTGTTAGTATCACAGGTGCATTTGTATTACATGAGACAGTTAATGACTCACCTGGCGATAAGTCACCTCTTTTAACGATACAGGTGCAGCGCCTTTGCTATGATTCAAAGGGAATTTTGACCTATACGCAGAATATTTCACAAACATGGCAACTAGATCTTGCGCATGATATTGACTCTGGCAAAGAATTGACAACGACCAAAACATTGCAAGTTGATCTTGCCGAGAATAATAAGAGCAAAGCGGCCGACTCAGCAAAGTTAGTGCTACACTTGGTGACAAATATCGACAAAGACTTGCCGCTTCAGGTAACATTAAATGACTCGCCTATTGAGAAGAAAGAGGGTGTCATCTATGCGGCAATCGTGCTATGCGGTCTCTATATTATGATCATTTGGGATATAGTACATCGCACATTTGCCGCGATTATTGCCTCGTCACTAGCGATTGGTATTTTAGCCGCTCTCAATGCTCGACCCTCTATGGAAACTATTATGGGTTGGATTGATGTGGAGACTCTGCTGCTATTGTTTGGCATGATGATCTTAGTGGCGATCTTGTCAGAGACGGGTGTCTTTGACTATCTGGCTGTTTATGCATATAAGGTATGTTTCCCAGTGATACTTTATCATAGAGGTTTTCAAAATATTTCAGAGGTCATAAGTTACGGATGAGTCCTGAAATGGTACTTTTCTGAGAAATATAAAATATAATAATTTATCGGGTTATCATCATCATCATACAAGAAAACCATTTTTTACATTTTGTTTTTAAAGATTAATTCTTTTTATATGTTGGCAATAACTCGGTTCAATGGCTCATTCTGAACAAAATTGGAGCATTTTTATTACGCGTTCAATTATTTTGATTGGGATTTGGCGATTAACTCGACTTATGTTGGCTTTCAATATTTGCAATCGTGGTCGGTTTATCTATGTAGACTTTGGACTTTACGTAGCTCCAAAAAGTCTAGAAGTGTCATATTATATGATCCATGCAGCTAATTTACTGGTCCAAATTGTGAAATTAGCCTTTTTCCCAAATTGTTCTCACAATAGCAATGCTTTTACTGGCAGTATGGAAAGTAGCGCTTTCGTGCAAGAACCAAATGCCGTCAAAATCACGAGCTTCAATTTTAGGCACCAAAAAGTCTGTTATCATGGCGTGATAACGGACACAGCTATTGAGTACGACGCCGAATTGAGTCATCATGATCGGCTATGGGCAGCACTACATTTAAAGCTTCTGTGTTGTTTCTGTGTTTGTCTTTTCTGTATGATTTGTTGTTGCGTTTTGTGTTGCTACATAAGCCTTTACTCTCAATTCTTGCTCTCAACGCTCCCAGAGCGCTCTCTGCCCATAGGTGATCATGATCATTGCATACACTCTCAGCTACCGCCGCTATATATTCTAAACTACATGCGCTAGATGTAGTCTATTTGGTTGCGTATTATCCAATAGTAAAAATTTAGTCTTAAATTTTTCGGTGGTATAGCGAATTGTGAGTTCCGTGGTTTGATTATGTCCTAAGTGCCAGAAACACAGTATCGCTTGATCTATCATACAATTCCTACTGAAAAAGTAATTTTAAATTATTCACCCTTTGTTATCCTGATTTCAAAATTTGATGATTTATAGAAAATATAAGTGATTAAAGGAAGTTCATCTCTTTTGAGTTTTCAGCCGCTTCGGGATTCATGTAATTGGAACATGATTTCTTATGTTCCCTTAATTCCCTTTTTGGTTTCCTGTTCACTAGAGCTTATCACCAAAACTAGCCTATATTTGACCCCGTCTTAATCGTTAGACGTTTAAGACATTTTCAAAAAAAAATATGTTTGTTTTTTAAAATGGTTCCAACGGTGCTTTTTGGAAATTTTTTCTGATTTTTTTTTCTTTTTCTCTTTTTTTGTTTTGCGAATATTCATCCACTTTATCTCAATTCCTGCTTTCTAATGAAATTCTAGAAATACCAAATAATGAAAGCTCTTAAAAAATCATTGAAACCATGAGAACATATGAAATCAATAAAATTTATTTTTGGCGTACTTTTTTTTTTGGAAAATGTCTTTTAAATATTTAACGATTAAGGCGGAGGGGTCTAATAAATTTACTTTTCTGCAATACAAGATGATACGGTCTACTGTCCACACATGATAATTTCAGTATCATGCATGTATCGTGATTTATAACTTCGTGATTTATAAGTTCCAATAAGATTGATACGAAATGCGAGGTCATGTAATTCTTCATAAGTCTAACTCTACTTTTTGCTGAAATTCACGTTGTTTGAGATAAGAGTATTCACATAGCAGTTTTTTTTTGTTTTTTTTTTTTTGCTAGTTGAACCAATTATTTTATTCCGAAGCTCTTTTGTCTATATTTTTCTTTAACAAAATCTCAAACGAGTTAATATGCAGAGTAATCTCCACTAGCCGACCTTTGTTGAGGTCTTTTGTTAGATGTGCATTTTGTGACTTTTGAGGATGACCTAACGTAGGGGCTTCTTTCTAGCTTTCGCTAAGATAATCGTCACTAATCTTCTTCGGTAGAGTAGTAACTACTCTAGGTTAAAGCTTGTCGATAGTCCTATTGTAATGGAGAACTGTAAGCAGGTGATACAGGTGATATAAACTGTTTTGTGTTAATAGAAGGTAGTTTAATTGTTTTCATTCTATTTTCATTTAACAGTCTGACTACATTCTTGTTTTCTTACTTAAAGTTAATTTACATTTTTACAAATTATTAATTTATATATTTGAACAGGAGTAAAAATTTGTTGTAAATAATAAGGAAAGAATTGAAGAGTGTTCATTTTCAAATGCTAAGAAATTATGACAGAATATTTATTCATTCATTCGTAGAAATTATTGTGAAAATATTTTGTGGTGCCATTTGCTTGCGTTTGTTTTAGTTTTGTGTGTTGCGGCCTCGGTGGTCGAGTAGCCACCCCAGAGGTCCCGGGTTTGATTTTCGGCCAGGCCATGGTCCATTACTTTAAGCCTTTCTGAATTTTTTTATCCTCTTTTCTAATCAACTGAAACTGAAAATTCATCAATATTTACGACTTGAAGTTGTAGTTGATGGTAGAGAAGTTTGTGGATGAGATTGCCTTAACTTGAATTAACTGAGGAAAAGGCATAATACTTGCCTCTGATTCAAATTCACCTGTTTCTCTGGCTTTCCACCACGTTAAGAACATCCTACACGTGTTTCACTTGATTGACCTTTCCTTCCCACTAATCTATCACCCCATTTCGATCCAAGGCAGACTTGATTATAGAAAGGTAGATAACATCAGTGCTTAAGCGTCTATGCCAGAACAAATGTAATAGAGAATACTAGTAAACCCGTATGGCGTTAAAACGCCAAAATGGGAAAAAAAATCTAGTTTAAGATTGTTTTGTAGTTATTATTAGAACTGTTATCATTTTTTAACATATTTCTGTGTAAACTACCATTTGATGTTGCAAAACTTTCACTGTTGGGTAGGATGAGATGCATACTCTTTTCTTTACTAAAGCTTTTCACGACATCAAAAGAGCGGATTCGACTTAATGTCAAATATTATTAGCCGTGTGCTAATTCTTGGGGTGCAACTTTGCAACTTTTCTCAACGACTGTCTTAGGCTCTTATTAAAAGTCATAAAAAATAACAGGGACCGAAACTTGAAAACGTTGCATTTTAAATGGAACAAAAAAAATGTTTCCGATGTGGTGAGCTTCATTTTTGGTATAAGAATGCGCTGACCAATGCTTGCACCGGTTAGTAAAATGCATTCGACAGTATTATTGTAAGGATTAAAAATCTGCAGTTGGGTTTTATTGATTAGTCCTTTCGCTATATTAGGATTCTTCATCAGAATAACAATTGGATCTGTTTGGAGCGTTAAGCGGTGTCGCGGAAGACCACTTACATACTTCAGTGCTATTAAGGAACTCCATTGGGAAGTTTATAAATGCGTCCACTTCATCAGAAATGGTTGTGCAAATGCTTTTATACAAAACTTCTAGATAACATAAAAGTTTAAATACAAACAAATTCATTTTCAAACCATACTTCGTCTGCTGGTGCAAGAGTAGCGTTTTCTTGAATGTTATTACTGTTTATGTCGTTTTGTAGATCATCATTAATAAAATCAATCCACAATCCGTGATCTAAAAGAAGCTGATCAAGAATTAATTGTCTGGTACTATCTCTACGTAGTGTGTCACAGCCAACTTGTCGCAAATAACTTGAAAATTTCCTTTCGCCTTTGTCTAATCGCATGTTTTTTTCAAGCTTCATTGTTTTTACGTAAGATCACAATATTCTACTGTTACAACGTGTCCAGAATAAGAGATTTCTGGATTTCTTAAAATCACCAAAAAAACAACAACTTTTCCAAAAACAGTTTACGAATGTCTGGTAATATCGCGAAGTAAACGATCAATTACTGTCAGTGCTACTGCAGGAATCATACTTGCTTCATCTGTAATGATAAGATGGTCAACCTTAGACCCGTTTACATGTTTTACAACTTAAACCCGTTTATCTGGGTCATATTGACCCGTAGTGTATTTTGTATGGAAATTTTACATTTTTCAATGAGTTAAAATTAAAAAGTGTTGTCATTTCATGAAATATTAATTTTAATCTTTTTTTTTAAATTTATGTTTGAACAAAACATTTGTAATTTACATATGAATGTTGAAAAAAAAAACAAAACAAAATTAAAAAAAAACAAAGATTGATAGAGTCGCTTCGATTGAGCTGTATTTGATGTGCTAGGCATTCATGGATCTGCTCCATCATTATCATCGTAATCTTGCAATATATCAGATTCTTTGTATTTGCGATTAACATGAATCAAAATAATGCAAAGGTCAAAAAGGTGTTAAGCAATGGTCACACACAGCAGACGTTTTATTGCCCTTTGTTTTCCTGTTACCCTTATATGCTTCACATCTACGTCGTGGTTTCTTGTCCTAGTAAAGACAGTGAATGAAACAAGAATGAACAAAAAAATCATTTGAAATGGAAAGCATTTATTTATTTACTTACCTAAACTTGTGGCATTCGAAGCGATTCTGTAAAGCTTTTTGGCTTCATACCAATAAAACTCAAAGCAATTCTTAGGCCGTGTGCTATTTGGAAACTATTCACTCAGATGACGAAATTTCGACAGTCTGAATGAGAATATTTGGCACTTGTGAGGTGAATATGACTGTCGAAAATTCATGTAGCCCCAGGGTCGGGGGCTAGTACAAATTTTGACAGTCGGCAAAAGAATTTTTGACACAAGCAAAAATAGAAAAAACAAAAAATTGTGAGCTTGTGACTCGAAAAGGTTTATTATTTTTCCCAAAATTGCTCTCGTTCAGGCATGGAAATAAATTTTTTGGTTGTACCATATATGACACACTATGCATTTAAGGGTTAAATTATTGGCCTAATACACTACCGAAATCTAAAACGTCAAAATTTCTAGTTGTCGAAATAGCATCGACTATTTGGCACAGTAAAAATGACAATTATATTTCAATATAGGAAGTTTGAATTGTCTGTGCAAGGTACGTCCTCATTCAACGAAGCTAGCGGCGATGCCAGTAAAGGCTACTGGAATAGCGATTTGGATGAACTTGCTCTTTTGCGGCTGGTACATAAATATAACATTTATTTGAATGTTTTTCGCTTTGCTCAACTGCTTTAATTATACAAAAGAATGATTTTGGAAAATTTCAGAAAAAATATCACATACTTTTAGGCAATCCATAGAAAACTTACTTTCTTTGCAGAAGATTGTTTTGCTTTTTTTGTTTAAATACACAATACTTTGGAAAAAGTAAGACCCTATTGCACATCTGCAGACCAAGACCTTTCTATTGATGAAAACCTCATTTATGAAAATCACATTTACGGTAAAAATTTGATGGTCATCACAAAAAAAGCGCTTGCGTAATAATAATATAGATATGAAAACGTTGGATACTTCGTTGCTAAATCGTTTCTGGAACTAGTTGGATAAGCTGTGTCCATCTACCAGTTGGAGCTTAAAAAAGAAATTGAAGCTTTAAGAACTTGAAAAAGCCAGTAAAATCAAGAAGATTAATTCATCACTCACTCTTTGCATAGATCAGATTTTTCTCTAAGTTGGAAAATCCAAGCGCCCTTGAATAGAAGATCTCCCTTGAGTGTCCTCTTCCTCGTTGACTGCCGGCGGTACAGAATAAAATATTTTCTTCAGTGTAGTATCTGTTTTTATTCACCTTAAATATGTATGTTTGATAGATTTAAATATAGGTCAACATACCTATAGCACAGTTCAGGTTGAGCCCAGATGGTGGAAAATATCTTTTGCTACGAAGCTCCCACACTTCTAACATGTGAATTTGGTTCAAATTCTTAAAAACTCATGGCATGTGTTCATCATTGAATTACTCAGTAAAAAAAAATTGTATATTTGATGTTTTTATTTTTTACTACTTTAAATCTACCTGAACTAATCCAAGACAAATTAATTTGTCACAACTCTTTATTTAATTTAAAATTATTTCTTCTGTATCTTGATTTTTATTTTTTTGTCTTCCTATTCAATTCTAGATCACAAATGGGCACATTTGGCCGCTTATAAATTGCCTCTGCGTATTCACCGCTGTTCTCTCGTCCTTTTTGGATAATGTAACAACGGTGCTGCTTATGACGCCTGTCACAATACGTCTCTGTGAGGTGATGACTATTAATCCGGTGCCGATATTGATGTGCATGGTAATTTACTCCAATATCGGTGGTGCACTAACACCGGTTGGTGATCCACCAAATGTTATAATTGCTTCAAATAGTTACATATCATCGAACGTAAGTGTGCTGAAGATAATTCAATTTGACAAAAAATACTCAATAACTTACTCTTCGCTTCTGTACTTTTAGGGTATCAATTTTACCGTTTTTACGTTACACATGCTGCCCGCCGTCCTTTTGGTCATGTTGACAACTTACATTCAGATACGTATAATCTATCGTGATTTGGGTAAATTGAAGTTTAAAGACTCACCCGAAGTGGAGGAATTGAAACACGAAATTAAAGTGTGGAAACGTGCCGCTCAAAGTATGTCCATTTATTCGAAGGATGAGGATCATATGCGTGATACACTGCTTAAGAAGGTGAATCGCTTGAAGCGTAACCTGCAGAAGTCGATGAAGACAAGTTCTCAGCCAGCACCTAACTATCAACAAACGCTGGAACATCTGCTGAACAAGGTATGTTGAAAATTTTTCAAGATAATATGTAGGTATCAAAAATATGTGTTCACTTTTCTTAGTATCCCATACGTAACAAAGTGTTGCTCATCAAGAGCGCTGTGGCTTTGACTTTCGTCATCGGTCTGTTCTTCCTGCATTCTATACCTGCTTTCCAGCGTGTTTCCTTGGGTTGGACTGCGCTATTGGGTGCCATACTGTTGCTCATTCTGGCCGATATCGAAGATATTGAAACCATTTTGGCACGCGTGGAATGGTCCACTTTGTTGTTCTTTGCTGCGCTTTTCATTCTAATGGAGGCTCTAGCGGAATTGGGTCTCATTGAGATGATTGGACGCATGACTGAAAGCGTTATCTTAGGTGTGGGCACGGAGTCACGCCTCATGGTCGCTATACTGCTGATACTTTGGGTATGTCTGACGTCTTAATGCATCTCTAGCGAGCTTTTATTTAAAATATTTTATTTTTTGATGGACAGGTTTCTGCTATTGCATCAGCTTTTGTGGACAATATTCCCTTGACCACAATGATGGTGAAGGTAACCATATCACTAGCTCAGAATGAGACGCTGGGCTTGCCGTTGCAGCCTTTAGTTTGGGCTCTGGCCTTGGGTGCTTGTCTGGGCGGTAAGTAGAGACAATGTTTAATGTTTTGTTGTTTTTTTGCTCACCACCACCCGTCCATCTTTTAGGCAATGGAACACTTATTGGCGCCTCGGCTAACGTCGTTTGTGCAGGTGTTGCCGAGCAGCATGGCTACAAATTTACGTTCCTACAATTTTTCAAGTGAGTAAAAATGAGATTATATCATGTGTATAGAACTAGTTCCGCCATTTTTGATTTATTGTAAAAAAAAAAATTGTGCTATAATTTGCTCGATTTGTGCTATCATTTGTCACATTAGAAAACATTTTATTGGTGATATTTCTAAGACATTCCGCCTTGAATATTTTTCTAAAAGTCGGGAATTGTGCTGAGATGTCCTGTTGAGAAATTGCTTTATCGAGCACGAACTAATTTATATGACCAAGTATTTCTACACCATTGCATTATAGAGCCATTTTTATTAAACCGAGCATGACAACTTCGGAAAAAAATTATTGAAAGGTGCAGATCGCAGCACGTGTTATTTTTCTTTTTCAATAAGACAAAAATGGTGGAGCTTATTTAATGCACCCTACCTAAAATATTACTAATTAAAAGTATCGTCATTACTCATGATTAAATTTAAATTAAAAATTTTTTCTTCGTACTCACTTTGAAAACCAAATGTTCTAACCTTTGCATTCTCTCCATTTTTTTCTTCAACAGAGTGGGTTTCCCCATCATGATAACCAGTATCATCTTCAGCACATTTTATCTACTCATTGCTCATGTTGCCTGTTCGTGGCATTGATAAAGGCCTTCAAAGAGTTGACTTCCGCCCATCCACGCAGTCAACTCTCGCTGACTTTGCTCTATTGTATCTTCTAAGCAAGTCACAAATTGATGTAAAATTGAATTTGAAGAATATCAACCCACACACTGAGCCTTTTAGTTGAAACTTAGAGTAAAACACTTAATCTAAAGTGTTATTTTCGAGTTATCCGCCCTGAAATTCATTTGGGAAATGGAAAAGTATTAATTGATGTAATCTAACACCGACACCAACAACAAAAACAACACGATACAAGAACCACACCAACCATCAACCGCTAGATAGCAAAATCGTAGTACCGTAGAAGTGCAAAGAAAGTGAAAAAATTTTGTGATTTTATATTAAATCTTTTTGAACTAAAAGTTCAAAATTGTTGGATTGTTTTTTTTTTTTATAAAGTTTATCTTTAAATCTTCAAACTCTATTTGTACTAAAAAACAAAAACAAAAAATTAAATATTACAATGCATCAAAACAAAACAAAACAAATGGTTCAAAACAAAAACAAAATACATTTTTTTGTTATTTTTACAATATAATTGTAAAAAATAAAAATGAAAAAAAAAACAACAAATATATTAAAGAAACATCAACTATTTACTTTTTAGTTAAATATAATTATATTTGTTATAGTTAGATTGTAATGTAATTTATATATTTTAAACTTAAATAAATAAAAGCAAAAATACCAAGCATGGCCTTTACTTTAAGAATTTCGGACTGTGAAATTGCTGCAAATTCTATGGCTTATTTATAAAATGTACTCATTTTGAGATATAATTGCATTTATTTCTTTTATTTTTTGTGTAATTTGCTTCTGAGAGGTTATGGGTATTTAAGGGAGAGAATTTCAAGATGCAATCAAATATATTGAAACAATTTTTGAATTCCTCTGTAGTAATTCTAGTTCTCAGACAGTATTAGGCATCATGAATAGTGACATTTATATACTTTGTCACGATTATTCTATTGCCAGGAGCTTTGAAACGAAGTTTTCCGTAATTTACCTCATTCACTTAATCATCACTTCGAAATATTCTCCATTATGATTAACCTTTTGTCATAACATTTATCAAATTCCGCTTGAGACGCCTACAAAATATGGTTTTGAAACGCATTAACGGCTTCTTCATTCGTCAGAAATCATTGTCCACGAAGTTTGTCTTTGATGTGCGGGAACAAAATGAAATAACTTCATTCCACAAAATGAAATAACTTCGTTCCCAAATAACGACTGTATGGCGAATAACATATTAGATCCTGAACAGAATCAAAAATCGTTGCGGCCGCTGATCTTTTTTGTTGGAAAATACATACAAAATGTAGAAAAAAAACGCAGGTCTTTTTCCGCAACGATAAGAGTCCGAACAGAACCAAAGCGGCTGTCAGTTGTCGGATGCGCTGAGCAACAAAATACATGAAAATATATGCAGCCGCCAAAAATTAAATGGCCGTAGAAATCCGCGACGGAAAAAGGCCAGAATAGAATCAATTCTATTTTTTCTCCGACGTCTGGCGGATCTCTCTTTGAGTGGCGTAAGTGTTGCCATATTTTAGCTAAGAAAAGGCTGTGTTCAGTGCTATTTGCTTAGTTTTTACCATGAGCTGACGTTTTGTTTTGTGTGTGTCTGTTGCATTTCATGCGCTAACATTTCGTTTTGTGTGTGTGTGTGTTGAATTTGTAGCATTTACACAACAAAAAGCAACGCTGATCCGACAACCGACAACCGCTCCTATTCTGGACGTGTTCTCAGCGGATTTCTCCGAGAGAGGTCCGCCAACCGACAGCCGCTTTGGTTGTGTTCGGGCTCTTAATCGGACAATTAGAATCTATTCTATTTCTTCTCTTGCGATCGACGATTCTCTCTCTGAGTGCCATTAGTGTTGCCATATTTTTGCTAAGAATTGGCTGTGTTTAATGAAATTTGCTTAGTTTTTTGTTATCTTCTGACATTTCTTGTTTGTGTGTGTTGTGTTCACACAATTGAAGAGACCAATACATTGAAATGAAATAGAAAAAATAAATAAAAAAATACTAAATAAAAGCAACTTTGAATCGTCAGTCGCAATTGTTTCATTCTGGACGTGTTCTCTGCGTTCGACGACCGGAGAGGATCGGCGGTCGCAACGATATTTGATTCTGTTCGGGCTCTTAATTCGATGTTTTCAAAAGCGCCTTTGAATGCTTAAAAACGCTTCAAACACGCATTTTCTTGATGAAGAATAATTCTTCAGCACTTGTTTGTTTTTCTTATTTCGCAGAATATTTCTTATTTTTCTACGTGTCTCAAGTGGTAAAAATTGATAAAATTTTATATCTCTATATTTATATCCGAAATATATGTAGTAACCCCCTTATGAGAGCTTTTGAATAGTATGCCTAAAAGTATGCAACCAAAAGTATTGCTTTAATGTACCTAAAGTATATTTATTAGAGATGCAAAAAAATTAAATCGGTGTAAATGTCAGCTACATCCGAGTGCATATACGAGTAGTTGAATGGAAGACGTTGATCACATAAATATGCTTTAAATCACGAATAAATCACGAATAGCAAAGAAGGTCACCTTTTCTTGATATAACAAAACCAAGAAAGTGCTAGTTGTTGTTGTGTTTGATAATATAGCAGTGCTTGCTACTTATATTAGTAACAAGCACTGCTTGCAGCACATATATTTTACAGATTCCATGTTTGAACAGTTTTCAGCACTTAAAATATATATATGGGCAATTCCCAAAATTTTTTAGCATCTATGATTTTGTTATAACCGTGTTATTAACTTTCGTGTTTATTAATTTAAGTACAAGCTTTATATGAGTGTTCAATATAAGAGTACATGGAACCAAATTACCCCGTTGATTTCGATTTCATTAGTTGATACCTTAAGATGCTAGTGGGATCGAAAGTAAAAAACATTAAAAACTCAGTTGATTTACACGCAGATTTTTTGTACTCTAAGGCATAAATTTCATTGAATCGACCGAAATCATTTGGATCCTCTTCAATACTACGCTTTTTCCCGACCTGAAAATCAATTTTCGAAAATAATTTTAACAATTTGCAGGCTTTGTTCTGAGCAGAAATAATAATAATAATAGAGTTGCCATATCTGACAACCGTTGCCAGATCTGACAGTTCAATTCTTATCGAAAAACTCAACGAATTAAAAACACCTTTTAATTTAAGGTCTATTACTGATACCTATTGTTTATGCATTTTACAGGATCAAATTGTATGGAGAAAGAATTTTTCGTTCGGTATCTCAAAAGTTAAAGAGAAAATAAGAAATGATTTCTGCATAAAGTCTTAAGCAATCCAAGTATCTTAGGGCCGTTAGCGCATCTTATAAGTTGAACTACCTTAAACTGAGGTTTTGTAACCAGAGCTTAGATTTTAAACACAATAAAAATTATTTTAGTAACTTATCACATACTTATCAGCAGTTTACTTAAACTACTTAAAGCGCTCTAAAGCAGTGGTCTTCAACCTTATTTCAATGAAGGGCCAAATTTTTTTTATGCGTGAGCTTGAGGGCCGCATTATTCTAATTATATATATATATATATCCTTTCAATTATGAAGAAAAAACATGACATCTTAAAAAAAGCTTTTATTTAGTTTTAAAATTACAGTGAACCAATATTGAAATATGTTTCAGACTACATAACCAAATTAAGAATATAAAATATTTTTTTAGTTCAATGAGAAATTTGGCACTCTTTACCTTTCACTAATTTGTCAACATTGGCTTTTATGTTGGATGAAGCAATTCAAAGAGAGTTTTCTAAATGAGTATCAGTTCCTCAGTTTTGACTTTACATTCTTCATTTTGGAAAAAAGCTGCTCACAGATGTAAGTGCTGCCAAAAAGTGATGCTGTCAACAGGGCATGAGATCTTATTGCTGGAAATTTGTCATTTTCAACATAAAATGAGTAAAATTCCAAAAGTCCAACATTTTTAAATTTCTCCTGTAAGTCGCTATTACACTGAAAGTCAATAAGTTCCATCTGAATGTTTCCAGGATAGTCTTCCACATTCACACCAAATGGAGCACAAAATAATTTCATCATATTTTTATTTAGCTTGAAATCTTCAAACCTGTTGCTTAAATCAGATCGTAGAACAGTGAGTGCTTCACTGTATTTTCCTTTATTTTGAACTTCACATCGTGACAGTGTTGGAAAGTGTGTGAAGTCGCCCTATAGTAGTTGGCTCTCCCACAAACAAAGTTTTTTCTCAAATGCTTCAATTTGATCAAAGAGGTTATGAATCATGATGTTCTTGCCTAAAAAAAATAAAAATCCCACAGAATTAAACAAATAGATAGCTCCACGTTAAGAGCTAGTTGTAGCTATAAGAAACAATGTACCTATACAATTTTATTTTTGTTTCAATAAAAACAAAAAAAAAATTATGTTCTGACCTTGCAGTCGAATATTCAAATCGTTGAGATGCATTGAAATATCCGTAAGGTAACCAAAATCAGCCATCCAATTGGGGTCGTTGAACTGGTGAATTGTCTTTCCTTTACTTTCCATGAACGTACAGATTTCTTCTTTCAGATCAAAAACCCTTTTAAGAAACTTTCCTAAATTTAACACACATGTAGCTAACTTTAACACACAATTCACTATCAGCGTTTTGCCAAGTAAACGATGATTGTTGATTTTCTAAATTTTTTTTTAAATCTCGCACCTTATCAATTCGAAATTGTCCTTGGATTGAGTCCATTTTGGAGGCGTGCTTGGCGTCATAATGCCGTTTTAAATTGTACTCTTTCATTACGGAGACAGTCTCATTATAAATTAAACAAACTGCTTTGTTTTTTACATATATTTACAAAACAGTACAGTACAGTCCACTTTTTTTGGAACACCCGGCACTCATCGGCAATTTTCCGTTTCGTACTACTTGTAGCCATTATTCACAAAATATAAACAAACTTTCACTCGCTAGAAGAGACTAGGCGATACTGATTAGTGATTAACTATTGTTGTTCGCATACATCAGTGGTGAATTTGTCAGAAGACAAGTGCCTAAGAGCCCATTTACATTATGACTTTTATCAAAGATTTAAGCCACCAAATTCTCTTTTGAACACCCTTCGCAAGTCACGAGCGTTTACATACATGAGTTGTTTCGTATAATCGCCTGTATATTTCTATTTTCTTATTCGTTTTACATGGAAAACACCAACAAAATAAAGCAACATGGCGTAAATGCGAAAAATGAGAAAAAGAGAATAAGAAAAAAGCCTGCGTTTGCTCGTTTGGTGGCTGACGGTCTACCCCGCGGTCTACTCTGCCTCTCTCTCCCATAAGCAGGTACCGTTATGTTCGAAACGCATGGTTTAATTTCGAAAAAAGTCATAATGTAAAAACAGTTTGGCGGGCCGCTAAAACAAATGCGACGGGCCGCATGCGGCCGGTGGGCCACACGTTGAAGATCACTGCTCTAAAGGGTTTAGAGTTAATTCATTTGGTGTTAAGTAAAAGGTTCCTATTGTTATTTTGAATTAATTTGTGCCAAGTTATATTGAAATCGAATATTTTTGATGTCCATTAAAAAGTGTTTAAATTTAAAGAGACAAAGTATGCGGGAGTCGACATTTTTTATCTCTAATTACTGAATTTAAATATTATTCTTATTTAGCAAAATTTTTTAACTTTGAGTTAACAGCTTTATTTTTCGAAGATATTTTTCCTTTTTTCGGACTAGTCACTAGATTTTTCTAAAAAAATAATCTAAAACATATTTTTCAATTTATCCAACGTTTCGGGAGCGGCTTTCTTTCTTCATCAGGGGTTTATTTGATTTTATTTTTGTTTAGTTTATAATTACCATCACAGAGTTGAAAATTTGCACATTGCAAATTAACTTTATTATTAACTTTATTATAGATTTATTATCTATTAACTTTAAACATTTAAAACAAACATACATTTTAATTCATATGTTTTACAAGTACCAAACACGACTGTTAAATAAAAACTTAAAAAAAATTTTAATTGAGTTGCTTATAGCATTTATATATACAATGATTAAATATAAATATGATATTATTTACATATTATGTATGTATGTATGTAGTGTATTAACTTTATTTCAATGATGAATAGAAACATTGGGCTCCAGATAATATTGCTGCAATATATATCTAGGGTATGCAAAACCGGTTCGAATTATTCGGCGTTTCGGTTTTTTTATTTATTATTCGACCTGGTTTTTTTAAAAATTGCAATTTTCGAATAATTCGAAAACCAGTTTTTTTGGCTCGAATTATTCTACTGCTCGAATAGTTAAGAAATATATAAATCTTCAATTCAAAATTAAAAATTTCTTCAAACCACTTCTTTTATTTGAGCGACCCTTTTTTCTACTTACGCTTCTACATTTCACTAACATTTCTAAAATTTCTTATCTCTGGCTTCTATTTAATTTTGTTTTATTTGAGCTCATTTAAACATATGTTTTGGTTATTTCTTTTTGCTTTCTTTTGTTAAAATAGCATTTACAAGCGGCTGGCGTATTTAAGTTAAACATGATTTTTAGTTTATAATGCATTCTTTCTTAAAAAATATATTGAATCATAAGCAGTTTGACAAGAACTCCGAAGTCTGGAAATATTTAAAAAAAGGGAAATGCAACAAGGCTTCTTGCACAAAATGCCCAAAAAAAATCTGAAAGCATTAAGAACAAATATAGAGACGAACATTAAAAGACATAAAACATGTGTTAAATAGGCTGAAAGAAAAACTCGAAACATAATTCTACCCAGTTAATCAAAACTAACGTTTTCGAATTCATTTATGAGCCATTTCGGGTAGAAACGTTCAATTTCGGCACTCATAAACGAACCTTTGTTGTATCATTCTTCCGACTAAAATGCCTCTCAAAAATTAACCCTTTTTTGTTCGGAAATGAGTTAAAAAATAACCATAAATTTTACTTTTTTGTTTGGAAATTACTGTTTGGAAACGTTTGAGTCATTTCTGAACTCATTTATGAACAAAAATGGTTCATTATCGAGGCGTTTTTACCTACTAAAATGACCAAAAAATTTGTATTTTTCGACTCTAACCCAGTTTTTTATGAATTTCGAAAAATAAGTTCAGTTTTATTTATGGGAAAAATTTTCACGAATTTAATCTTCTATAGCAAGTACTTTTAAGCAACAAAATACAAAATCAAAAATTTAAAAAAAAAAATTCCGCCGAAACACTTTCGCAAAACTCTCACCTTACGCAAAACCTTCGCTTATGGTTCAGTGGGTAGTACTGCATATGTACCTTTCTTTACTCTATTAAAAATAGTTGCTATTTTTGTTTAATAGAAACTACATAGATATATGTAGGTTAAAAAAATTAAAAAATTTATTTAATTTGAAAAAAACCGGTTTTCTCGTTTTTTCCGGTCGAATAATTCGAAAACCGGTTTCGTAAAAATTGTGCTATTCGAAACCGATTTTTTTAAAATGTCGAATAGTTGCATACCCTATATATATCCCTATTAATTCGAGTTCTAAAAATATTTAAATTTTTATTTTATGTGATGTTTCACAGGAAAAGGGACGTTATCTTCCCAGACCTAAATATAGACTCTAAAAATAGACGCTTTTGTAAATTTAACCGGTTTTAAGTTAAGGTTGGTAATACTGCATGACAGGTTCTGAGCATTTTAAAATCGGTTTTAAGTTGATTAATTAATCAGAAATACAAAAAAAGGGATTTCCCCCAAATTATACCTTCTTAAAGAAAGACAACCTTATCTTCCACCAAGTATTTTAAATGGGGATGTTAAGGTCCCTTTTAACTGTCAAACTATGAAACTCAATATCTCAAAACTTGGGATTTGCTAGAACTTGAAAATGCTATAAATAAGCTAATTTATGAATTTTTTTTTGAAGATTGAAGTGTCTTGTTAAAAATAATATGTAATTTTAGGAATTGCAAAAAACAAAAACGAACTTTGATTCCGGAAAGGTAAAGTCCATTTTCCTGTGAAACATCACATATATTCAAACAAGTAATCGTCATTGCACATCACTATTACATACAGTTGTTTTCATATAACGATCATATTGCAGTGCCTATAAGTATGCAATTGTTACTTTTCGCCAATTTGTTATCGTTCACCAACAATCCGAGCGAAATTGTTAATAATTAACAATAATTAAAAAAAATATTATTCAAAAAAATAAAGTTATGCATGCAAATCATTATGAAACAGCAAAATTACATCGACACACAAAAATAAGCACAAAAGCAAGAAAAGGTTGACAATCTTTATTGATATTTATGCGCAGCACGAAAGTGTAAACAATAATGCATGGAAAGTGTGAACTGCGCCGGTCATTTTAACTTGAAATATTGTTAAAAGTTTTGTGCTTCATTTTTGGTTTTGGTTTATTTGTTGTTTTTAAATAACTACCAAATAATTAGCCAGAGAAGCTTATGTTGCGCATGCGCCACGGTGCACGACAAGTGAAACTCTTTTAAGATGCTGTAAGACGTAAGGCGTTGCTCGCTTGACATGCCACAAATGTTGTCAGCCAAGCGTCAAGTGAAGCGGCAACAACTGTGAACAATTTGTTTGCCGAAAACAAACGCAATTGCGTAACAAATAAATGCTCTTAAAGAAATCTAAGAGATAATACTGCGTATAGCTGTGATGAAGGTTTTTAGATATTTAAAGAAAATAATTTATTTTTGCATATTTGATTAAATAGCAAATGCATGAGTGGAGGTACTAATTGCTAGTTGTTTTAACAGGTTGAATGATTGAATGTTTTAAGACACGAAGATTCGTAGAAATAACTGAGTATTTTCGTATTTTTATTAAACTCCTATGAAGAATTTATAAACAATTTCTGTGCAATAATTTTTAGTCAATGTAAACGCTTGCACATATCTCAACTGCATAAAGAAGTCATTACCTCAACGATTCCGAGGAGTTTTTGGCTAATAAGAGCTCAATTGTTATTTTTAATTTTTTTAAACATCTAAAATGCTTCGAAAGAAACATTCGAAAATTTTTATGAATATGGAATAGTGCTCTCTCTCATCAAGTTTCAAAGTTATAGGTACAAACATAATTAGATTTGAGTGACTCTTACTTAAGTTACTATATATATTTCGGGAATAAATATAAAGAGCAATTTTTTTTTTATTGTTTTACGACATATTCTTCTTTATGATTTATACAGTTTTTGCATGCGTTCAAATCATTTGTCGTAACATTTATCCTATTCCGCTTGAGACATCTCCAAAACATAGTTTTTGAAGCCATCAATGGCTTCTTCCGTCGTTTGTCTTTGATGTGAGGGAACAAAAAGAAGTCATTGTGTGTCACATCAGAACTGTACGGTAGATGAGCTTTTAATTCGATGTTGTTAGTTCTTAAACCGCCTTTGTTTAAGTTTGTTTAAGATTTATGGGAGATGGCATTGTCTTGATGAAGAATAATTCTTCGGCACTTGTTTCATTTATTTATTTCACAGAGCACTTGTAACAAACAATGGTTGTGTACTATTCCGAATAGACCGCTCTACGTGTCGTAAGTGGTACCATGGCCACATGGCCAGTTTCCGGAAGAAACAGGCAACCATTCGCTGTACAGTGCTTTGAGTTTGAACAACTTTTGTTGAATTTGGTTCATCTTGAAAGACCCATTCAATCGACTGTTCTTTACTTTCAGACTAATACGCATGTATCCGATTATATTTCTTGAGCGTTTTTTTGCACCAATGGACTGGAGCCTTTCTTGAGCGAATGCCAAATTACGTGAAATCCAAATTTTCACAACTATGTGTTCATGTAAAATGGTATGTATACTGGTGGAAGCAATGCCTCAATCTCACGGTTTGTCACATGACGAACAAGCCTTATCAGTTCGCGCTCTGCATCAATGTTTTGTGGTACTACAAATTGTGTACGCCCTTCACGAATTCACAAAATTCAACAGTGAGCGAAGTTCTATGTGCCAGCAATGTACAGAGGTTTTTGATGGTGCTTCACCTCCAAAAGTCGAATTCAGTTCATCGATGCATTCTTGTTGAGATAATTCACGTACGAACTTGTAAAAAATAATCGCACGGAAATGTTCACATGTTAATTTAATTTTTTTGCTGAAATACAATCGAAAAGCACTAAAAACAACACAATAAGCGCACGTACAGAATATTTTTGAAGTGAAACTTCTTAGGCGGCGCTTCGAAATTTGAATGAGAATATTGAGGAGTGAAATTTCAAGGTCAATTTACTTCATTTCGTTACACGATAGAGAAGAAAGATATGTTGTACAGTAGATAGAATGAGAGAGATATACATTGTATAAAAGACTGAAAAAAATTTCTTTGTCAGCGCTGAGTATCGAACCTGCAATCTTAGTTTTATAAAGCTAACGTGCTATATGCTGGGTTAAGGTTTTCATATATAAATGTTGTCTACATACCAATTAATCAAACTACTTTTGCTGTAGATGCCCTGAGGGAAAATAAACAGCGCTCCTAGCGGGAAAATATAACAGCGTTATTCATAAACACATTTTAGAGGCAGTGTAACTTTAAACAAGAAAACGCTATTCATAAACATTTTCGCAACCATGTTTTTGTTTGTCTTTTCGTTTAATATCAAAGACATGCTCCATATGCGCCCTTTGCAGCATTTTTTTTATGTGGCGGCCATTGAAAATCCATTGGAATTCTTAATTTTTGTAGAGATTTTCTTTAGTTCAGACACAAACCTTACAAACATGAGCAGCGAATGAAAAAATGTTTATGAATAAAGCCCAAGAATGATAGAAAAATAGATTGCGCAGATAGTAAAAATAATTTTCTACGATCTGCGCATCTACGTTACGATAGACTTACGATATGAGCTTACGATATGGCTTTCTGCCAAGTCTTGTTAAAAATGTGAACAAATATGAAACAATGGCAAAAGATTCAAGAAACAAACTTGGTCTAGCGTGACGTCATGATCGTAAAAAATACTTTGTTCGTAGCTAGAAATGTCAAAATGAAAAGTAAACAACATAACGGACCTGCGCAATGCGTAATCTTTTTTTCTATCATTCTTGAATAAAGCGTAGTATGCTGTAGAAACGAAAATTTCTTAGCATTTAATTCTACACCCGAAATATTAGTGTAGAGTCAAAAATGTTTGTATGGAGAAAAAAGTAACTACAGTACGACCTTGCTCAATGCAACTAATAGAAATTCGGGCAATTGACATAGTTAACGTTGAAGAAACGCAATTAAACTTCTAAACATAAAGCTTTATGTCTCTGAATCTTAGATATTGTGGGTTAATGCACTTTGTATCCTTAAATATTGTTTGAATAGATTTTTCATTAAAAATGTATTTTACAAGCAAGAAAGAACTGAAAGAATATAAGATAAAAGTTTATGCAAGTTTACGCAAATGCAAGTTGCGATAATTGTGCAATTCCATGACGCCAACTTGACACTGTGCGCAAGAAAAGTTGGAATAAGTTCTTTCAATAGATAACTATTTTATACATATCTTAGTTATATAATTTTATATCGAACTATTTACTATTAATAATAGTAAGTATAATGTGTGTGTGAAAGTTTTAGTTATCTTTCCACATTTAAAGTTTTGAACAAATAAGTATTTATAAGGCTTAATTTTTTTAAAGCAAAAATAATAACTAAAATTTGTCCCATAGTTTTTGAGTACAAAATAACCGGTAATTTTTGATTTTTAGTTTTTAAGGCAGAAATAAAAATGAAAGTTAAGATCAAGTTTACAGTTGAGTTAGATTTATTGTTGTGACATTGTTCTGTGAAACTCCTTATTAATATGCCAAAAAAAATTTTTTGAAAAACAAATTTATAAATGCACCTGAAGCTCCCATTGGCAAAAAAATCGCTCATTGTAGTTATGTAAAATAAAAAAATCCGTTTTTAAGAAATTATTCTCTTAATATGCGGAATATGCAACACTTGATTTTCTCACGATCATACTCTCGCTCTCAAACTTTCAATAAAGCTACGCTCTGAGTTTTCTCCCTAGTGCAGCGATGGGTTCTATTCCAGATAGAACTCTACGCCACGTTACGTTGCGTAGCTTTACGATTGCATAATCGAGCCTTTACACTAAAATCGTTCTTATTCTAGAAAAGAAAGAGTGTATACAAAGAAGAAGTTTCACTTCTTTACTGTATACACGGTATACTGTATCTTTTTTTTTATGCTGGATTAATTACTTAAGGCCGTTGTTATAGGGCGATGTTATGTAGACGGTCACGGGCACGGCACGGGCACGAGTTTTTACTCTCTTTTTCCGTTTGATGAATGTCGTGCCCAAAGTATGTTATGCTGGCGGTCATTTGATCTATGATCACTAGCACACTTTTTGCTACTTTTAATACTTTATGCAAAAAAGTATGATGAGTATGAGTATGGTGAGTGTTGCTATTATGCAGGTTTCATTCCTGCTTTGATAGATTTCGTACTAAAAGTGTACTATTTACATGCAAAAATACAAATATTGTGAATATTTCCACAACGCAACACTGTTTTGATCCAGTGATTTGCTATCGACAGCCGAATCATTTGGTGACCGCGGTGGGCAAAATTTATTCCCTCGCTCACTCTCTCAAATTTCCCTTTTACATTGAAACAACAACAATTCGTGCCCGTGCCGTGCCCGTGACCGTCTACATAACATCGCCCTTACAGACGCTCACGGGCTCATCACGGGCACGCGTTGGTGTTGCTTCAATGTAAAAGGGAAATTTGAGAGAGTGAGCGAGGAAATTTGTTTTGCCCATGATGTGGTAGTGAATTAACAAGGTGGTAGTGAATTTTTCACCACACACTCAATTTTGCTGAATCTGTCAAAAAATTGTGATATAAAGAGAGGACCTGTTGTTAAGTGTCGTTCTTATCGTTCTTTGTTTTGTTTGGTTGCTAGTGGTAGTTCTAGCTAATAAGAATTAAACTGCAATTATATGTAGTTTTGTTGGATTTTCATAAAAATCATTGAAAAAAACTGAAAAACTAGAGCCGAATACGGAAACACACTGTAATTGGCTGCAAGCATGAATGATCTGGCTCAAAATCTTCGAGGACATCTACGAAAGCTGTATCACAATCCGTACGAGGTGGTACATAATGCTTCAAGAATCCAACCCTTTTATCTTGAGCTGCCGGAGAAGTAGTTTAATCAATTTGAGGTTAAGTATGATATTTGTTGGATTTTTTAATAGCTTTCCTTTAGTTACAACTCGAGACAGCGCAGTCCGTCGCGCACAGCGTCTCAGAAATTTTTTATTCTTATCCATGTTTTTTGCACGTTTATAATCAATCAAATAAAACTTTCACAATAAGCACAAATATCAGAAACTATGTTTTTCTATGGCTTTGCTTAAAATATGCAATCAGCTGATTTCGACAGATCGAGAGTTCATTTTTGTGAGAGATGTTGAAAATTCATTACCACCTTGTTAATAACACCATGGTTTTGTCCAGAATGGTCACCAAATGATTCGAAAATAATATGGAATCACGTGATCAAAACAGTGTTGCGCTGTGCAATTATTCACAACATTTGTCTTTAAGTATTGAAAGTTGTACACTTAGTATGAAATGTGTCAAAGTAGGAATAAAACCTGCTTAATAGCAACACTCACATACTCATACTCGTAATACTTTTTTGCATAAAGTACTAGAAGTAGCAAAAAGTGTACTAGTGTTCAGGGATCAAATGAACGTATGTATAACATACTTTCATCACAAAGCTCATCAAACGAAAAAAGAGCGTAAAAAAGGACGTGATCGGGGATCATATGAGCGTCTGCATAATGGCTGAATTACAATACTGCGTTAGGTCGGTCGGCCTTTGACAGCTCGACTAGAAACAATGGATTCTTATGAAGCAACATAAAATATGACTTCATGCATTGCGTCGACCTCATCCTGTAAAAATGAATTTGAGGGGGTGACGTACGATCAACGCTATGAGTAGCGACATGCTCTACTAGCCCGTGCTTTTGACATTCCATATTAACGCTGGGTTGCATTTTCGTTGAGAAATGCTAAAATGTGGGTGTTCTTGGATTCCGATGGAAAACTAAGATTTTCATAGGATTATCGTAGGAATATATATTTTGATGCGAGTTTTTTTGAAATTGATAAAATTTTTTAAATTAACATGCTGCTTAAATAGTATAATAATGATTTTGATGAATTTAGCATGATATTAATATTATTCAATTGTATATTTTATTAAAATTAATGCATTTTTTAGTATATTATAAATAATATTATAAGGGTATTCATGCAAAATGGCAAACTTATATATTGGTCAATTAGATATTTTAATGAGGTTGGTTGAGGACGAATACCCTTAATATCATTGTTTGAATAATATAACACACAAAGGAATGTTGTAGTAAGGTAGATTGTTAAGGTAGATTGGCAAATGCCATTCATTTTGTTTTTGTAAAGTTTTACCCAAGTGCTAACTAATTACAAGTGATTCAGCGAGCATTGTACAAGGGCGCGTGGCAGCTCGAATCTGCAATATCGAATTACTTTGGAATTATAGGTCGCACAACATTGGAATTAGGTGTTCGGCCTCGATTTACATGTGCCGTTCCACTGGTAAAATTTTATGGGCGTTGAGAAAATGGTGTGGCACTTTTTCGGCTGCCAAAAATGTGGGTATAACTTTCGAACTATTAGTCACACATCAATGAAACTCGGTAAGAACGTACTATTTAGTCTTGTCCTTTGACTGGAAAAATTGAGTGAGCATTGGACAAGGGGGCATGGCACCGCCCATATAAGACAAACTTATGGTATCAAATAGCTTTGGAGTTAAATGCCGCATAATAATGAAACTCGGTATGAAGTTGCCACTTGGCAATGTCCATCTACTAGAAAACTGATACGGGCATTATACTAGGGGGTGTGGCTCCGCCCATACAATTACAATTTTTGATATCGAATAGCCTATGAAAGTAAGTCACAAAACGTTGAATTTTAGAATATAACTACTATTTGGTGATGCATTTCTTCTAAAAAATTTTGACAGGCATTGTTCAAGGAGCCACACCCCGCCCATACATGTCAAAGTTTTGATATCGAATAGCTATGGAAATTAAAGTCGCATTACATTGAAACTCACAATGGAGTTCCACTTGGTGATATCCTTCTACTCCTATGGTACTTGTAAATTTGTACTACAGCACCAACTGGTGTCTCAGTTGGATCAAAGAAGATAGCGACAAAATACTCACCGTACCTCAAAATCGCAATATACCAATTTTCAATCTAACCGCTTAAAGAATTGTACTACAGCGCCCTCTGGTGTTCAATACAGGTCAAAAAAGATAGCAGCAAAACACTCAGCGTACATGAAAACCACTATATACCGATTTTCTTTAAATTTGTACTTAAGCGCCCTCTGGTGTTCAAGGTGGATAAAAATTGATTGAAATTGCCCCAAAACACGCACCGTACCAAAAAACTTCCATACACAAATTTACATGAATATTTCCATACGTATTTCCAACTTGCTTTCGTTGACGAAATTTCCTACATTTTGCTCTCAAAATTTGCAAAAATCTCGGCAAAAATTAACAGTAATAATAATAATAAATAGCAGTAATTTTGACAAAATCAAGAAAAATAATGACATCAAGCAATCACATTTTATATAAAAAAAAAACAATATACATATACATATACATATATATATAAAAATATCGAGTAATCAAAGAAAAATTTTTTGCCATAAAAACTGAAATGTGTTTCCAAATATTCCATTTTAAATTTTAATTTAATTTCACATTTTAACATTAAATTGGAAAGCGTTCATTTATTTTGAAGCTTCTAGTCCGAATTTTCACGTTAATATGTGACATTTTTCATTATTTCGCAGATTAAATTACACTTAATAAAAATATCTTAGTTTTCTAAAGTAGGTTTTATGGTTATTAATGATTTTATGACAATATCTTTTAATTTTTTATTGATTAAAACTATAATTGCATGATTTCGGAAAAAGGGACGTTATGTGGGATTTTTAGTATAGCTGCTTTTATTGGCATCACAAAAATGATAGACGCACGATCTGTCAACGCAACATTTAGTTTTGCAAAGTTTGAGGTCGTCCGTTTTGACAGCTTATATCGTAAAGTTTTTACAACGGAGACCAAAGTACGGTCAAAGGCCGACCGACCTAACGCAGTATTGTAATTCAGCTATAACAACGGCCTAACGAGGCAGGGAACTTCTGTTTGGTCACAATGAAGTAAAAAAGGCACAAGAAAAAGTCATGAAATCACTTGATGAAGAATTTAATGCTCGATGCCGGATTAGGAATGCATCTTCTTTGATGGACGCAAAGACTCCAATAAAGTTCTTTTATAGGCAGATAACCTCAAGACATATGAGCTCGAAATCGACTGTATGGGTCTTTCAAAACGAGCTAAATTCAACAAAAGTTGTTCTTGCAAGAAACACATCGAAGCAAAGATTGCCTGTTTTTTCGGTATTATAGGCTCATATAGCGACAGTGACGTTAGAGCAACGTAGGAAGGTCAATTCTGAATGGTACACGACTATTTATTGGTCAGAGAAAATCAGGAAAAGTCAAAGCAGATGCGCATTATTCTATACCATGGCAATGCGAGCTGAAACAAAGACCCTTTTGACAGCTGGGTTCTGATACAGAGCTGATTTAACACCAAATTATTTTTTTTACTTCAGCGAATAAAAAAAAACGAAAATACGTGATCAACGATTTTCGATGCGCGAAGAAGTGGTTGTTGCATTCAGAACGTTTCTTTTGGAGTAACCTACATCGGAGTGGAAACTTGTTTCAAATTCATGAAAAAGTGAATTGATCTTCATGGAGAATATTTTGAGAAATCATAAATAGTTGATTTTTTCATTATTAGGCCAGAAATACAAATAACAACCCTCGTAAAATATTATGACATTATTTATCATTGCTTACCTTTATATACATTACAAGTCATTATAATCGTTTTCCATTCGCTCAATATGACCTAGTCAGCGCAACCGCTCGATTTTAATACGCTTAACTATGTCGATGTCAGCGTACAGTTCACACATCTCGTGTTTCCATAGAGTTCGGTACTCGCTATTGATGCAGATTGGACCGAAGATCCTCCGAAGCATGGTAGAATTATAAGGTAGGGCCGAGTCGCTCAGTGCCCTCACGCGTCAACGAAGAGTGGAGAATAAAAAAGGAGGCTAATTGTCAAAATGGCGAAGTTCGTAGAAAACTCAAATAAAATGAAAATATTATATTTTCAATTTGTAAATAGTGCTGACACGTGTGTTAAGTTTGTGTTAATTTGAGTGGAAATATTGTAAAAACATTGTAAATAAATCTATAAAATGTGTTAAATTTGAGGAAATGTTAAATTTGAAAAAAAGCTTGTAAAAAGTTTAAACTAAAATTAACTGCGAAACATGAACAAAAAGAAACTCGAGATGAACAGCTGATTTTGACGACTAGCCCGCTTTTCTCTGCTTTCTTCTCCATTCTTCTCCAAGTCGGCCCTACCTTATGATTACCTTATACTACCATGCTCCGAAGGATCTTTCTCTCGAATACTCCCAAAGTCTTTTCATCAGAACTGCTCAACGTCCACGGATGTACTGCATATAATAGGATGGGTATGATAAGTGACTTATAGAGCGTTAGTTTTGTTAGTCGAGAGCGGGCTCTGCTTCTCAATTGCCTTTTCAGTCCAAAATAACACCAGTTGGCAAGAGTTATCGTCTTATCTCAATACTGACACCGTTGGAAGAGTTTGTGCTGGATCCCAGGTAGACAAAGTCCTTAACAACCTCTCAGGAGATGTTGTCAACAGTGACGTGGTTTCCAAAATGCTAGGACTGTTTATTTATTGACTTTAACAGCTCTATTCTAACAAAGTCACAAAATCCACCTCAGTATGAATTGATACAGAAGTCACAGTTGATATAAATTTCTATTCTGAGCACTTTAAAAAAGCTTTTTATGTTTTAATAGTGATCGAAATAAGTAACGAAAGTAACGAACAGCAAAGCAGGCCACAAGCGAAAAATTCATGTTAAGGGGGGAAATACAGAGAGGCCGATAAAAAAGGTCACGTTTGTGAATTTTTTTAAGGAAACCTATGGGATACTTTTAAATGAGGGTTTCTACACCTAAAAATATACATATTCAAGAGTTTTTTTAGTTTTTTTTGTTTAGTTAAAAAAAAAATTAATATTAAGGTCGCTACAGCATTTTTTTTAGAGCGCTATGAAAAAAAGGTGAAAAGCGGTGACCAAGATTGCTCCTCCTAATTTCATCGGAACAAAAACATGAAATATATTATTAAACTAGATACTTAAAACTCGTACTTGTCATAGCCGTTTTTGAAAATATTGATTTTTCACAAAATGGCGGACTTTCGAACGTAAAAAAACGATTTTCAACCAAAAATTCGTCATAATTTTGCCTATAAAAAATGAACAAAAGTACAAAAAAAAAAAAGAAAAATTCTATGACAAGAACAAGATGATGATGAATAAAGTAAGCCTGCAAAAAAATCAAAACGATCGGTATACTGAGCTTCGAGAAATCTTGGTCACCGACATTGAAAACATGGTTTCGAGAAAAACGAGTTTGAAAATAAGGGCCAGTAGGTACTGCGCGCTCTAGAAGGCGGTTCACTCACTAGGCTATAACTTTGTTATTTTTTGAGATATCGACTTGAAATTTTCACCACATATTCTTGAGACTTAAAGCTTTAAGAAAATTTTTATAGAAAATTTTATAAGAAATCAAATTATTCTTATAAAAATAGGGGAGGAATATTTGCTCATTTACACAACAGCTTTAATAAAGAGAAGATAACATCTTAAGAGAAGACAACTTCTAAGGCAGCTGCCTTAGCCCAATTCAAATAACCCGAAAACAAATTTATTAATTCATTTCGTTCACTGCAAGATCCATTCGAAGCCCAGGGGGGGGGGGTTTAAACGCACAACCGTTTAAAGACAGGTAGCCCACCGATTAAATTTGCCATCAAACTAACGGTTGTCAGTTTGCCGTTTCTAGAAGACACCACGGAGAGGTTTGAGACGACTTGACACGATTTCGACATGGATAATGCTGGCCTTACCCGGTTGAGGCAGTCAGACACGTTGCCATGCGAATAACACCCCCTGACCCGCACGCGTTGCCTTGTGATGATCGTCCTTCTCCAGTTTTAGCTACATGCAAAAAAAAAAGAAATGTTTATCGCCAGTTTGCCTCAAACGAACTTCGTTTGCAAACGTTTCAACAGTTGTCATAATAATAGTCAGTTGCGGGTAACGCGTCATTTAGTTGCAAGAAATTAATTTCGTTTGTCACAAACGCGATTGATTTTTTAATTGAAAAAATTGTTTTCCCCAACTGAAAATTTCGTATGTTCTTCCCTTCATTGTATAAACATACCGCTTATAGTTCGGAGTTACTTTTTGGACAAATTGTTACTAAACTTATTTAAATAAATAGTTCTGTGCTATCTCGATTATAACTTTAGCTTCGAATATCCTTCACACTGGACACTGTGGATGAAAATTGTGAGTGACACCGTATTTAGCAAGATATTGCTAATATATAAGTCTAAACTTACTTTTGCTTTAAGACATACGTAGTTTTTTTTACAAAAATCAAAGCATTGTAAGATCGTTATTTTTTACCGTTTTTTCTAAAAATTAACTTTTTCCTTGTGGGAGATGAAAGCATACTTTTATTTTCCTAAAAATTTTTGGGGTGACCTTGACAACACCATGCAACTCTTAGAATACGATCTAAATTTTTCTGGTTGTTCTGTGTAAGTTCTGTTCTACAGAGCTCTACAGCTCTATCTAAGTTTACACTCTTCTTATGTAGTAGCTTCGGCGTATCAAAATTAAGAAAAGCTCAATTGAACCTTCTGAGCTTTAAGTACCATGCTTTCATATTTATAATGTTGTCTCAACAACATTAAACTACCTTCAGGCCACATTAAAAAGTAATTCAATTCCAACCAAAAATATGCAACAATTGTTGTTAATCAAAGATAGTGCAAACATTTAACAAATATTAAGTAATTAGCAACCATTAACCAGTACACACTATGTCCTATTATGTCACTCCGCAGTCAGAATGGTTGAACGGTTGCAGCACCACTTAAAATTTAAAGCTTTTTCAAAACCCTTAGGTGACAAAAATCGTAAAAACGTAAATTTAATTGTTATAAAAATATAAACAACTATCTCAAAAAAAAAAAAAAATAATAATCAAAACATTAATAATTATGATAAAAAATACCAGAAAGCCAACAAGAAAAATAAACTTCAACAAGCTATTTTTGACTGCCACAAACAGCTGAACAGTGCAAAGCAGCTTTTGAAACCAAGAAAAATATTGAGCCTACAGCTGCGCATGCGCAACAGTTAATGCAGCTTGAATAAGACAACAAATGCTAAAAAAGCAAAAGTAAAGCTTTCAATTTAGTTTTACGTGAGACACTGTGCGAAAGAGTTGTAAGTGAATGTTAGGCGCAGGTGCGCAGATTGGCGTTTTATATATTTATTTATATCGTGGCTTTAGAGCTTAACTCAAATACTAGCTTATTGCTAAACTTTTTGTTAATCATAAAGTGATAAGCGAATAAATGCGAGCAAATTTTATATAAAAAGAAATTTTTCGACATTCCTTTTAAATTTTGTTTTTGTAATTTTTATCGCTTACGTCAACGTGATGACATGTGTTACACTTTCAGTTTTATCCATGTGTGTCTGTGTAACAAAAGTTAGTTTGACTTAAATATTTTAAGTGATCACGTTTTGGTGAATTTCTCGAATTTATTTGTGAGACAAAACATGTGTGAATGAAATTTTTCGAACAAATTATATAAACAAAATAATAATTGAAAAAAATAAGAAAAATAAAAAAATAAAACAACATCAACTAACAGCGTCTACGCATATGCAAAACCAAATGTATACAAGAAAAAACAAAATTAAATAAAAAAATCGTTTAAAAACTATGCATAAATATTAAGCTACAGCAAATATATAAAAATCATTGAACAAAAAAGTGAGAGTGATTTCAACATCAGGCCGAAATCAATAACAAAAAGTACGTTGGCCAAGTTGAGTCCAAATCTGTGAGACAAACACACTGAAATATTCACACGCAAACTACTACACCTTCATACATAATCAACTCACCGCGTCAAGCAAGTGTGTCATAATGGGTCTCAAAAGCTATGCAGCAAACTGACCAACCTCAAAGTTAACTTTTTTATCTCAAATATACTCACTCTGCAGCAGCTTAAAGCTTAGTTTAAGAAACAAGTTTAGTTTACTTGCAAAATAAACAAAAGTGCGGTTGATTTAAAAGAAAAAATTTATTTATTTATATCTTTTGATCTCACAGCTAAAAGTGCCTTACATTGCATGCAAACGAGCGAAACGAAAATTACGCAAGATTCATAAGCCAAGAAGTTTAAATGCCGCTTGCAGCAACAATCTCATGTCGCAATCGCTTGGAATACTAGCAACCAGCAGCTTGTTGCAGCTGCTGCTGCTGTTGTTGTGCATAAATAATTGTAAGTATCTCAAAGTTACACAAGCTTTGTGGCAGAAATGTTTTGTTTCTTTGTTTATAACTCATGTTCTAAGCTTTTAACTTATATTAACTGTGTGTAAACGTGTATCTACTTTAACCGGTTTTGTTGCATTCGAGATACTCTTTGTGTGACTCTGTGTTTTTGAGTTTGTTAGTTGAACGCACACAAAAAAAATTCCTTAAAACAAAAACATTGACGAGCAGCACGTATGCGGATGCTGGCTGATTTAGTAGTCTAGCTTTGTTGTTGCTGCTGCTAACTTTAGCCGGTGACTTTGTGTCAAGGCCGTTTGAGTTATGCGCATGTCTGTTATGGCATTGACGATTTTATGATATTTTTTGTGTTGTTTTTCATAAAAAAACAGTTACTTCAACCTTTTGATCTAAGCTAGTAAGATATACTTTTTCTTTTGATCTTATAAATAAAACTATAAACTATGTTTTAAAAAAAATAGTTCAAAATATCACAAATACAGGGCAAGCAGAGCTTATAAAGTAAAGTTATATAAATATTACTTATTTTATGTAAATCGAATCTTAATAAATATTAAGATAAAAAATACCTTGTTTGTAAAGAAATTGTTTTAATTGAAATTTTTTTAATTAAACACATAATTTTTTCATGCTAGCAAATACAATTAAAAAAACTCGTGTAAAATTCAGCAAAAAAAAAAACGAAATTACTTCACTTCAATTAATAACAGAATGAATCACCAACGAAAATAAGCACAGCAATTTTAGTTTCTTATAAGTGCGAATTACATGTAGTCATGGTTGCATAATTCGCTTATCGGTTGGTAAACCAAGGTGGTAAAAGCAATAAGTGGCACTTGGTTTACCAACATATAGTAATTAGAAAAAAACTTCACAGACAGAATCATCGTTGAAACTTTAAAATCAAAACACGAGATAAATGAAACAAAAAACTAAATATATAATAAATTCTAAAAACAGGGTATATAATTAAGAAAGAAAGGGAATAAGTTACAAGGCAGAACATAAAATACAAATAATAAGATACAAGACGCAAGACACAAGATATAAGATATACGATATAAGATACAAGATACAAGATACAAGATATAATATCCAAATACAAGATACAAGATACAAGATACAAGATACAAGATACAAGATAAAAGATACAAGATACAAGATACAAGATACAAGATACAAGATACAAGATACAAGATACAAGATACAAGATACAAGATACAAGATACAAGATACAAGATACAAGATACAAGATACAAGATACAAGATACAATATACAAGATACAAGATACAAAATGCACGATACAAGATGCAAGTTACAAGATGCAAGACACAATATAAAATATACAAGATACAAGATATCTAAACGATATAAGATACAAAATACAAGATACAAGATATCTAAACGATATAAGATGCAAAATACAAGATACAAGATACAAGATACAAGATACAAGATACAAGATACAAGATACAAGATATAATATCCAAATACAAGATACAAGATACAAGATACAAGATACAAGATACAAGATACAAGATACAAGATACAAGATACAATATACAAGATAAAAGATAAAAGATAAAAGATAAAAGATAAAAGATATAAGATATAAGATATAAGATATAAGATATAAGATATAAGATATAAGATATAAGATATAAGATATAAGATAAAAGATATAAGATATAAGATATAAGATATAGGATATAAGATATAAGATATAAGATATAAGATATAAGATATAAGATATAAGATATAAGATATAAGATATAAGATATAAGATATAAGATATAAGATATAAGATATAAGATATAAGATATAAGATATAAGATATAAGATATAAGATATAAGATATAAGATATAAGATATAAGATATAAGATATAAGATATAAGATATAAGATATAAGATATAAGATATAAGATATAAGATATAAGATATAAGATATAAGATATAAGATATAAGATATAAGATATAAGATATAAGATATAAGATATACGATATAAGATATAAGGTATAAGATATAAGATATAAGATATAAGATATAAGATATATGATATAAGATATAAGATATAAGATATAAGATATAAGATATAAGATATAAGATATAAGATATAAGATATAAGATATAAGATATAAGATATAAGATATAAGATATAAGATATAAGATATAAGATATAAGATATAAGATATAAGATATAAGATATAAGATATAAGATATAAGATATAAGATATAAGATATAAGATATAAGATATAAGATATAAGATATAAGATATAAGATATAAGATATAAGATATAAGATATAAGATATAAGATATAAGATATAAGATATAAGATATAAGATATAAGATATAAGATATAAGATATAAGATATAAGATATAAGATATAAGATATAAGATATAAGATATAAGATATAAGATATAAGATATAAGATATACGATATAAGATATAAGATATAAGATATAAGATATAAGATATAAGATATAAGATATAAGATATAAGATATAAGATATAAGATATAAGATATAAGATATAAGATATAAGATATAAGATATAAGATATAAGATATAAGATATAAGATATAAGATATAAGATATAAGATATAAGATATAAGATATAAGATATTAGATATTAGATATAAGATATAAGATATAAGATATAAGATATAAGATATAAGATATAAGATATAAGATATAAGATATAAGATATAAGATATAAGATATAAGATATAAGATATAAGATATAAGATATAAGATATAAGATATAAGATATAAGATATAAGATATAAGATATAAGATATAAGATATAAGATATAAGATATAAGATATAAGATATAAGATATAAGATATAATATATAAGATATTAGATACAAGATACAAGATAAAATATACAGGATACAAGATGCAAGATACAAGATTTGGCAAATTTCAAAAATATTAAATTGATAAATACTTTGGGTAATAAAGGGTGTTTTTTTTAGGGGTTTGTTTTTCGAATAGAGATAAAACTGGCATTTTGTGGTCAAATCTGGCAACTCTAATGTCATTTACTTATGTTCAGTTTGGTTTGCCATTTCATCATGAACAGGTTGACAAAAGAACAACGCTTGCAAATGGGCCGAAAATGAGATTGATCTCGATGCTGATTTTCATCGCAAAATTTTGTTCAGTGATGAGGCTCATTTTTGGTTCAATGGCTACGTCAACAAGCAAAATTGCCGCATTTGGAGTGAAGAGAATCCACATGAGATCCTTGAGACGCCATTACATCCACAAAAACTGGCTATTTGGTGTGCTCTATGGGCTGGTGGAGTCATTGGGCCATACTTCTTCCGAAATAATGCTGGAGAGTCAGTTACCGTTAATGGAGACAGGTATAGAGCCATGATAACCGACTATTTTGTTCCCTAATTGGATGGCATGAATGTGGATGAGTTGTGGTTCCAACAAGACGGCGCTACATGCCACACAGCGCACGTCACAATCGATTTATTGAAGGAAACATTCGATGAGCGCATAATTTCGCGGAATGGACCTGTCAATTGGCCACCAAGATCGTGTGATTTGACACCATTGGATTATTTTCTTTGGGGATATGTGAAGTCGCTCGTCTACGCCAACAAACCAGAAACGTTAGGGGACTTGGAGGCCAACATTCGTGGCGTTATTGCCGACATACGACCCCATATGCTCGAAAAAATGGTTGAAAATTGGACCTGTAGAATTGGCTTTATTCGAGCCAGCCGCGGCGACCACATGCCCGAAATCATATTTAAACATTAATGGCATAAAATTATCCTTCCAATAAAGCCAAATTGATGGACATTAAAACGATTTTCTTGTGTTTTATCTCTATTCGAAAAACAAACCCCTAAAAAAAACACCCTATATAATGAATGAAATTAAAATTAATTGCTATTGAAGTGAATCAAGGATTAGTTTGATTTATTTCGTAAAAATTATATCGAAAAAAATTATTTGCATACTTGCATGGATCATGTTGAGGTTTCATAGTCTTCTGGATTGGTAACAAAAAATTTTCCAGAAAAATACGACTTCACAACGCATTTTATTTAAAACAAATTTGAAATTTTAATTGCATTCAAATAAAATTTGATACAAAATTAATGTGAAAAACAAATGCTTTTTCCATAAAAATTTTGCAACATTTTTACTATGCTAATGATTTCGCCACTAGTTCTCTCATTCAGAAGAGAGCACAGAAGAGGCAAACTGAAAATAGAAAAATAGTCTATTTTGGCGTCAAGTGGTGAGCTTTCTTTCCCTTCACTTTGTGCGGATCATGGTGTAATAATAATTTGTTAGTGAGTTTTTGACAACACCATGAATAACTTACTTTCTGTAAAGAAATGGTTAGTGAAAGATCGGATCTGTTGATTGTTGTCAAATTCTATTATTTATTTGAGTTGCTAGATGATGATGTATAAGTATAAATGCAAATTAAGTAAGCATGCAAATTGCATTCACATCGTCTGCTTCAAGAACATATCGAATGCCATGAAAGAATGTTCAATGCCTCAAGTGATAATAGCCATCATAAGGAGTAGACATGGCATTGAGTTTCGACCGACTGCACGTTAGCTGATTTATTTTCATTCCAATTCACCATCAGCTGTTTTTGACAGGAGCGGGGCGAAAAATTTATCATTTTTAGAGAGATGTGTCAAATTATCTTACACCTTATTATTATTACACCATGTGTTTGTCTTTTTACTTTGATTTGTTGTTCCGTTTTGTGTTGCTACATAAGCCTTTGCTCTCAATTCTTGCTCTCAGCGCTCCAAGAGCGCTCTCTGCCCATACCCGATCATGATTCATGATTCCAATTCACCACTAGCTGTTTTTGACAGGAGCAGGGCGACATAAATTTATCATTTTGAGAGACAAGTGTCAAATTCTTAGTGAGTTTTTATTATTACTAGAATTGCCTGTGGTCGAAATTCGACCAACCAAAATCGATTTTTCTCTTGTTTTTTTTTTTTGTTTTTTTTTAAAAAAAAGCTTGGCAAAGTTGAAAAGAAGATGGCTTTATCGTAGACGCATCAGTAAATTTTGACGTGACAGTCTATTTTTATTTTTGTCATTATCCTTGAATTCGTTCCGAAACTTACCTTTATTCATATTCTTATTCTTATATGTGTTCTAATAATTGACCTACTTCAGGTCCAAAGCTATGGCCTTAGTCTTGTTCAAATCCTTCCCTAATTTTTGCCCCACTTCCTTTCTAAGTCTTTATACTAATTGTACTTATCTTTGTTTTATTTCTTGGCATTATATTTTTCCCAATCTTGCCCCAAATATTGTTTTGGGTATGTCTCAATCTTCCTTGTCCTTGTAGAAGCAATCTTCCCAATTCTTGGCAGAACTCTTGTCTTAATACTTGTCCAATTCTATACTCTAATCTTCGTCCTACTCCTTATCTTATTTCTGGTCCTAATCTTTGTCCACATCTTTGTTCTTATCCTTTTTCTAATCCTTATTATAATCCTTGTTCTAATACTTGTCCTTATTTTATTATACCCCCACGTTTAAAAAACGTAAATGGGGGTATATTAATTTTGTCACTCCGTTTGTAACGCCCATAAGGAGGCGTGGTAGGTATAGAAAAGTATATATATTCTTGATCAGCATCACCACCCGAGTTGATTTAGCCATGTCCGTCTGTCTGTGATCACGATTCCAGCCGTAATTTTAAAGCTATCGTCACGAAATTCTATATTTAAGCTTTTATCTAAAAAATGAAGGTCAAGTTCGTAAATGAGCCAAATCGGATGAAAACCACGCCTACCTCCCATACAAAGCGACTTTATCAAAACGGTAAAATCTCTTAGAATTCAACAAAAATGAATATATGGACTTGAAATTTTGCATATGAGTTTTGATGTTCAAAATACACTCTAAGCATGAAATTCAATCAAATCGGATGAAAACCACGCCTACCTCCCATACAAAGTGACTTTATCAAAAAGGTAAAATTGCTCTAAAATCCACAAAAATTAATGTATGGACTTGAAATTTTGCATATGAACTTTGATATATAACGTGTACTATGTGTATGGAATTCAACCAAATTGAATGAAAACCACACCCTCCTTCCATACAAAGCCATTTTATCAAAAAACAAAAGCGAATATTTTCTGTTAAAAATATAACGAAAACGTTTTTACAGATAAACATTTTATTGATTGCTTAAGACTTTGAATATACTTTGGTTCGGCCGTGGGGGTATTTTAACTTCGGCCCAGTCGAAGATCATTTCTTACTAGTTTTAATTTAATTTTTTTTTTGCTTTAACATATAGTGCATTCTGGTTACTTTAATCAAGGGGTTCCCTGAAAGACAAAGATTCAATTCATTTTTTATTGTTGTAAAATTAAATTTTTCCTAACAGTATAATTTTTGTTTTATCATATTTGTCGTGCCTCATATACACTCCAAGTAATAATTCTATGCAACGCCGTTGAATGATTGATGAATTTTGGTTCTTGCAACGGCTCTCTCCACAGTATCGGAACGGTATGCATATTTTGGAATTTCTTTCGCTTAAGAAAGGCAGAGAGATTCAAAATACAGCAATGAGTATGAGAATGCATACAATTATTTTAAAATGTAATAATCACATAATATATTAAATTTTTTTTTGTTATTTTTATTATTCGGCATATCTGTGGCACAGTACCTTTCGAATGATGAAAGTTTCATTCCCTTTTTTTTATTATAAATTTAAAAAAAGTGTGCCACTACATTCGATGTTTGCGTATTAATATAAAGATAATATATAAAGTAGATAAGGAAATGGCTTAAAACATAGATTTCTGTATATAACTTTGGAGTGGTTTGAAATATTTGAAAAATTTTTCACAGAAATTATTTTTTAAGCTGTAGAACTTTGTAAAAAATACAAAACCAACATTTTGAAAAATTTAATTTTCATTAAAAAAATCATAGGGGGTAGCTCATGATTTTCGATGATAGAAACACTTTATTAAATTATATATCAAAATGAAGCAATTTTTGCAAATAAATGATATGTTATATGAAAAAGTGTGAGAGAATAAAATAGAAAACAAAAAATAATATTACAAAAAAAGAATGTCTGGTCTAATTTTTTAGCAAAAATTGAATATTTTAGGGTTTTTTTGAAAACAACATAAGAAATTGAATTGTTAAGATAACGGTAAATCTTTTCTTTTTTCTCCAAAGTCATTTAATTAAACTTTCAGACAAAGAAAATTTAATGAAAAGCGATTGAAAAATGGCTGAGATATTTGCTTGCAAAATCAAAATTTGAAATATCAATTGTTTTTTTCTCATTCTGAGGCAATGACATTGCTTTAAGAAATTCATTGCATGGAAAAAATCTACAGGTTTCGAAAAATTGCAATACTTTTGTTGTCATAATAACATAATCAAAATTTAATAACATACTATTCGTGGAAAATATTAGCAAAAAAGTTTTCGCATACCGTTATTTTTCTCAATCAACGAATTTTCATACAAAAAACGTTGTACTGAGAACAATTATAGTTTTTGAGACATCACAATAATTTTGATGTCAAAATAACGGAAATTTTTCAAAATTTACTATTTGTAAACAATTCTACCATCACAATATATATTGACACTTGTTACATGAAAAAGTGCCTATTGTAGGGTAACCGTAAACTATGGTGAAAAATATCAAAGTATATTTTGCACATCTTATGAATGTCTAAATCTCATTCTTATATCATGTTTTTCCTCTCTTACAGTTTAGATTTTATTTAATAAAGTCTCTTTTTCCACTCATATTTGAGGTCAAAGGTCACCAATATAATATTCAATCATATTGTGCAGCTAGACCTTTCATCCGATACCTCATTCTTCATTCTACCTCTTCCCAGTTCTGAGATCCCTAACTAAAATAATAAAAACTTTCAACGTTAATATTTCGGGTCAAAGGTCATCAATTTAAAATCAAATATAATTCGGCACATCTATGGTGCAGTACCTTTCAAATTATATACGTTTCATTGTCCTTTTTCTAAAATAAATATTGAAAAAGTGTACGACAACATTTGAAAAGTAATGCTCCTATCAGAAAATGCTATAAATTTTGCGATTGGCCCCTAATGTCAGTTCTGTTTTGACATTTGTGTAGTAAACACATGCGAAATACACGTTAATAAACAATGTTACGCTACACTGCTCCTGAACGCGGAATATTGCTGACCACCAAGAGGAAGATGATTTTTCATCAAAAATAATCATTAGTGATGAGGCCCATTTCCATCTTAGCGGGTACGTAAATAAGCAAAATTTACGCTTCTGGGGCACTGAAAATCCGCGTGTAACCCACGAAGAGCCATTACACCCGCTCAAAGTCACTGTATGGTGTGCTGTTTTCGCTGGAGGAGTCATCGGACCTTTTTTCTTCGAAGACGTCGCGGGCCAAACGGTTACTGTGAATGGTGAGCGCTACAAAGCAATGATCAACGAGTTCTTTTTGCCGCAACTTGATGAATTGGGATTGGAAAACATGTGGTTCCAACAGGACGGTGCAACGGCACACACTGCACGTGCCACAAACGATATGCTGAAGGATGCATTTCCCGGGCGCCTAATCTCCCGATTTGGCGATTTGCACTGACCAGCAAGATCGCCTGATTTGACCGCTCCAGACTTCTTTTTGTGGGGCTTTTTGAAGTCGCGGGTTTATGTCAACAAGCCTCAGACTCTTGCAGCTCTTAAAGACAATATCCGTCAAGAATGTGAGGACCTATCGCTGGAAGTTTTGGCCGAAGTGATGGAAAATGCCATAAAAAGGGCTCAAATGACAATCAACAGTGGCGGCGGCCATTTACATGACATCATATTCTCGACTTGATGTAAAAAAAATTAAAAGACCAAATAAAAATAATCCACAAGAAGAATCAAAGTTTTTCATTTTTTTTTTTAAATTACAGCCAAAAAACATCGGAAGGTTATTTTTGCGCCACCTTGTATAAGATTACACCGTGATGCGGATCGTTTACATGAAACTTTATTGCTGACCGTTTATATGGAACTTTCTTTGTGTGTATGTCTTGTGGCGGCAAATATACACCAATTTGCTGTGAGGATTCGACTCTGTTTATATTCTTCGTTTTTTTCTTTCTTTGCTCATGTGCGAACTTAAACAAACTCATACCGCAATGCAGTGTCACCAGATGAAATTACCATGAAAATTCTCTTTTTCTCACACTTAATTCTAGCAAATGACCATACTCGCAAAATACCTCAAAATACCACAAAATACCTCAAATTACCACAAAATCCCTCAAATCTTCTTTTGAGGTATTTTGAGGTATTGTGGTATTTTGTGGTAATTTGAGGTATTTTATGCTATTTTGAGGTATTTTAAGGTATTTTTTTCCACGCGTGGTAAATATCGCACATGTGGTATTTTTATCCCACGCAAGAGATTTTCACCGAAAAATACCATAAGTACTATTTATCGTGCTTTTCTGGCAAATATGCCGCAATGTAAAAAAATAAAAAATCTAACGAAGCAATGCCAAACGTTTTTTTCTTTCTCTCCTTTTTGTGCGGATATTCTACTTGTGAATGAACCCACAATGGGTGCAATACATGGCACATCATTTCAGCTATTCCAAAGCAGATAGATTTCTTTAAAAAATATTCAGTGCACTCCTTCTCCCTACTTTAATTCATTAAAAAAAAAAAATTTTTGCGAACTATCGACCTATTGTAAGGCTTTCAATTATTCCTAAAGATCCTTTAATCAAATTGGAAGAAAACTATTATTAACTGATGTAAAAAAACCATAGGGCTATTCCCGATTACGGGCAAATAGCGTGGCATCGTGGCATTTGCAAAATATGATGGCAAATATTTTCAACACAACAACAAAATTTACAGATTTGCATTTGCCCAAGTGTGTTAAATTTGCAACACTAAAATCCCTTTTTAAAATGGAATGAGTCGTATCTTGTTGACAGAGTTCTTCTTGTTAGGATTGGTGACCACATCTCTAAGCCTATTGCTGCTAATGCAGGATTTATCCTTTTCATCAACTATATATTGCAAAGATCTTGGAGTAACTTTGAGTAGCAAACAAAAGCAAACAAAGGGTTTGATATTCACATAGATTATGTTTCTCCAAAGCCAACTCTCAGCTGGGCTTCTTGAAAAGAAATTCAAGGGAATTTCTAGATCCACATACTTCTAAGACAATCTTTGACAGTTTGGTAAGATCACTTTTGTAGTACGCACACCTTGTGTGGAATCCCTTCTACGTACCTTTAAAGAACCGAATCGAAAATATTCAAAAACATTCCACAAGATTTGCCCTACGTAGAATATACTCTTGGGAAAACATGCCATTATACTGGTAACGTAGTAGGTTACTCAACCTTCAAAGCTTAACGAATGTTCAAAGTTCAGACTGACATAATCTTCATTAAAGACATAATTGATGGCAATGATTATTTTCAGCCACCTACCTTTAATTTATTTTATTTATATTATTAGATATTATATATTATTATTTATGTCTCAAATGTCTCTTTATAAATTTTCCTTTCAAATTTTGTTCCAATCCGTTGAATATTAATCGTATTTTGTTGTACGCAAAAATAATCTAAAAGATAATAAATATTTATTATCAATAAATGAATAAAAAGTTATTTGATATGTTTTCCTTAACCGCATGCAATTTAAAAAAATTATCTTCTCTTCTCGTTATTTCAGTTTCTGCATCGGCCACTTTAGTCGTACCACAGGAGCTGCCTTCGCTTTTATCCTTGGTCTATTCGAACATACCGCCAATAAAGAAAGGTAAGTTCGATCCGATAGTATCACTCCTCAAAGTGATAATATTCTAATCATTGTTTTTCTGATCGCAGGCACCGATTCACGTTTGGGTTTTGGCTTTCGTGTCGGTGATCATGCTGATTTTCAAGTTCTGCTCGAGTTAGGACCGCAGACAGAAACCAGGCCTATTGGTGATAAAGATGGTAAAATGTCCTTCAACAAACGCCAGGTTTCGAAAAAGGAACAAAGAAAAGCTCTGCTGCGACAAGAAAAACTTCAGCTTCAACAACGGCTGGAACAGCAACAATTGACATCCACCGAACGATCTGCAACTAGTTGGTTACAAAGTTGGTCCCAAGATATGAACCTTAAGAAAAAACCAAACAAACCCCAAAAACGGAAAGTATCTCAAAATACAAAGCAAGAAGTTGAGCTGCCTCCAATGCCGTTGATGCCCGAGCAATCACTAAAGCAGCTGCAACTTCTATATAAGATGGCAAGCACAACGGAAGTGGTTCCAACTGTAATGCTGCCCATTAATGTCAAGTCTGAGGAGTCTCAAGAGTTTCAATCCACCAGAATTTTAGGCATTATCAATCCTCGAAATGCACCGCCAGTACGCAAGACAAAAGGTGAAATAACAGAGGAATTAATGGATGTCAGTCTGGATGATGAGTAGTAAATAGCAGTTGGTGGGATAAAGTGGGCAAAGTTTAGGAATTATACACTTAGCATTCATTGTGCAACATTGGTGATGATATTTTTGTAATTTTTTAGAAAAATGTATAACAATCAGTTATTATTTGTAAGTAAATAAGTTTCAATTGTGAACACTCTGTAAATACAAAACGAAACGAATATTACAAACATATCTAGATAATTTTTTTATAGAAGTTGTATTTCTTAATGATGTAGGTATTTTAGTATTTTCTTTATGTAATATACTGTTCAGGATAAAAAAAGGCCTCTTAAAACCTGCATGGCAAGATGCTATGGAAACAATAAAAAGTTATTTGGACAAACGTTTTCCAAAGTATGCAGCAAAGTGGTCAAAAAAGGATGCAAAAAATAACTTATAATTACCAACTCCAACCCAAAAGAGAAGTGACTTATTTTGGCCTGAGAAGTCCCAGTACATCCGATTGTCTATAATATCATCCACTTATGAATGTCATATCAAAGATACCATTGAAACCACAAAAGACCATATTACCAACAAGTCTGAATTAAGCTATTTATATAGAGCAATAATGACAATAAAAACCTATGGGAATTGGCTTGGATGCGTCTTGGAAAAACGTGACCGAGTGAACCCATGTGTTTAACATTCACGTGTTGTTCGAGTACATGTTTTCAAAAACGAACTTTACGGAGTTTGAACTTCCGTTTACCCGTGTAGTTCGAAACACGTGCTTAAGTTGGAACTCTAGTTCCTATAAAGTGCATAGTACGAAGCTTCAGTTTCTATTCAATACTTACTAGAGGCTTCAGCTAAAATTAAAGCTTGAATGGAAGTGGAAACTAAGTCCATTTTTGGTAGTTTTGAGAAAATCAAACATTTGGAAAAATTCTTATAAGAAATTCTACACTAAGGGAAATAACGCATATTAGCATTATCCACGCCTGAGTATAAATTTTATTCAAATATTTACGTGGATAAATCAAATGTTTTCCTTACAACTCGTTTTTTTCCCGTATTTGAATTTTATTTATACCACACACGTACACACATATTCCATACAAGCAAGCAGCAACAGCATCGCACACGTACACACATACTCCGACAAGCAGCAACAGCATCGCACTCTGTTCCTGCAGTTATTTCTTGCATTTGCAGTTCTTATAGTTCTCATTTAGTTATTTTTGCAAGAGTAATATAGTGTGCATGTTTGGCAAAGAAATGAAATTATATAGGGTGGAGTGACAACTCGGTATTTTCTCCAGAAAATCTTGAACCGGTTGTCATTTACCTGCATAATTTGCTTCTACCTACATATATTTTGTAGATTACTTTTTTGTTCTCTATTTTATACTATGTTTGACAGTTGGTGCAATATTTGGGCACCAACTGTCAAAAATAGTATAAATTAGAGAACGAAAAAAGTGAAGCGAGAATAAATTATACAGGCAATGGCATTTGATGAACGCAATATGGAGAAAATAATACCATAAAACCATTAATAACATATTCAATCTATATATGTTGTTTTTTAAATTCAATATTTTTACTTACATAAATTTTCTTTAAATGTGATAGTTTTATTTTCAAATAGTAAATATTTGAGAGATATTTTAAAAAAATCCGTGCATAATTTTAATATATTTTTTATTAATTCTGTTTAAATATTTAAATATTTAATTTAATTAAAAAAGTATTCAAATAAATGTTTAATATTTACGCAGTCGATTTATTCAAATGCGTTATTGGTGCAAAAATGACTCGCTTTTTGGATAAATTAAAAAAGTTTTTGGATAAATTTAATATTTTTTTCCCTAAGTGTATGTATAAAGAACTTTTTTTGATAAAGTTTTGCTTATAAGCTTGGTCAAGAGCATAAATAGAACTACTCATATCGTAAAAAATGAACTAAATAATGCCCAAAAATGAAGAAGAATATTGCATACTAGAAAAAAAAAATTGGAATTACGCCACTTGTCCTCCGAAAATTTTAAAAATTTCTCATTTCCGCTGTAGAAATCTAATGCGAGAGAGTTTTAAGGTGAAATGACTGAATTTAGTTCCAGATTAAGTCGGATTGAAACATCTGTTTGTTGTTTTCTAACTACATTGTCTCTCTATCACAAATATTGTGCCATTTTAGAGTTCCAAATAAATAGGGCATATGGAAAGTGGCGTATTCGTGGTCAAATATTAGCCATTTCATGAGTTTACACTAATGTGGGTTGTATGAAGTACTTACTTACTTACTTATCTGGCGCTTACAGCCGTTGGTCGGTTTTGGCCTCGTATAAGAAATTGCGCCAGCCATTTCTGTAATTCACTTGTTGGTGCCAGTTGGAAACACCAAACTTTGTAGGCTCGGGCATTTTAGTTCACCACAAGGATCACTCTTTTTAGTTCAATCGTATGTTATGAACTAGTTCGTTCATTTAGTTCTTTTAGTTCGTTCGTTCTCTTTGTTCGTTGCATGTTTTACTTCGTTTGTTTTCTTAGTTCGTTAGTTCTTTTAGTTCGTTCGTTCTTTTAGTTCGTTAGGTCTTTTAGTTCGATTGGTCTTTTAGTTCATTTCGTTTACTCGTTCATGTCCAGGTATATGAAATGAAACAAACTTGGTATGAATATGTGAAAGCCATCAAATCCATTTCTATTAGTGCAGACACAAAAATTGAACTAAAATGAACTAAAAGAACGAGAAACACTGAACTAGTTCACATAGTTCATTATAGAATTACAAGAATTACAAAATACAGATGACATAACCTTTCACAACCTAGCCGACTAGAAAGGTCTAGTAATATTAGAAACCTCAAATGAAATAAAAATATTATGTTTTCAAGTTGTAAATAGTGCGGACACGTGTGTTAAGTTTGTGTTTATTTGAGAGAAAATATTGTAAAAACGTTGTGAATAAATCCATAAAATGCCGAGGAAGTGTTCAATTTGCAAAAAAGCTTGTAAAAAATGTAACCTAAAATCAAATGCGAAAAATTAACATAAAGAAACTCGAGATGAACAGCTGATTTTGACAATTAGCCCACTTTTCTCTGCTTTCTACTCCATTCATCTCCAAGTCGGCCCTACCTTATAATTCTACCATGACATAGTTCAAGAGTGGGAATCGTTCAATTGAACTAGTTCGTTCATGAACTACCCAAGCCTAAAGCGTAGTCAGGTTATCCAACACTTGATCCTTCCAACGAAGATGTGGGCATCCTCTTCTGCGTTTACCACCACCGGGCACCGAATCGAATATTGTCGAGTCGTTTTACAATCGTTCAACATGACCTAGTCAGCGGAGCCGCTAGATAAGTCAGATATATTAGTGACTTATAAAGCGTGAGTTTTGTTCGTCGAGAGAGGGCTCTGCTTCTCAATTGTCTACTCAGTCTAAAGTAACACCTGTTGGAAGATTTATCCTTCGTTTTATCTCAATACTGACATCGCTGAAAGAGTAATACTGGATCCCAAGTAGACGAAATCCTTAACAATCCAAAACAAAGAGATGTTGTCAACAGTGACATGGTTTCCAAGACGCTGGGACTGTTTATTTGTTGACTCTAGGTATTTCGTCTTATCTGTGTTCATTGCCAGACCCATTCGACTCGACTCTTTCGCAAATTTGGAGAATGCTGCACTGACTTCGCGCGTATTATGGCCAATAATATCGATATCATCAGCATACGCCAGCAGCATAATACTTTTGTAGAGTATCGTGCCACTGAGTCTCAAATCAGTAGCTCGGATGATCTTCTCCATCATAAGGTTGAAAAAAATCGCACGATAAGGAATCACTTTGTCTGAAACCTCGTTTGGTATCGAATGGAGAAGTGAGATCCTTCCCAATTTTAACTGTGCTGCTGGTGTTGCAGAATAAGTGTCATTCTGCAAAGACGGATGAGCTTTGCAGGAATACCAAATTCAGACATGGTGGAGTAAAGATGATTCCTTATTGGACTGTCGAAGGCTGAAGTGCCCGAACGATTCGGTTCTCACAATACTTTGCCAATTTTCTTCAGAATTTAGCTGTCCGTAAAATTGTGAACGTTTGCCACTTGTGCTCTGTAAAAATTATGTAACTAGGCAGAACAATAACAAAGAATTGCATTTCATTCAAAGATTACATAGAATAGGAGTTTTTAACCCAAAACATAAAAAGTATACAAGACGCCCAAATGAGGCAGTTGTTCCACAAAACATAAAAAAGTACACAAAATGGTATTGGCCGACCGTAAAGTGAAGGTGCGCGAGCTAGCTGAGGCTCTGTAGATATCGAAAGGCAGTGTGGGAACAATATAACAGGAACATTTGTCGATGAGAAAGCTGCTTTTCAAATGGGTGCCGCGTTTTCTCACACCAGACCAAAAACAACAACGTGTCGATGATTCGGAGAGCTGTTTGGCACTATTTAAAAAGAATAAACATGAATTTTTGCTGGTATGTGACAATGGATGAAAATGGATCCACCATTACACACCGGAATCAAAACGGTCGTCAGCTGATTGGAGAATAACCGATGAAAGCACACAAAAGCGACGAAATACACAACAGTCGGCTAGGTTGTGAAAGGTTATGGAATCTGTATTTTGGAATGCGCATGGAATTTTGTTCATCGACTATCTAGAAGAGGGCAAAACAATCAACAGCGATTCTTATATAGCGTTGTTGGAGCGTTTAAAGGATGAAATCGCGAAAAATCGGCCCCATTTGAAGAAGAAACGAATTCTTTTTCACCAAGACAATGCACCGTGTCACAAATCAATTAAAACGATGGCGAAAATCCACGAAATTGCGTATTCATTCACCGTATTCGCCAGATTTGGCCCCCAACGACTACTGGCTCTTTGCTGACTTCAAAAAAATGCTTGCCGGTAAGAGATTTGGCTCTAGTAAAGAGGTGATGGCTGAAACTGAAGCGTATTTAGAGGCGAAGCACAAATCGTTCTACCAAACCGGTATTGAAAAGTTAGAAAAGCGGTGCATTGAATGTATTGCTCTTGAAGGAACCTATGTTTATGAATAAAGAAGAATTTTTGCAAAAAAAAGTTTTTTATTACTTTGTCTCGGGACTTATTTGACCATGTGTTAGGTTACATTTTCCTTCTTCACTTCTATGTACTTAACTCAATTTACCTAAAAAATGGACTTACCCCACATGTGCTCTGAGCAGCTCATATCATTTCAGCATAACTCGAGGACGCTAAATTTAATGGAGTTAATCCTTTTTCAATCCTTCGACCCGTTTTCGAGAAATTCAATCGGCAGTACTACCAATTTTTACCTAAAAACCGATAAAATTTACCCAAATGTTTTTTTTAGCTCTCCTGAAAAATTTAGTTTGGGAAGATAAGGCCCCTTTTCCTGTGAAACATCACATATAAGGTTAAATTTTTGGTTGCCCTCCAATAAGCACATTTCAAAGCGAAAGGCTTAAGCTTCTTTTTACTTTATCTTACCATATCGCTGTCATATGAAATCCTTTTTGGCGTATGACAGCGCCCAATTTCCGAGGCAAACTTTCAACTGAAGTTTGGTTACGGTCTTGAGGAAGAGTCTTGTATAATTGCATTCCAAAGTTCACCTTAATTTCGCTAATTTTTTGTTTTCACTGCTTCCTTCTTATCTTATTCGGTTGAATTTTGATTCAACACCCCAAAAAGTTTTTTTTTTTCAAAATGTTAAAGGCTTGTTTCCAAAACGCTTTAGCGCATTTTAACCTAGCTTCAACATTTTTCTTCAAGACCAATGGTTTATGCTGTGCTATATATCCTTTTAATCGAGCCTATTTAAGAACCTTCTTCGGATGGTCCTGATGCATACTGAAATTTGGTGATGCTGATTGACCTTTTTCTGGATATCTGCGGATACAATTAAGGGATTTTTCTTCACCTTCATCTAAATTAGTCTGTCTTCAACAGCACTTGGTTTTCTTGTAGTGCCTTTCTTTTAACAGATCCGGTTGTTCTATGTTTTAATGATGTTAAATTGCATTATTATTCTTATTGTATTATTCAGTGGCGGATCTAGGGATTCGCCAAAGGGGGGATGTGAAACTATATTTTTGTATGCCAATGGGAGGCTGAAGCGTCTTTTTGGACTTGGATGCTCCAAGGGGGGGCTTAAGCCCTTTCAGCCCGCATGTAGATCCGCCAATGGTGTTATTACTATTTTTCTGAATCCTTTCATGTATGGGCTTTCCATTATTTTTCATATAAATTACAATTTTTTATTGTTCTGGAATACATGATGACTTTTGACCCATCTAATGGCATTTTTAAATAAACGTTTTTAAACGAAAGATTAAGATATTAAATAAGAAAAATATTATATGTTAAAAATTTTTTATAATAGCTCATGGTAGAACTCTGTGCTCAAAAACAGTGAAGTGCCACAAACGTGTAGGATGCGCTCTAAGCTTGCTCCGTATATCATGAATTCCATGTCACGCACTGTTACAGCTTGCGAAAAATTGCAACTCATTTACTTAAGAAGAAATTTTTGCGAAAACTGGTTTGCAATTTTTATTAATTAGTTTTACGGTCTATTTTGAATGTGTAAAGGTTTTATCAATCCACTTATGAATTTCGGTGATATTAAGCAAAATGTAGCGTACGCACGTGCTACAAAATTTTCCCTTTAAAAATTTGATGTCAGCTTCTATCTGAAATTTCTGCGAATTGACTTCAGATAGAATTTTCATATTTTTTTACAGCAATAAGAGGTTATCCTAGATTATACTAGTAGTTAAATTATTTGAGAAAAAAAAATTATAAAACAATTTTTTTAACTTAAAACACCGTTACGCACATGTTACATTCGTCACGCACAATTACACCGTACGTTCATATTACTGTTACCTTCGACCATATTTACTAAAAACTGAAATACAAAACAAAAGGATTAAACATTTCTTATTTTCTTTTTTTTAATCTCTTTTATGCCATGAATAGATATTTTATTTTATTTTAATCGATAAAAACTATTCTATCTTCGATCCAAAAGTCGATGCTCTCAATCACTGGAATTGAAGGAGCTGCAACTTTTGGGACTCTTCAAATTCTTCAACAGATTCCATGTGGACCTATTCAGGTGTATCCTCATTTCTAATGCAAAGAAATTCGCCTGGCCTTTGAGTGAGTACCCATAAGGGCTGCATCCGTACAGCACCAAGTTCAGTGTTTTTGTGAATATGGTTCCTTAAAATTGATTTACTTGAATAATAATTTTAATTCCGATTTATTTAAACCCTGAAATGCCCAACAACACCGATTTCATTAAAAAAAATTATGTTGTGCTAAATGATCCTCTGCTGCGCTACATGACCCCGTTTTTATTTTTTTGGAAAAAATGTTTGTTTACGAGTTATTAAAGAAAACATGGTTGTAACCAAAAAGATACAGTCGGCATTCCGACGTATACCATCAATCAGCTTGGTTGTAGGAGTTCAAGACAAAAACGTGGAAAACAATTCTTTTTATGATAACTCTAAATTTGTTTGTTAAATGATACTCTAAAATTGTTAATAGTTTAAAAGATATATCATGTCAAAAAGCGAACTTTCCGTAAAAATTAAAAAACTATTTTTTTAATTACTTACTTACTTACTTATCTGGCGCTTACAACCGAAGGTCGGTTTTGGCCTCGTATAAGAAATTGCGCCAGGCATTTCTGTTTTGCGCTTGCTGGCGCCAGTTGGAAACACCAAGTGTAGTCAGGTTATCCAACACCTGATCCTTCCAACGAAGATGTGGGCGTCCTCTTCTGCGTTGACCACCACCGGGCACCGAATCGAATATTTTTTTCGCTGGAGCGTCGTTTTCCATTCGCTCAACATGACCTAGCCAGCGGAGCCGCTCGATTTTAATGCGCTTAACTATGTCTATGTCAGCGTACAGCTCATACAGCTCGTGGTTCCATCGAATTCGGTACTCGCCATTGACGCAGATTGGACCGAAGATCTTACGAAGGATCTTTCTCTCGAAGGCTCCCAAAGTCTTTTCATCAGAACTGCTCAACGTCCAGGTTTGTGCTGCATATAATAGGACGGGCATGATTAGTGACTTATAGAGCGTGAGTTTTGTTCGTCGAGATATGGCTCTGCTTCTCAATTGCCTACTCAGCCCAAAGTAACACCTGTTGGCAAGAGTTAAACTTCGCTTTATCTCAATACTGACATCGTTGAAAGAAGTTACGCTGGATCCCAGGTAGACGAAGTCCTTAACAACCTCGAAGGAGATGTTGTCAACAGTGACGTGGTTTCCAAGATGCTGGGACTGTTTATTTGTTGACACTAGGTATTTCGTCTTATCTGCGTGCACTACAAGACCCATTCGACTCGACTCTTTCGCTAACCTGGAGAATGCTGCACTGACTTCGAGCGTATTATGGCCAATGATATCGATATCATCAGCATACGCCAGCAGCATAATACTTTTGTAGAATATCGTGCCACTGCGTCTCAAATCAGCAGCTCGGATGATCTTCTCCATCATTAGGTTGAAAAAGTCGCACGATAAGGAATCACCTTGTCTGAAACCTCGTTTAGTATCGAATGGAGAAGTGAGGTCCTTCCCGATTTTAACTGTGCTGCTGGTGTTGGTCAGTGTCATTCTGCAAAGGCGGATGAGCTTTGCAGGAATACCAAATTCAGACATGGTGGAATATAGATGATTACTTATTGGACTGTCGAAGGCGGCTTTGTAATCGACAAAAAGATGGTGTGTGTCGATTTGTTTTTCTAGGGTCTTCTCCAAGATTTGTCGTAGCGTAAATATCTGGTCTATGGTGGATTTGCCAGGTCTGAAGCCACACTGATAAGGTCCAATCAGCTGGTTTACGATGGGCTTCAGTCTTTCACATAGTACGATCGACAGGACCTTATATGCGATATTCAGAAGGCTTATCCCATGGTAGTTGGCGCAAATTGTGGGATCGCCTTTCTTGTGGATTGCGCAGAGCACACTGAGGTTCCAATCGTTTGGAATGCATTCTTCCGACCATATTCTGCATAGAAGCACATGAATGCATTTAAATAGAGCTTCGCCTCCATTCTTGAAGAGCTCAGCAGGTAAGCCATCGGCTCCTGCGGCTTTGTTGTTTTTGAGCCGAGCTATAGCTTTCAAGACTTCACTATGGTCGGGCAGCGGAACTTCAACGCTGTCGTCCAAAATTGGGGATTCCGGGATATCATCTCTATTGGCGGGATTGTTGTCGTCGTCGCCATTCAGAAGCCTAGAGAAGTGTTCCCTCCACATCATCAGTGTACTCTGGATATCTGTCACTAGATTCCCATTTTCATCCTTGCAGGAAGAGGCCCCGGTCTTGAAATCATCGGCCAGGCGTCTTATTTTTTCGAAAAATTTTCGGACCTCATTCCTGTCACCATGCATCTCAATTTTCTCGCACTCACGCATTTCCGCTTCCCTTTTCTTTCGCCTAAAAATGCGTCTCTCTTCCCTCCTCTTCTCTTTGTATCGCTCCTTAGCAGCACGCGTTACAACCGACTGCAGGGTGGCTTTGTAGGCGGCGTCTTTTTCTGCAGTGGCGTCGCGACACTCTTGGTCGTGCCACTGGTTTCGGTGAGGGCGGTGATAGCCAATCACCTCTTCGGCAGCCGTACACATAGAGTGGGAAATATGATTCCACTGCGCGCATATATCGTCGATCGGAGGAGTGCTTTCTTGAAGCGAAGTCTTCGGCTGTTCGTTTTGATTGCAGCTTTTCGACGTCAAGCTTTCTCTGTGCTGGATTGCGCGCATTCTTGGTTGCGCACAGGCGTGTAGGGATCTTGGCTGTGACAAGATAATGATCCGAGTCTATATTGGCACCACGGATCGTGCGTTCATCTAAAACACTGGATGATTTTTTTAATTACACGGTCAATATTTCCCAAACCAACAAAGTTATGCCAATAATTAAATTTTTGTTTTATATTTGCAATTTTCTGAGTGAAACTGCATTTCCAGCATTTTAATTTTTGCAATATTTTCAAATAAATAGCTTATTTTCTCGGTTGTATCCAAAAAGATATACTGGGCATTTAAGGGGTACATTCAATAAAACTTACTTATGAGAATTCATATTGACACTTGTCAATAGTTAACCGTCAATTTAGACGTTTGACCGTCTAATGAAGATGTATAGATGGAAATTTTTTTAAATGAAGGGTGTATTGATTTCAATTTTTTCGAATTTTTTTATTTTTGGTCACTTTGCTATATATGAGACCCCCCTCCCCCCATAACATTACTTATCGTAATAAATTTTAAAACCGCTCTTTCCACTCTAAATGGGTAACGTAATTTATGAACGACCCCGCAGTCTGGAAAAACAACATTGTTGTATAGAAAAAAGTGTAATAGTAATAGTAATAGTAGATTTTATTGAGACTTGAAAATTTTTACACAAAGATTTCTTACACACTAACACAAGAAACACTTAGAACTATAGAAGTATTATTCTAATAACAAAAGAAAATAGATACATGCTGCATGCAAACACATAAGAAGTTACACAAGGACAACAATAGTCAGAAAAATTAAATGAAAAACAATGCTTGCTCCCGGCATTTAGGCTGAGGCTAAGAGAGAAAACTCAGGTAGACTTACAAACTAAATAACACTTAAATACAATTAAACCTAAGAATAACAAACTATCCATTATATGCAAATATAAGGACTATAAAGTTAACAGCCAAATTAACATAAAGTTTAGTGAATGTTAGTGAAAGCTAAAAGCTAGTAACAGAAGGTGAAATTTGAAAAAATAAAAAGTAGAAGTATAAACACAAAACAGAGTTCAACAATTACAATTCCACATAATTTCTTAATTTATTTAACTGCTCTTACCACGGTATGTCGTTGAAAATTATTAAAACATACATATGTATGATTTTTAGGAAAATATTAATAAATTTGAAACAAATATTTTTTTTTAATTGTTGTAACAAACAGCGCACGCCCTCGCGGCAAATATAAAAATAAAACTGCAAAATTTTCGCTCAACTTATTTACCACGCGAAAGTAAAACAACAAAGAAAAACTACCGTTATCTTGAAGAATTCAACCATGGTACAATGAAAACAAGGTAGAAGCATTTCAGAGCGGCAGACTGCCGCAACTGTCAAAACGAAATTGACTGCCCATAGAAAATCTGAAAACGATTATTTTTTTATTTTTTTTTTCATTTTCAAATTACTATTGAAAGACAATTTTGGCTATGAGGAAGAGAGCGGAGTAGGAAATGCATCTACCTCTGTTATTCTACCATGAATTCAACTTAAAACGTGTTGTCCGAATTCGATAGAATATATTCTATATAATTTCTCTTCTCTCTTTACAATTTGATTTTTGACCTATGAGGTTGACTTTTTGGTGGAATTCGTGATATAGGTAACTTCTCTGAAAAAATCGCTCTTTTTTATTGCATCTCCTCGAAGCACCACGATATAATGAGAAAGAATTACAATGTATGAATTTTAATAAAAAAATAATTCAAGTACATTAAAAATTCGGCGATAGAATTTAATCAAAAACTAAAAATTCTTTATTGCGTTCTTCGCTCCACCGTGGGCAAATGTTTAATTAAGAAAAAATTCTCAAATAGATGGCGCATACCGCCTTAGCAAATACAACCACCACATTCCGCAAACAGTGCAGCCATCACGCAAACCACGAAACTCACACCCAAGCGAACTGACGTTTCTTTATGTTTTTTTCTTTTTTGTTATTCTCGCTACACACGCTATTCTTGCAACGTTTTTCGGATTTTCAAACAACCACCTTCGCTGCTGCGTTGAGTTTTCTTTCTGCTGTGTTGACTAGTGGACGTGAGTAAATTTTCGTGCGAATGTTTTCAAAAGTTTTGTGGTGTTATTTCTAAAAGAAAAAGTAGAAATTTGCTAGTTTTAATTAAATTAGCTATTAAACCAGTGAAAAATACCAACAATTAGTGGACTTTATTGTGTGTGTGGCGTTTGTAGAGTTGTAAAAAGAAAAATTATAAAGTTACGAAAAAAAAAACGCGTGACTTGCAGCGGTATACGTCGAAGGTGTGTAAAATTGGCAAGAAGATAGTTTCTTAAATAAATAAAAGTAAAGAAAGCCTCGTGAGCTATAAAATTCTTAATTTTCTTTTTTATTGTTTTTTTTTTTAACTTTGCAAAGCAGCGCTGCCGGCGTGCGCATAACTTCTGTTGTTTTGTCTGCCTTTTTGTTTTTTTTTTTCTGTGCTCAACGTCTGCGAAAATTTGCTCGACTTGCATAAATTGCGGAATATATAGAGGAGGAGATAATAAAATTTTGCAAATTTCAGCTAATTTGCCAGTTGGAATTAATTTAACAATCTAATAAGAATTAAACTAGATAAGATAAAATAAAAAAGCAATAAATTTGCAAGAGTAAAAAATTAAACAAAAATTTGCTACTTTCTGCACCTGTTTTGCACCAGCTGCAGCGGCGCTCTCACAACAAAAGCAACAACAATCACAAATAGTCTGCTCTTTTCTATGCTTGAATTGTGTGTAGAAAACTCTTCAACGTCGTCGTCGCAGCAGCAGCGAGCAGAGAAAACAACGTTAGCAGCGGCAGCAACAACAGCATCAACCGCAACAGCAGCAGCAGCAGCAGCAGCCTCTGCAGCATTTATCATTCAAACGTCAATCTCTGTCTTTGTCTTCGCGGTCTCGGTCGCCGTCGTCGTCAATGTCCGTCGTGCGTTAATCGTTTTCTATGTCAACCATCAATGTTGCCATCTCGTTGAAATTGTAAATTCTGCCTATAGCGAAAAAGTGTGTGTTAAAAACATCCTTGAAAATCGTACTAAAAAGAAAAAAATCTACGTGCTTCATTCCGCAAACTTAGAAAATCTTAGAAATTCTCACTAATTGTCACAGAAAAATTTTAAAATCGCTAAAAAGTAAAGAAAAAAACAGCATCAATTAAATCGAGCGCAAGAAAATAATACCAATAAGAAAAAAAAAGAAAAGAAATTAAAAAATTCTTCAAGTCCGTCCGTTACAGTGGAACGAGTTTTGTTTTTTTTTTGCTTTCCTCTAGCCCAGCTTCATATTCCCGGCAACAGTATCTGGCCAATGTTGTCGCAATTCCTGTTTTAAGCCATAAAGTTTTGTTGTTGTTGGCGCTCTTGCTTGCTTTCTACGCATTGGAATTGATTATAATTGAGAGCAGCTTTCAGCAGCCGCCGGGACATCAAAGGAATTAAAAAAAAAAACAAAAAAAAAAGGTAAGCCGGGTTAACACACACAGACTTGCTTGTGTGCCTATTTTTTGTTTTTACTTTGGGGTGGTTGCTTGGTACTTGTGTGTATTGCATGAGTATCGGAATTTTTGGTGGCTTCTGGTGGGTGTCCCAGCAGCTCATAATCTTGCCACCCTGTTTCATCTCTCTCTCTCTCCATCTGATTGTGAGGGTTGTTTTGTTTTGATTTATGTACCTACCCGTTGAACACATGAAGTGTGGAAAGTTTTCGAGATAATCATGAATGAACCTCTTCTTATTTGCACTTGAATGAATGCTTTAATGAATGAAAGTGGAAAATATTAAAAATACCTCTAGTTAAAATCGATCTTCCGTCAAGAATTTTCTCGAACAAACTTAAAGGAAGTTTAGTTGATATACAGCCGTGGACATATAAATAGCACAAAAATGCATGTAGAGTGTTTCACATGAATTTAAATAAAATACATAGAGGAAAACAAGAATTTATTTCATGGCATTTGAGTTTAAACATTATAAACTTAAGATCAGTAGTAACTTTGTAATTGTGAATTAAAAATTAGAAAATGAATCAAAAATCTGAAATTGCTCCTTAGCTGAGGTGGACATATAAATAGCAAAATTTGGATTCTGAAAAAAAGACATAGTAATTTCTTTTTATTTTAGAAGAGCTTACGAATATGCTTACTGGTACTTGGTGCTGTATCCCGAATTGTCCAAAACAGTCCGACATATTCGTCCTATACCCTCCACAAGCTTCCTGACCTTATCCTTCGGAATAGAGGACCAAGCCTTCTCAATTCCACTCCATAACTCATCTAAATTTCGAAAATTTTGGTTGCTTATGCTGACCTTCACATCATTCCATAAATTTTCTATGGGATTGAGATCTGGGCTTTGAGCCGGCCAATTCAAAATATTTATTTTTTCCTTTTTTAGCCAATCAATCACAACCTTTGCTGTGTGTTTTGGATCATTATCGTGCATAAAAGTCCACCTAATAATAATGTTCTCAAATGCAAATGGTTCCATCTGGTTATTAGGAATATCTAAATACATATTTTTGTCCATTATTCCTAATATACGAAAATTGGCCCAACGTCGTACCAGGAAAAAGCTCCCCAAGCCATTAAATTCCCTCCTCCATACTTTAATGATTTTTTTTTATACTTAGGATTCAACTCTTGGCGTTTGGGGCGCTGAACAGAAGTTTTTCAATCTGGTCCAAACCTGTTAAATTTAGTTTCGTCAGTCCAGAGCATGTTCTTCCAAAATTGGTCTTCTTTATTCACATGGGCCCTTGCAAAAGCTAAACGATCCTTGAAATTTTTTTTTTTAAGAGCGGCTTTCTTCGGCTAATGCATCCATAAAGATTGGCTTCATGTAGTCTCCTAGATACTAGTTTTCTTGAAACATTAAGGTTATCTTCTTTATTTATTTCCATCATAATTTGCTTTGCTGACTTGAAAGGATCAGCCTTACTTTTGCGAACTATAAGTCTATGTGTAGAAGTGGTGGTTTTACGCGGTCTAGGATTGCGCGGCTTATTCTCGAAATTATTTGAACCATTTGATTTAACCAGCTTGAGTGCACTTTAGACCATTTATCACGAAATTTTGAGAATATCCGCGATTTTAGATGGTTTTTTGGCTTTTCGACTTAATTCGTGAATTATAGACCTTTTTCCCGGAGTGCAAAGTTTGCCACGACCCATTTAATTTAGAATCGGCGAAATTAACTAAATACAACTCTAAAATTTTTACAAACACCCGATGTTGTTAACTTTTATTCACCAACTAACATGTGTGCTATTTATATGACCACAGGAGATCGTATATGCCTATACAGAAAGAGATGGCCTGAGCAAATAAAAGTAAGTAACGGTACATCTCTCTCGGAGTTTTAAACAACGTCACACTGGGGTCTCAAAAAAGTATAACTACAGTTAATGAATGCATTATTATATTCAAACGAAACGTTTGAAAAATAAGTTGACATTTGTGTTGACATAATAAGTTGACTATTTAATTTTAAAAAGCGCCTTAAAATACACAAAATTCGATCTGTCAAACTTAATATTTGGTCATAAACACAAGTTTGTTATCTCGGAGAAAATTTCAAATTCCGTGCCAACAGCAATTTGCGGGAAATTTTACTTTATTGGTTAAATTAAAAAAAAAAATACATCTGAGGCTCATATTTTGCACCCCGAAGCATACCCTGAATATGTTCCGTCGATTAGAATGTGGCAGGATTGGTTTACTCGTTTCAAAAATGGTGAATTTAACACCGATGACAAGGAACGTCCAGACCAGCTGAAAAAGTTCTAAGATGAGGAATTGGAGGCATTTCTCGATGAAGACCCGTGTCAAACACAACAAGAACTTGAAAATTCATTGGGAGTTGATCAGGAAACCATTTTTAGGCTTCTTAAAGCATTGGGATTGATCCAAACGCAAGGGAATCGGGTGCGATCTGAAGCCGAGATACGTTGAAAGACGATTTTGCGCATGTGAAAACAGCTGCTCCAACGTCAAAACCGGAAAGGTTTTTGTATCGTATTATTACTGGCGATAAAAAGTGAATCCATTACGTTGATCTGAAAGCCTTAAAAAAAATCATATGGTAACCCTGACCATGCTTCAATATCGATGGCAAAGCCCAATATCCATGGTTCCAAGCTAATGCTCTGCATTTGGCGGGATCAGCTAGGTGTTATTTATTATTGAGCGACTCCAACCTAACGAAAAAAAGACATGACAAAGTGATTCTTTAGCATGACAATGTTCCACCACATATTTTAAGGCTAGTTCAAACATTCTTGAAAATGCTGAAATAAGATATCCTACCCCACTCGCCATATTCACCAGACATTGCCCCTTGCGACTACTACTTGTTGCGATCGATGAACAATGGCCTGGCTGAGCGGCACTTCCATTCATACGAAGATACCAAAAAAATAATGGATTTCTGGAGAGAAAAAGTAGTGGCTAGCAATGGACAATAAAATGCATTGTACCAATTTAAAAAATTTGTGGTTTTTAATGCATACTCCCAACTAGGCTTGGGTAGTTTATGAACGAACTAGTTCAATTGAACGATTCCCACTCATGAACTATGTGAACTAGTTCAGTGTTTATCGTTCTTTTAGTTCATTTTAGTTCAATTGATATTGCAGCGAGTAGGAACAAAACGAACGAGATCAAAAATAACTAAATTTACCAAGCTATGGTTTGAGTCCTTGGTTTAAGACTAGGTTTGAGACTTTTTGTGTCTGCACTAATAGAAATGTTGAATTTGATGGCTATCACATATTCAAACCAATTTTGTTTCATTTGGTAATGAACCTGGACATGAACGAGTAAACGAAACGAACTAAAAGACCAATCGAACTAAAAGACCTAACGAACTAAAAGAACGAATGAACTAAAAGAACTAACGAACTAAGAGAACAAACGAAGTAAAATATGCAACGAAAAAAATGAACGAACGAACTAAAAGAACTAAATGAACGAACTAGTTCATTACATACGATTGAACTAAAAAGAGCGATCTTTGTGGTGAACTAAAATGCCCAAGCCTACTCCCAACAAATCACTTCATTTTTTAACACATTAAATAACTGTCTTTGGAGAGCATGTAGGAATTTTTATGTAAGTTTTTACCATGTTAAAGATGTCTGCAAGTTGACATCATCTATCGACTTGAAGTTTTCACAGGATATTCCAGAGATGTTGGTACTTTCATATAAAAAATTATCGAAGATTTTTTTTAAGAAGCAAACCATCCTGTCCCCTTACATATGTTTACTAAGATTTTCCTTTCGAAAATGGCCAGTTGCAATGTTCCGCAACAAATCAAAATTGTTCAACTTTACCATCAAAAGTAAAATTCGGTTCGGCTAAAATTTTTATGCGTTACATAAAATTTATGCTACGATCGACTTAAACGTCCATTTAGATTATTATTTCATTCGAATAATTAAACATTTTTAATTCATCGATTCTATTATGAGTCTTGAAAATGTATGAACCTCATATAACGCCTTTATAAGGCGGAACAACGTCTTGGAAATTTATTTCCAAATTCACGTTCTGTCTGCGGCAAACTTACAGAGCACTTTGCACACATTATGGTCCACAAAACCGTCCATCGGAGTAGATTATATGCATTACAATGAATCGATTTATGTCTACGTTTACTCTTATGGACAATATTCATTCAATACAAGCTCATACTGTACCTACCGAAAAAGCCATTGCCGCTAGGGCTATGACTTTTATTCGAAGTTTTTGAAATTCGAAGTATTCGAAGCTTCGAAGTTCGAAGCTTCGTTTCAAAACTTCGAAGAGGAAAAAAAATTCGGATTTACGAAGCTTCGAAGCTTGACTATTCGTTCAACATAATAGGCAGTAAAAAAATTCGAAGCTTCGAAGTTTTTACTCAAAAATATTTCATAAATTTTTTGTGCGTGTGATACACTTCGATATAAGAAAAAAACATTAGATTCTGGGTGTGGAGCTATTTTACTAAAAGTTCTGATGCTCAATCAGCGATTTGCAATGTATGCGAGCGAGTATTGCAGTCGCATGGATCTACGAGTTCACTTCGTAAGCATCTAAAGATGCATTCAATTTTTCCAGAAGAACTACAAAGAAAACGCCAGCATGAAGAAAGGTAAGTTCACGGTGGGACTCTGTAAGGCCAAAGGTTCTAAGGCCATATTGCCTTTATAACATTGTTGTAATGATGAAAAATCAAAAACAATGTTTCATTTGCAGAAAGTCATTTTTGGCTTTATAAACGTACCGCTGATTATTTTTTAAGTTTTTCAAGTGAAAGCCAAAATTTGGCATGATTACTTTTGGCCTTATAGTATCTCTCCTAAGTTAACATGTAGAACAGTGAAGAAATAATGATTATTGGACAATGGGCGTAGCACGGAACATACATTTCAAATTTTTGATGTCAAAAACTAAATGACGCATAACAACGAAATTAAGTATGGAATTACTATTGAGTGATGTCCTTCTACTAGAAAACTGGATCCGCTCATACAAGCTAAATTTTTAAGATGGAATAGCTTTAGAAGTAGAAGGAAATTGAATCTCAGAATGGAGCTTTTATTTGGTGATATCTTGCGTGTAGTTAAGCATTTTATAGAAACCGTATCTTAGTACAGGGTTAAGTACATTTCAGAGAGCTTACGTTTATAAAACGCGTTCAATGTCGCATTAAAAACTGACTGAAACAAGTAGTAGCATTTTTTTCTGCATCTATGAATTACCCATTCAGAAAGCAATCAAAAATTGTTTGTCAAATTAAAATAAATAAATATGTAGTAACACAATATGTATTTCAAACTGGGTATCACTCGAATACTCGAAGAATTGAATTCTTCGAAGTTTTTCCAATTCGAATAATAACATTTGAAGCTTCGTCTAAAAAACTTCGAAGTTCCGAAGTTTGCTTCGAAGCTTCGAATATTCGAATACTTCGAAGCTTCGAAAAAACCGAACATGAACAGCCCTAATTGCCGCTGTAGAGGTGAGTGTGACCGAAGACCCAATAAGTCGGCCTTTGCCCGTCCGCTACGTGAACGATTTTGAGAAAAGACCTTAGCCTTCACCCGTATAAAATCCAATTGGTTTAGGAGTTGAAACCATCAGAGCATTGTTTGCTTCGTATGTTCGATGAATGGGCTGAAAATCAATTGGAAGTTGAACCGCTTTTTTACCGTCAAATAATTTTCAACGATGAGGCACATTTCTGCCTTAAAGGGTACATGAATACGCAAAATTGTCCTATTTGGAGTGAGAACAATCCTAAAGAGACTCTCCTGGCTCCTTTACATCCAGAAAAAGTTAATGCCTGGTGTGATTTGCATGCCGAAGTTATGATTGGTCCATACTTTTTCAAAACTGAAAATGGAGCCAACGTTACTGTCAATGGTAAGCGCTACAGGCAAATGTAAGCGACTTTCTGGTTCCCCACGTCAATATCAATGCTGTCTAAGTGCTAAATGGTTTAAGCAGGATGGTGCCATACAGCGCGTAAAACCATTACTTTATTGGGACTAACTTTTGGTGACCGAATAACAACAAGAAATGAGCCTGTCAGTTGACAACTTAAGTCATGGTGGTCCGACTCCGTTTGACTACTTTTTGTGGGAATATATCGTCACTGGCCTATGCTGATAAACCAGCTACGACTGACCAGTTGCAAACCATAGCTGTTAAATTGCGATTGCGATTAGTAATCAATTAGATTATTTTTTAAAAGAATTGTAATGATTATATAATCCTTAAGCAAGAATTTTATGATAAGTAATTGATTACGATTACAAATAATCAAAAAATAATAACGATTACTTGAGATTACTCAAAATAGTCAAAAATAATCAAAAGTAATCAAAAAAATAATTCGATTACTTTAAAAAATTATCTTTGATTCTTTTTTGATTATTTTAAGAATTTTAGTCTAAAGTACGGAATATTTTGTGAAAGTGATGATGAAATTGACACAACGGGTTCTTCACAGAGCACCGTTAAACCCGATAAGTGATCCCATCAGACCAACTGTTCTGCTACTTGCATGACAATTCAAGTGCTGAAATGATTTGGCAAAAGTATGACTTGTTGAAGGAACCATTTCTTTCATTCAATACTCCTTTAATGCCCTCAGCGCCAGTTGAGAGATTAATTTTTTTTTTTTGCCGGCATAGTAAACACTCCAAGACGGCAATCATTGTCTGATTTTTCTTTTGAAAAATTTGTTCTTATGAATCCAAATAGTAATTTAGAGTAAAACGGTTTTATTTTTGTTTCGTTTATGTTGTACTATTTATAATACATTATTGTTCTCGTTCTTGTTTTCTGTCAATCTTTGTTTTATAACGAAATACATAACTTTGTTTTTTTTTTGTAAAAATTTAACTAAATTTTCTGAACCTAAGACTGAAATTCTTAAAATAATCAAAAATAATCTCGAAAAGTAATCGGATTATTTTTTTGATTACTTTTGATTCTTTTTGATTATTTTGCGTAATCTCAAGTAATCGTTATTATATTTTGATTATTTGTAATCGTAATCATTTCATTACGATTACAAACAGAAAAGAATCGTACTTAATCAATTATTTTACCTTTTTGAAAAAAAGAATCGAATACGTAATGATTATGACGAGTAATCATTACTTAACAGCTATGTTGCAAACTAACTTTCGGCGCGTTATTGGCGAGATAGGCTATGCTTGAAAATTTGGACCGTCAGGATGGCCTTCATAAGACGCAGCTGCGGTGGCCATATGTCCGAAATTGTGTTCAAACACTAAATGTCATCAAATTTTCGAACTAATAAACCCAAAATATTCGATCATTAATTTGTCTGTGCTTATTTGAAAGAAAAGTTCTATACCTCAAAAAAAAAAAAAAAAAAAAAACAAAACACCCTTTTCCAAACTTAGAACAGGTAATTGATGCACCTTTTCAACGACATAACTTTCATATGTGCACACTCAAGTTTTTGACCAATGATATTCCTTACATTACAAGTTTGTATTTTGGATATTAAGAAAAAATCTAAATCTTATGCCATGTCTACACAGAGAGTTTAGTTTGAGTTTCCAGGTTAAAGTTGAGTTTTGCCATTGAACCCAAAATAAACTCTTCAGTTCCCCAGTACAATTTTCCAGGATGAAACTCAACTAAACTCAACTTTCTTTCTGTGTTTATCAAAACTCAGTTTGAGAAATGCCTAAAAGTATGCTAATTTTTAAATGTTCACATAAAAAGGTACGTTCAGATGCAACTTTTTAGATGACAAGGTACGTTGAACAATTTCGTGGTGAGAAATGTCAAAAACAGCTGTTCTAAAATTGTGCAATTTACTATTTGTAAAAAATTAACAAAAAGCAAAGAAAAGAACTTGGGCAAGTGTAGGAGATGAGCTATTCATATCAGTATGGGCTGATAAAAATTTCGATTTGCGAAGCGCAAGGAAGAACTTACATGTGTACGCAGATGGCTGCAGCCTTTTCGTCAAGTGGAATTGATGACAAGGTGGTGGATGTGCCAAAAAACTATGCGAACACAAAAGTAAACAAACAAATGTCATAACTAAACACAATTCTGCTGACGCATCTCTGTGTGAACAGCTATGGTTGAACTCAAACTAAACTGAGTAGACATGACATAAGTTATAAGTTATTTACAACTTGAACTTTACGCAGTTCAATTATTACACCAATGAAATTAAAGGCAATACAGACTCCACGAACTTAACTGTTTCTTTCCTTTGATATGTTTTCCGTTTTTATTTGTGTGCTGTTGATGGTAAGTCTATAAAAATAAAATAAATCTAAGAGAAAAGGTATCTTTAAGTTGCGTTAGAATGGCTTGTCAGATATTCTCACATCTGATAATTTCACTGTTTTTATGCGGCTTCCATCGTGTGATGTTCTCAGGCCTGTTAATGTTCAAATATTTACGTAGGTTGTTGTAAAATCATTTCGTTCGAAAGGATATCGTTTTCATCTTAAACCGTCACAATAAAACATCCGCCATTATCTCGGTTGCCACCTGATTTGGGTGTCCAGTGAACAGTGAGATCCCACAGCTCGTTTCGCTTCATTTAAAATCACTCAACCGTTTGTGATTTAGTGTTAGTTTAAAGATGCTTTTGTTGTTATCTGTTTAAATTAAGTCCTATTTAGCTTTGATTTATTATGACGGGTACATTTTATTGTACACTGCAGCATGAAAGAATCGTATTAATAGAGCAACAGTGTTAAATGTGTTGTTGTTAAGATGTCAATGAGGTTTGAATGGGGCTTTTAAATATAATAATTTTATACAAATTGAAAGCAAATATGAGCTCTGTAAACCGCTGTGATCGAATTTCGAAGATGCACATGAGTTAAGGCTATGCCTAAAAGTATGATACGATCTAGGTTAACCTTGACACAAGGTGCTTCGAAGTAGATAAGAGCTGAGATAATAATTTAAGTGTTCTCTCTGTCAAAAATAAATTCCGGGTAACTTTTTCGGCATATTGGCAGCATTAGTAGAACCAAATTAGCTTGAGTGGATCATAGTGTAAAGTCATGCAAAGACTACTGATGAGTTGGTGTAGCGGCCAACGAAACAGTCTGTATAGTCAAGCTGTGTGATTTGCTCTACACAGAGCCGTTGTTGTTGTTGTTGGTTGTTGCCTTCTTTGTCTTCATGTTGTCTTGTTGTCAACATACTTGGCCTTAAGCTCAAATTTGTTTTCAGTATAAATAATGAAAGGCCGTATTTAAATATTTAGATTTTATACAAATTCTAATCAACTACGAAGTTAATTTCCAATATTTCTTCCCTTCTACTCGTACTGCTAAACAGTGGTTTGAAATCAGGTCGCCACAATAGCCAAGTGTTCAACACACTAACCCCAAGTTCGGAGTCCGTAATTAAGCTTCCACCGATCTTCTTCCTTTATTGAAGCCCCTCTAATAAATGCTCATCACTTCACTTAATATCAACCCATAATTTCAGCAGAATCTGCTGATCGCAGCATAATGAAGAACAACGCTGTAAACCTCGCGTTCTTTTAGCTGTAGATAAATTGTGACTTTTTTTCCTTTTTTTTTTTTTTTTTTTTTTTTTGTTGTTCGCAGACAAACATCAGCGCGTTTATTTTGTTCTTCCTTGAATTTCAATGCGTTGAAATAAAATATGTAAGAGAAGATAGATAAAAAAACAAAAGAAAACGTCCGGTTGGTATTCTACTGTCTTGCCGGTGAACAGGTGGACTCTCTGGTTACTGGTTCGAGTGTTGTCACTTTGCTTTGAACATCATTCGCATGATTTTCCATTTTTTTTTTTCACTAAAGAAATTCTGATTGTAAATTATTTTTACCTGATGACGTTTACCTGATGTTAACCTTTTTCATTTTGGTTTTCTTTCTCCTTCTTGGCTCTGCTCATCATGCGTTTTTTTCAAGTATTTTGTTTTTTACCATTTTTTATCGACATTAGTTATAAATTTTGTATTTATTCAGCACATTATCTTCTTCATTTATCGTTTATCGTATTTCTTTTATACTTTTGCACTCATGCATCCTTACCTTATGTCTTCGCTGTATGCTGTTAGCTGTTTTCAAGTTGGCTCAACCTTGTTTTTTTTGTTTTTTCCTTTTTTTATATGATTTCTGTTGGCTTTTAACGTTTTCTCTTAGTTTTTATTATGTGTTCAGTTGAATTCCGATAAGCATGACGACTATAGTTTTCGTTTTTTTTTTTTTTTTTGTTTTGTGTCATTCTGTGGAATCAATAGAAAGATGTGGTTTTTTTTCTCTTTTCATTCTTTATTGATATTAACTGTTTTTATTAAACTTTTTTATTGGAATTTCCTCTCCATGTTTTGAAACATGCTTTTCAGAATTTATCTTTAGTAAAAAATCCTTATAACTGTTTATATACCTACGTTTTTGTGATTCATTGTTTGCGTTAAAGACAATTAGTGTTAAAATAACGTTAACGGCACCGTTGATAAATTGCCAAATATATCTCTTAAAATTATGACTAATGACATGTTTGGCACTATCGAAGAATACACGGTGTCATAAATATTTCATTATGATTGTTAGCACATAAATAAATTGTTATTGCAAGATTGTAAATGTTATGACTAAAGAGGCTCCGTTTTTTAATTTTGGCTCTCTAAATTAAATACACTAAGGGAAAAAAATATTAAATTTATCCAAAAACTTTTTTGATTTATCCAAAAAGCGAGTCATTTTTGCACCAATAACGCATTTATTTAAATCGACCACGTAAATATTTAAAATTTATTTAAATACTTTTTTAATAAAATAAAATATTAAAATATTTAAAATAAAATTAATAAAAAATATATTAAAATTATGCACGAATATATTTAAATATCTTTCCAATATTTACTATTTGAAAATAAAACTATCGCATTTAAGGAAAATTTATATAACAATATTGAAATTAAAAACAAATATATTAGGATGTTTCCCACGAGATGCGTCCATCAAATGGCATTTGTTAGTATATTATGTTTTCTTTTTTACTTTTTTTGTTCTCTAATTTATACTATTTTGACAGTAAACTAGAGAAACAAAAATTGAAAAATAAAATACCAAAAATATGCAGGCAAATGACCGGTTGTCACTCAAAACCTATTTGCTTTGCGATCATCAATCGCATTTATAAAGAAAATTGGCCAAACATGCGGCTATATTTTCCTTGCAACAATAACTAAATGAGAATTATAAGAACTAAGGTTGCAACTGCAAGAAATAAAATGCAGGAACAGAGTGCGATGCTGTTGCTGCTTGTAGGAATATGTGTGTACGTGTGCGATGCTGTTGCTGCTTGCTTGTATGGAATATGTGTGTAAGTGTGGTATAAATAAAATTCAAATACGGGAAAAAACGAGTTGTAAGGAAAACATTGGATTTATCCACGTAAATATTTAAATAAAATTTATACTCAGGCGTGGATAACGCTAATATGCGTTATTTCCCTTAGTGTACAAATTAGTTATCTTACTGACGCTAAATAAAAAGAATCTATTTCAACGACCTTGTCCTGCTTTGGGGGCTTAGACGTACGTTTTCTTCCAACTTACAATAAATTGATTTCTGAGCAATTAAAATAATGCGGACACTTTTATTTCTTAAAGAAAAACTTAACCCTTTAACACCGGATTGACCCTGGTTGGGCTTTTGATTGCCACGTAGCACAGTATACTGTTTGACCTATATAGACGGAATTAAATCTGTTACTCAAGTTTGAGTGCACGGAATGATTTAATTTGATCGGAGTTAGGCTATTGAGTGGCATATCTTCCTTAAATGTAAATTTCACACAGATAGTCCGTGTGAAACAGAAGTTCCGCAAATTTGTATGGGAAAATTTGCCTTTTCGCTTCCCTACATCACGAATTTCTAATATTTTTAAAAATGGCCTAACTTCTAAACGAACACTAACACATTTTTTATTAACACTTACGTGTCCTTATCAAATTTTTTCTACAACAAAAAATCGTCTTTCCGTTATTATGTTTTTCTTTGAGGAGACGCTCGAACTACCAAAAACGGTAATTTTTGCGATATTCCAGGTGAAATTTCATCCGTACTTGTGTGTCCTTGCATTTACTTTTGGCAATTTCTTAAAGTTTATTATATTTACTTAATATTTTGAAATTTTAGGTTTGGCAACTTTTGGCAACATTTCCTTCCAGAGGTTTTCGACTTTAACCGGCTTTCTTTGAAAGTCGTGTTTTAAAAATGGGGAACTTTGATAAACACAGCAACTGAAGCCCGACAAAAATTAGTTGGAGCTTATGTCGAAGATGTGATTAAAGAAAGACAATGTCAGAAGTGGTTTCCGTGATGCAGTTTTTCAATCATGGATGCTCATCGTTCTGATAGGTCCTCGGAGGAGGTTGACGACGACCAAATCATGATGCTAGCCTAGAGACTCTCAATCTAGTGGGATTAAAAGGGGCCTGTCTACTGCGAACTGCTCTCACAGAATTGACCCATAAGTTTTGAAGTCTACTGTGGGAACAGAAACGTCCTGTTAAGAAAAAAATCGCAAATTCGCCGATTAAGTTAAATTTTGTAATTTGCACTAAAATAATTTTGAATTCGTCCGGATAAAAAATTGAACCAATTGAAATTTGTTTCTATAAGCAATATGGATTTGTCACTTTGCTAAGTTAAGAATCAGATGTACAAATTTATGAAGTTAAATTTCGTAAATCTTTAAATTTTCAAATTCAACTTCACGCAGTAAACATTTTTTGCGAAAACTTCATCATGGATTTTTCAATGAACTTTTCCAAAATGAATTTTTTGAAAAATCAATAAATCCTGTTTTTTTAAAGGGGTTTCATAAAATAAAAAAAAAAGAAATAACTGGCCATTTCAGCCCTTGAAAGGACTTTGACCTAGCTTCTTATGATTAATTGTGTTGTGCGTGTTATTAAGTTTGTACACAATTGACCGAGAACTGAACCTACATGTTTAACGCCGACTCCGAACGGCGATGAACAGATTGTTCTCGTTCTCAAGAAGCTTTAAATGGCGTTTTGATTACTCTCTGAGGTCATTATCTGCAGAGAGGTGGCGTCCGTACAGAAAAATTATTTTAATTCAAATAATTTTCTGTCGCTGCTGGGGTTCGAACCTGGGTCTCCAGGTTCTTTGACACAGCGGCCACGCACTTTAACCAACTACGCCACGGACGCCACAAAGGAAGAAAATTGTCAAGACCAAAACTTATGATCATGTTACGAGCAACGATTTTTTAAAATGTCTAAACTATATATCTTTAGGAAACATCATCAGGAAACCAGAATTGTAAGTCTGGATACGCTTTGATCCAAGCGTTCTTACAAAATTGCCTGTTTGGTATTCCTACCCTGAAGCGAGAAATTTAAGCTTGGTAGCATCCTATCCGGGATTTTTTGAAAAGGGCCATCTTCCAAAAGTTGAAGAATCCACATATGACCCGTAAAATTCATGATCTATGAAAGTGATGCCCAACTCATCAGCTCGCTCTGCTGCCGTAGAGCTAGCAGCGACTCTTCACATAAAACAAAAACAAAGTAACGCGTGAGTGTATTTGTATTCATCAACATAGCACGGTTGGTAAAAGCACTCAAATGCTTCCTTATAATTCCACATCCATAAAATTAGTACAAAAATAATAAAATACAAGATAACGTCTTGAGCTGGCTGTTTGTTGTAGTTGTGTTACTTTTCTATGTGTGACAACCTTTGACTAACCTATTCTATGTGTGTAGCGTAAATATAGATAAATATCATAAATTCACTTCAAACTGACTCAAACTCATATCTATATATATAAAAAAGGAAATTATGTTTGTAAGGCCGCAATAGACTCCTAAACTACTCATCCGATTAGCATGAAAATTTGTGTATAAAAGTTTTTTGGTACGGTGCGTGTTCGTGGGCTATTAATTTTGTTCCACCTTGAACACCAGAGGGCGCTGTAGTACAAATTTTTTACAAAACTGCCTAAAACTCATAAACTGCTAATGCGATTAGAATGAAAAATGGTATACAGTGGGTTTTATGTACGTTGAGTGTTCTGCTGCTATCGTTTTTGACCTATCTTGAACACCAGAGGGCGCCATAGTACAAATTTTTTACAAAACCACCTAAAACTCCCAAACCGCTAATGCGATTAGAATAAAAGTTGGTATATAGTAGTTTTCAGGTACGATGAGTTTTTTAGCACTATCTTCTTTGACCCACCTTGGACACCAGATGGTGCTGTAGTACAAATTTTTTACAAAATCGCATATTTTTAGTTGTTTTCTTATGTAACATGTGCAAATATTTACAAAATATAAAATATTTCTCAAATTTAGTAAAACTAAAAAAATTTCCGTTATTTTGACACCAAAAACATGAACATATCTTGAAAACTATGAAAAATTTTACTACAACGATATATTTAATGCAACATCGTTGCTCAAAAATGAGAAAAAAACAATCAGAAATTTAATTTTGTGACTTTCGATTCAAATATCTCCGCTGCTTTTTTATATATTGTGTTAAATTTTTTTTTGTCTTAAAGCTTCATCAAAATACTATGAAAACCTTATTGCAAAAATACCGTTAGTGGAGTAAATATATTTTAAATATTTTTTTCAAAAAAGGTCTGAAATATTGGAGTTTTCCTCAAAAACAGACTGAAAAATTATTTTTGTTGAAAAAATAATTTAAATTCAAATTCGCAAATTTTCAACTCTATTTAAAAATTATAACATTTATAGGCAAAAGTTATTTCAATTTTACACAAAAATTAAAAACCATTTCTGTGATTCAAAAACAATTTCTGTGATTCAATTTTTCGAACAAAATTTTTTTTTCCAATATTGTGTTTTTATATTTTTGAAAAAATATACAAGCTAAAAAATTAATTTATTAGAAAAAATTATCTAAGTATCTCTTGCCAATCGAAAGTTATAGCCAATAATGTTTATCCAAAATATATATACAAAAAGCAAAACGCTGTGTGTGATGGCTGGAAACTTCAAAATTACTTAGCCGATAGAGCTGAAATTTTGGCAGTACATTTTTTTCAAGTACGAGATGGCTTGAATTTCTGTCACACCCCCTTTTACCGCCCACAAATCAATAAAAATGCTATATTTCCTACGGTTTTCGTCGATTGGGCTACATTTTGGTAATTTAGTCTGTATGCTTACTGTCGGCAACTGTACTAAAACAGGGTAATGTCCATCTACTAGAAAACTGGGATGAGCATTATATAAGAGGGTGTGGCTCCGCCCATACAGTTAAAATTTGTATTATAGAATAGCTTTGAAAGTAAAAGTAGCAATACTTACATACAAACTCAAAATGGAGTTACTATTTGGTGATCTCCTGCTACTGGGAAACTGTAACGGGCAGTGGAAAATAACAGTGGTGTCAAACTATGAGTCTGAGAAAAGTTTTGAATACACCTATTATGTTCCCATATAGTTGCAGGGTGCAGCAACGCGCGCCGGGAAAAGGCTAGTAAATTATAAATGAAATAATATTAAATTAAGCTGATTTCAATAACATCCATTGCACAGCTGCATAGTATGAAAAATCTGAGAAATAAGAAAATTCAACCAAAGTTGTAACGCTACAACCAATTTTGTGAAATGTTCCTCTGTGAGCAAAAAAAAAGCACACACAAAACATACACACAAACACTGAGCGAGCTCGACGTCAGCTCTTAAGAGCTGAGAGCTTGTAAGAGCCGAGTTGAGCATCACTAATCTATAATCACTTAACTCTTTCTTCCTGAGAACACTGAGACATGTCTATTTTTTAATTTTCTGAGTTTTCTTTTCTTTTAGCTTTAAACATAGGATTTCAGGTGTTATACCTCTTTCGTTAAGTCTCTTTTGGTTCTAAAATGGGGTGATATTATAGTCGCTAAGAGGCGGTTAATCAAGTGAAACATGTTTTGGTTGTTCTAAGTCGTAGAAACATGTGAATTTGCATCTTGGGCAAGTGTTATGCTCTAACTTCAGCCAATTTTAGTTATAAAGATATCATATCCAAAAACTTCTATATCCCCAAATTCAGCTTTCAAATCGTTAATATTTATGAAACTCAACAAAAATTAAAAAATCTACACCACAATACGTGTTTCCTTGTATTCGAGAGTTGCGTTTTACCATTTGAGCGAGATTTTTGTTGTTTAAAGTAACTTGAAGAATTCATCTCTGGCAATAAATGGAATTCACTCGTGAACAATTTCGTGAGATTGTTTTTCATAACTTTCGACGTGGATTATCAGGAAAAGACTGCATCCATGAACTTAATTCTTTATACGGCTATAGAGCACCATCCTGCGGCACTGTAAAAAACTGATATTACAAATGCAATCGTGGCAAACGTTCGCTCCAAGATGAATTCCGTGAAGTTTGTGCAATATCGGTTGCACTGCTTGAAAACATCGTTGCTGTGTGTGAACTTATAAAGCAAAACCGTCATGTGATAAACCGTGATATTGAGGCATCTTTGGGTATTAGTATTATGACAAGCAGCAATAATATAAAAAGATATAGTTTGCGTTAAATCCCACATAATCTGATAAGCGATGAAAAAAGGCTCAAGGAGATTGGTTCAAGGAAATGTTGAATAAATACGATCAAGCTGCATCAAAGGCTTCTATAACATATGCGCAGGTGACAAATCTTGAATTTATGGATATGAGCTCGAAACAAAACAGCAATCCACTGTATGGGTCTTTCAAGACTAGCCAAGTGCAACAAAAGTTGTTCGTGCACGAAGCACTTCGAAGCAAATGGTCGCCTGTTTTTTGGAAAAACTAAACATGTCGCCACCGTTTCTTTCGAGCAACGTAGAACGGTCAATTCTGAATGGTACACGACCATTTAATTGCTACAAGTCATCGGAGAAATTCGGAAAAGTCGATGAAAAGGCGTATTATTCTGCGTCATGACAGTGGGATCCCTCACACATCCGCTAATAGACCTTTTTGTCCAGCCAAAAATCGAATTGATGGGTTGTGCAATTACTACCAATGACTTTTTATTCCTGGAAATAAAAAAAAAAAAAAATACGAGGTCAAAGGTTTTCGACACCCGAAAAATCGGTTCCTGCATTTAAAACGTTTCTTTAGGATAAAGCCGCAGGTTGTATCATGAAAGCTTTGACAGGCATATAAAGCGCGTGTAGCTTTGCCTTAAGTGTTATTCAAACGAGTCTATTAAATAAAGTTACTTGTCAAAAGTCACTCCTAACTATTTGACTTTATGTGAAAAGTCGGCCAGGAGTGTTTTATTTAGGAGTGATACTTTAAATATTAACCAAACCAAAAGATTTGCCAAGGACCAAGAGCGAAGGGCACTCTGCCTTCAATGCGATATTTGTCGGTTTATGACAACTCAGACTTGAGATAACGATAGTATCCTCTGGTTGCAAAACCTGGTTGTTTAGCCCTTTGAGGAATTTCTTCAATAACCAACCTCCACAAATGAGGTGAAGATAGAAAATAGAGACAGTACATAAAGTAAAAAATAACCAAACCATGATGATGTTATAAACGTTAGGATGTATTTTCTCACAACTAAAAATTAAAAAAAATCTCTTAAATGGTTTAAACAGAACAGAAAAGGCGTGATGAAATTAAACTCAATCAATATAACTAATAATTTTTTAAACTGTTACAGCTGTAACTGTAACAGGATTATTACTTCTTAGCTTGTAGAAGCTTACTTTTTATAATTGTTATTTTTATTTGTTTTTTTTTTTCGTAAATAAAATAGTAGAGGGGAAGGAAATTAGAAATTTGTGGCTCAATTATAAATCTTATTGACAGATATTCAAATAATGTCATCTCGTAAAGTTACAACACTGATGAGAAACAACGGTAAACCATGTTTGAAACAGAATTCTTCATAACAATTAAGTCACTGCAACTAATTATGTGTCAGAATAACAGCAACATAACTATTCGTGAGGCCCACAAAGAAACTAAGCCACCGTTAATTAATTTCAAAAGCCCTGCAACGGCAACTTTTTTTAAAAAAAAAAAAACAAAACAAAATTATGCTTAAAATAAGCCTTCAAAGAACCGCAACAACAATACTTATAAAATATGCAACACTAAAAAACCAGACCAGCAGAAACTCTCTGAATAGAGTAGAACAATAAAGTTCCATAGTTACTGCAGGTAGCGGTAACTAGTTATACTGAAGTGAAGGTGAAGATAAACAAGTGTTACGAGAAGCAACAACAATGTTGGGAAAACAATGCAAAATAAGTGCATAAAATACATGTCTTATCGACAATGAAGTCACAGAAAAGGGAGCAGCACACCAGCAACTAACAATCAAACAAGGCAAACACTCCAACCCACCCAGTATTAAAGCTATTAGAGGAAGTGCTAAAAAGAAGATGACTGGATGCCTTCGTGGGGAAGTTCTAGAAAAATTCAACATGACAGATAATAAAATCAAGCAACAGCAGACGGTCGAGATGTCGGATCAACAAGCCGGTAGAGAGAAAAAATTAGTTCATAAAGTAGTGAAGTTGCGGAGCAACCCAAGAAAATAACAACAGCCAAGAAAAAAGGTGCAAAAAGTGGAAAGCAACATTAACAATTGACGCAGCAATACAAGCTAAGATGTGATGATACAACTCTCAGGAGATACAGAGAACAAAGTAAGAACGACATGAAAAAAAAGAAAAAGCACAACAGAAAACAAGTGTACAGCATGGAAGATGAAGAATTAAAAAAAAACACACCAGCTACAAGATGTTGCAGAGAAAATCTTACATAGTAATTCCAAAAATGCTTGCCTTTGAGCTAGAAATCGAAGTGACTAAAAGACGCAACATTAGAGAAATGGCCGCTGGAAGGTTTCCAATAACCAACAGTAAGAAAAAGTGGCTAAACTTATAGCCGAGCCATAAAGGAAGGAACAGGCGAAGTAAATAAATTACCCGAGGGTGCGAGGAATGTCTAAACTGCTGACGGTGCCAGGATAGGCACAACTATTTAATATGTATACATTACAAATTCAACGACATCATCATGAGTTACATCAAGTCCAAGGAGTTCAATAAATTTCAATTGGTCTTTCATGGTCTGCTTGCACAGAGCGCAGCAATCCTTCAGTTCTGAAGAAATACGCATCACGACTGTCTGGTGGCGTAAGAGAAAAGAGAAACAAGAATCTATACAGACAGCATAGTTACAAAATGCATGCTTCATTTAGGATTCAATGCCAGATGTGAAAGAAAGTGCGGCAATTCTACACATTGTGTGTTTCTGGCTAGACAATATTGATGTTTATACGCGAACAGCAATACAGTGAGACAAGATATAAACGAACCGTACGTGTTATATGCTAGAGCGGAAATATTGTTTTCTTACAATTTTATTGTGTTGTTTCATTGTAAGTAAGAGCATTCATTATTTCCATAACACTTTGACTGCCATGTTACCCTCCAGTGCTTGTAAAAAGCTATGATAATTACCATGTATTTCAACTGATAAACTTCTAATACAACTTCCACTGCCTGTGAAAGTCTGACCACCAAGATTGTGAGTAACATATTTTAAACAAGACATGCCCCGTTGTTCAATCCCACAAACATTTCTCGCTTCTAAATTCTTATATTAGTTTTTGTTAGCTTTGAACCAAGGATATCAGGTGTAATACCTATTCAGTCAAGTTTGGCTGGGTTCGAATATGGAGTGATAGATTGGTGGAAGGAAGTGGTTATCAAGTGAAACATGTCTAGGATGTTCTAAGCGTAGTGAAAAGCGTAGAAACATATGAATTTGAATCTGAGGCAAGTGTTATGCCTTTACGTCAGTGAATTCAAATTATAAGGTAAGATCATCCACAAATTTCTATACCACGAAGTAAAATTTCAAGTTGTAAATATTGAGGTATTTTCAATTTCAGTTGATTTGAAATGAGGATAGAAAATTAAAATAAGAAAGGTTAAAGTGTTTTGAACCCGGGAACTTTGGGTTGGCAGTTGATCGCGCTATCTACTCGACTACCGAGGCTGCTTAGTTCAGTTTATTGGGTTGTATTTGAAAAAATGCACCACGCTGTTGAGTTACACCTTAATTTAGGATGTATTGGAGGAGCTAACAAATAAACAGTCCCAGCGTCTTGGAAACCACGTTACTGTTGAAAACATCTCCTTCGGGGTTGTTAAGGACTTCGTCCGTCTACCTGGGATCCAGCGTAAACTCTTTCAACGATGTCAGTATTGCGATAAAGCGAAGGATAACTCTTGCCAACAGGTGTTACTTTGGGCTAAGTAGGCAATTGAGAAGCAGAGCGCTCTCTCGATGAACAATTCCTATTATATGCAGCACAAACCTGTACGTTGAGCAGTTCTGATGAAAAGACTTTGGGAGCCTTCGAGAGAAAGATCCTTCGTAAGATCATCGGTCCAATCTGCGTCAATGGCGAGTACAGAATTCGATGGAACCACGAGCTGTATGAGCTGTACGCTGACATCGACATAGTTAAGCGTATTAAAATCGAGCGGCTCCTCTGGCTAGGTCATGTTGAGCGAATGGAAAACGACGCTCCTGCGAAAAAAATATTCGATTCGGTGCCCGATGGTGGTCAACGCAGAAGAGGACGCCCACATCTTCGTTTGAAGGATCAGGTGTTGGATAACCTGACTACATTTGGTGTTTCCAACTGGCGCCAGCAAGCGCAAAACAGTAATGGCTGGCGCAATTTCTTATACGAGGCCAAAACCGACCTTCGGTTGTAAGCGCCAAATAAGTAAGTAAGTAAGTGGAGGAGCTAAAATTATGTTATCCTATCCAATCTGAATTTTTTCTGTATGTATAGTCACACCTAAATAAATGTATGTATGTAATACCTCGAAATAATATTATGAAGAGTATAATAACATAATATAATAATATATGTAAGTATAATATAAAATCTCCCCGTTTTTCTCCTCCAGTATGTATTAAAACGTTGGGATCAAAATATGGGCTTAATCAAAGCATATTAGTATAGCAGGTGATACCGACTTATATGATAGATTTCTTTACAAATATCTTTTAAGATTATGTATTTTGTAATGCATGTAGTTTTTGCCTTGAAATCCCTACAATGTTCTGCTTTATTGAAAACATTTGCCCCAAATGTGATTCTTTGTGTAAGAAATTTCCAATTAACTGTTTAGAAACAAGAGAGAGAAAGAGAGTTACAGAAATAGATAGAAAGTGATAGATAGAGAAAGAGAGGAGGAGAAAGAAAAAAGAGAGGAGAACGGTGAAAAGAGAAATAGAAGAGGCAAAATTAAAAAAAAAGTAAATAACTGGTCATTACAGCCCTTGAAAGGACTTTGACCTAGCTTCTTATGATCAATTGTGTTGTGCGTGTTATTAAGTTTTTACACAATTGACCGAGAACCGCACCTACAGGTTTAACGCCGACTCTGAACGCCGATGAGCGCTATGTTCTTATTCTCAAGAAGCTTTACATGGCATTTTGATTACTCTCTGAGGTTTGGCATTGTCTACAGAGAGGTGGCGGCCGTACAGAAAAATCATTTTAATGCAAATAATGTTCTGTCGCTGCTGGGATTCGAACCCGGGTCTCAGGTTCAATGACATAGAGACCACGCACTTTAACCAACTACGCCACGGACGCCACAAGAGACAAAATAACATAAATGAAAAAGAGAAAGACAGTGCATAAAAGAAAGGGGGAAAAAAATTAAAGACAGTCAATGCATGAAGGAGAGAGAAAAAGAAAGAAACATAGATAGTGCGAGAGAGGTATAAAAAGAGGGCGTAGGATCAAGGGAATTAGAACGAAGACAGAGATATCGACAGAGTTATAGTTGTACAGTAAGAGTTTCAATTTGAATGGATTCGAAAAGTGACGGTCCCCGGCTGACTCCAGAAATCTTTGGAGCCAAGCATCCACAAGAACAATAGTGAAGGCAATTTGTGATAACAGCAAAAGGTTTTCAACTGGAAAAACTTTTATGGCTATACAATAAATTTACACAATTTTATAGTTAAAAAAAAAAAAATAAATAACTGGCCTTTTTAGCCCTTGAAAGGACTTTGACCTAGCTTCTTATGATCAATTGTGTTGTGCGTGTTATTAAGTTTGTACGCAATTGACCGAGAAATGGACCTACAGGCTTAACGCCGACTCCGAACGGCGATGAACGGAACATTCTTATTCTCAAGAAGCTTTACATGGTATTTTGATTACTCTCTGACGTTTGCCATTGTCTGCAGAGAGGTGGCGGCCGTACAGAAAAATTATTTTAATTCAAATAATTTTCTGTCGTTGCTGGGGTTTGAACCCGGGTCTCCAGGTTCGTTGACATAGCGGCCACGCACTTTAACCAACTACGCCACGGACGCCACCCCAATTATATAGTTACAATACAATATAATGTAACAACGTTACCCAGTGTCTCACAGGATGTGGGTGATACCACGCCCAGCTCTATCCTCTCTACCACGACTTTGTTCCTTATTGTCCGGAGTGCAATGAAAAAAAGCAGGATGCAGAACACATTTGACTTCCCGCGATTTGACCAGGATAAATAAGTCATGCGTCGAGATATAAATGTGTTTTTAATTCTCCCTTGGATTCGCAAACATTTAGCGAAGTGTTGGCAAACACAGAGGGGCATATGCGGTCTTCGGGAGTATTCACGTTTCTTCCTTCACGGAAAAAGAGAATATGTTCACATATACGATAACTCTCAAAAATTTCCAAATAACCTGTCCACTTTCTGAAAAAATTCTTTTTGGTTATTCCAGGTATAAGAACTCTTCAAGAGGAGGTGTTTAAAAGTGAGATAGTTAGAGTTAAAGTTAGAGTTAAAGTTAGAGTTAAAGTTAGAGTTAAAGTTAGAGTTAAAGTTAGAGTTAAAGTTAGAGTTAAAGTTAGAGTTAAAGTTAGAGTTAAGTAAAGTAATAGAGTCAAGTAATGTTAATGTTAATGTAAATGTTAATGTTAATGTAAATGTAAATGTAAATGTAAATGTAAATGTAAATGTAAATGTAAATGTAAATGTAAATGTAAATGCAAATGTAAATGTAAATGTTAATGTTAATGCTAATTTTAATGTTAATGTTAATGATAATGTTGATGTTAATGTAAATGTTTATGATAATGTTTATGTTTATGTTTATGTTAATGTTTATGTTTATGTTTATGTTTATGTTTATGTTTATGTTTGTGTTTATGTTTATGTTTATGTTTATGTTTATGTTTATGTTTATGTTTATGTTTATGTTTATGTTTATGTTTATGTTTATGTTTATGTTTATGTTTATGTTTATGTGTATGTTTATGTTTATGTTTATGTTTATGTTTATGTTCATGTTCATGTTCATGTTTATGTTTATGTTTATGTTTATGTTTATGTTTATGTTTATGTTTATGTTTATGTTTATGTTTATGTTTATGTTTATGTTTATGTTTATGTTAATGTTAATGTTAATGTTAATGTTAATGTTAATTTTAATGTTAATGTTAATGTTAATGTTAATGTTAATGCTAATGTTAATGTTAGTGTTAATGTTAATGTTAATGTTAAAGTTAATGTTAATGTTAATGTTAATGTTAATGTTAATGTTAATGTTAATGTTAATGTTAATGTTAAAGTTAATGTTAATGTTAATGTTAATGTTAATGTTAAAGTTAATGTTAATGTTAATGTTAATGTTAATGTTAATGTTAATGTTAATGTTAATGTTAATGTTAATGTTAATGTTAATGTTAATGTTAATGTTAATGTTAATGTTAATGTTAATGTTAATGGTAATGTTAATGTTAATGTTAAAGTTAATGTTAATGTTAATGTTAATGTTAATGTTAATGTTAATGTTAATGTTAATGTTAATGTTAATGTTAATGTCAATGTTAATGTTAATGTTAATGTTAATGTTAATGTTAAAGTTAATGTTAATGTTAATGTTAATGTTAATGTTAAAGTTAATGTTAATGTTAATGTTAATGTTAATGTTAATGTTAATGTTAATGTTAATGTAAATGTAAATGTTAATGTTAATGTTAATGTTAATGGTAATGTTAATGTTAATGTTAATGTTAATGTTAATGTTAATGTTAATGTTAATGTTAATGTTAATGTTAATGTTAATGTTAATGTTAATGTTAATGTTAATGTTAATGTTAATATTAATGTTAATATTAATGTTGAAAACAACACAAACATAGACTTGCATCGTGCTTGAGAGATATCAAAAGTCAGTGCGTGAATATTTTTCGTGTTTTTTAAAAACCAGAAAGTTATCCTTCTTGGTGGTCTACTTAGTTTTTTTTTATCAGCTTTCCTCGTCTGGGAACGCCTTTTGTTTTGTAAAAAATCAGAGTGGTATAATTGTCAACAAAGCTCCAGATATCTATTTCCTAGAATTAAGAAAATTCTTGTCTTATTGAATTTTATTCTAGAATTAGCTTATTGCTATTTACTTGTATTTCCAAAAATTGTATTCAAAAGCTGAGAATCAACCTCAATGAACTAGAAGAACAGAACAAAAAATGTCTTCTTTAAAAATTATAAAAATGTATAAAACTACGAAGTCCAATATTTTGCAGACAGACAATGGATATAAGTTAAGCTGCACAAGCCTTTAAGCCTTTTGATAATCTTCAGCTGCAAATCATTGAAAATGGTTTCTGTCAGCTCTGTTCTGTTTTTTTGTTGGATAAAACTTAATTCCATTTGCAATCATTTGCAGCAGTATCCGACTTTTTCTCACACTGTCAGGCTCCTTCGTTTTCCTTGTTGTTCCTATTTCAATCTTCATTTTTTATAACCATCTATTTCCTCGAATGGCAAACTTTTTTCTTGTTGTCAACTTGGCTGCTGCGCTGTCATAATTCATTGTCTGTTTGCAATGGTAAATTTTCTAAAATAGCAAAAAGCAAATGCAATTAAGTTTTTTGTTGTATCTATTTATTATGTTGTCTTTTTTTGTTGGTCTTTAAAAAGCTGCAGCCAAATAATCTTCTTGTGTTCTTGTGCTGGTTCCGTTTTTCTTCAATAGTAGCAAAAAAACTTCAGTGCAACCAACTAGTCGTGCGTGTTTAAGTGGAGAATTTCTTATCTCTTAAGCCAATACCTTTGATTGGATCTTGTTTGTTGTTGTGAACAAGTTTAAGTTCAACTAATGATATTTTTTGGTAATTGACATTTTCTCCTAGCTGCCAATATCTTAGCCACATAACAATTAGTTGTGGTAACTTCTTATTTTGCGGGTTTTGTATTCATCACACTATCATTCTCTGCAAAAGAATTATACAACCGTCAAATTAAATTAAAATAAGTGCTAGTTAGTTGATCATTTGTTTATCACCCTAATTCATAACATGTTTCTTAGAATTACAGGCATTTGCAGTTGCATATTTTACTATTCGACCCTTCTTATGTTTTTCTAAAAATTGCTTTCTGTAAAAACTTCTAACAACAGACTTAATTTAATCTTTTTGCTTTCTGGTTAATAACTGAACACGTTTTTCCACATAACGAACGACAACATTTTATTTATGTAACTACTTAGTTTTGTTGTAAATTGTATGGGTTTTATTAGTTGTTAACAAACTCTTGGCAAAGCAAAATAAATTCTTGGCACTTGAGTCGTTTATTGATTTTTGTTTATTTATTGATTTGATTATTTGCAACGGTGCGTTGCGAGAGTCATGCTTTTTAAATAATTTTTCAATTTAAGTATTTGAAAATATTGAAAAAGTTTAAAGCTACGATCAACTGTGGACTATTAACCTCGGAAGAGCCATTAACCGTTTTACTGAAAATAGTTTAAAAAATATTGGATCATCTCATAAGATCTCCGTTCAATGATCGCAACCTGTGTATGATAGACCAATTATGATAGAATTTCATGGAAAATTTCATGAAAAGGGCTCGGGTATATAAGCAAGATATAGACGGCCCTTTTACCGATTATGTTTCATCAATAACCTCCATCTATCCTATCTACTTTATAATTCCTTAAAACGCACAAGCTTTTCAACAAAACAACGCGTTTTATAAAAAAATTAAAATGTCAGTGCCTTTTGGGACAACCTTTAGATACAGAACAGAACGTCAGGTCCGCGGTTCGAACCCTATATGACACCGAAAATTTTTTCAATTGAAATAGATTTTCTGATCGGCCGACACCTGTCTGCAGATAATGGCAAACGTTGCTAATAAGCCGTTTGGAGTCGGTTAAGAACTAGTAGGTCCAGTTCTCGATCATTTGCGTACAAACATTTAATAACACGCTGAATACAATTCAATCATAAGAAGCTCGACTAAAGTCTGTTCAAGACTGCAATGCTTAATTTGTTTTTTTTTTATTGCTATTGGTCTATTATTGATTTCTGATTTCTTTTTATGAAAAAAGCTAAGAGGTATTTAATGAACTTCTTCATATTTAATTAAAAAAAAAGGAGTATCGTCAACTTGACAGAGTAAGCGGCTTAATTTTGTTCGTTCATCAATAGAACAAATATATAAATGTTTGTATTATGAAATAATGTGAAATTAGAAAATGGTTGAAAGCCCAAATTGTCCTAATGTCCAGTAGTCATGCAATACAAGCTATAAGTGGGGCAAAGAATTTCATTTCACACTGTCAATTATAACGCAACTGAAGAATTTCATTAAAACCAAATGAAAATGTGCTGCAAGGGCTAAGTTAATGAACTCACTGAGGAGTAGGGCCGAAAACAACCAGATGTTCAACTCACAACAACATGGTCTGCTTATCCTTTTTCAATTTAGTTTTAGTAACTTATGTTTACCTTTAACTAAAATGAAGCAAGTGTGCCTAATGGGCAAAATATCAACAAAATTAAACGTAAAACTATTTATTTTAAAAACCAAAAACAAAACAACTGTATAGGTCCAACTGTACAGTTCATTTCTTAGTTTATGCTTTCAGCTTTTAAGTTTTGTTTTTTTTTATTTTTTGTTTTTTTTTTTTCAATTAGCACACACAAAATGGCTTATTTAGACACAATTTGACCAACTGATGTGTAGTTGTTGTAGGTGCTGTATTATTGAATTTTTTTGCTTTTTGGAGAAAAAAAAATTTATGCGTTGAAGTGCAAACAATTTTTATGTTTGTTGTTTTAACTTTAAATTGAAATTTTTAAGATGTTTTTTTTTTTTTTTTGTAAATGCTTATTCTGCATGATTATGGTGCAAGTAATGTGTTGATGTGACCTTGAATTAGTAGGCATGAATGATTTTGAAGGTTAAGCTTAAGCTTAGTAGCTTCTACTTATTCGGAAATATAAAATAAGTTAAAATATTTAAATTTATTTGCGAAAAAAAATTATTTCTTTTTTATTTATTTATTTTATTTAAAACAAACTCTAGGTTAACTTCATAAAAATTTAATTTGAAAATTCTAAGTGCAATAACATTGATTCTTTTGGTTATAAAACATATTTAAACTGTTTAAAATTTAAAAAGCAGAGATTTTTTAATGATCTAGGTAATAATAATGGCGGCCTCGGTAGTCGATAAGGTGAAGAGTGATTTTTTAAGAGCTTTCGGATTTGATTTAAAAAAAATAAAAAGAGTTGGCTGTGTCGTGGACACACCCGTTGGTTGTGACGTGACGGTGTTTCTTGTTTTTGTTGTTGTTTTTGTTGTTGTTTTTGTTGTTGTTGTTTTTGTTGTTGTTTTTGTTGTTGTTGTTTTTGTTTTTGTTGTTGTTGTGATTGTTGATGTTAATGTTAATGTTGATGTTGATGTTGATGTTGATGTTGATGTTGATGTTGATGTTGATGTTGATGTTGATGTTGATGTTGATGTTGATGTTGATGTTGATTTTGATGTTGATGTTGATGTTGATGTCGATGTTGATGTTGATGTTGATGTTGATGTTGATGTTGATGTTGATGTTGATGTTGATGTTGATGTTGATGTTGATGTTGATGTTGATGTTGATGTTGATGTTGATGTTGATGTTGATGTTGATGTTGATGTTGATGTTGATGTTGATGTTGATGTTGATGTTGATGTTGATGTTGATGTTGATGTTGATGTTGATGTTGATGTTGATGTTGATGTTGATGTTGATGTTGATGTTGATGTTGATGTTGATGTTGATGTTGATGTTGATGTTGATGTTGATGTTGATGTTGATGTTAATGATGATGTTGATGTTGATGATGTTGATGTCGTAAAACAAAATTTACCGTAGCACGTCTCCTGAGTGAGTAATAATTCTATGCAACGATATTACATTTCGGTTACATATGCTGCTATATTCATGACCTGATGACGTCAGAATTTTTTGTTTTATTTTTGTCGTAAGGTTAGGTATAAAACCTTCATTCTCCCTTTTAAAAATTTATCGTAGCTTATATATCCACCGAGTGAAAATTCAATTCACGCCGCTGCATGAATCTTGCATTGTCGATCTTTGAAGGGCTCTCTCGGTGTCCCCATGACGTCAAAAATTTTTTGTCTAATTTTGTTGAGAGGGCTTAGACGCCTTTATTGGTGTATCATATTTTTAATCCTAGCACTAATACTCAGCGAGTAATAATTATATGTAACAAATGTTCAGTTGCTCCCACCGCTTCTCCATGACGTTTTAAATTTTCGTTTTGATTTATAATGAAGTCTAAGAATTAACCTTTACGGTCGTCCCTTTTTTTTAATCATATCTCTTATACTCAGCGAGTAACAATTCAATGCAATGCCGATCAATTTTGAAAAAATGCATGTTTAAACTTTTTTAAAAACCTGCGCGGTAATTTTGTCACGTCAAAACAAATTTTTTTGACAAATGAATTCCCATTTGTCGTTCCTTATAGATTATCTATGAAGCAAGTTGGGTGACCAGAAGCAATAATAGTTTATTCAATTGTTCTATTTCTGCAGCTTTCAGCGTTACTAATGACATTCAGCTGTCAAAATATTAAGAAGGGTTTGCCTATACATAGTCGCCGTAGCGGCTAGTGTCGAAGAAGACCCAGAAATGTCGATTCCTCGCCGATAAACTGAATTGGGCATCGTCAAAGAGTCAACCAGGGTTGTTTTGCGGTTGGATTTGAGCGTTCATTCGTTACGAAGCCAGGTTCATCAGGAATCTTGCTACACCTATTAAAAACTCCCTGTTCACAACTATCTTCGAAAAATGTTTATTTGCCCAACAAGCCAATGAAACTTCTTTCAACCACCAAAAATTCTATGGAAGTAAAGCCTGCTGCTGATAAACCTCAAGAAAATTAGAAAAACGAACTACCTCCAACAAATAATTTATGCCACACAGTCTTTATCGCAAAATTAAACCTTATACAGAGTTATTTTACACAAACAAGGCTAACTGATAGCGGGTCGGCCAACAAGCTAATTACATTTTTTTTTTGTTCTTTTGTTTTTGTAACATGACAACAAACTTGATCTTGAAATAAACAAACTTTATCTCTGCACGTGTTTGAAAAAAAAAAAAAATAAATTTAAATAAACACACAAAAGAACGAATAATTACAGAACAAAAATAAAAAAAAATTTCTTTCATAAATTGACCTCAATACTTGAGAAATGAAGCCAAAAAACTGACTCAGCACTCGAGCCAATGTTGTCAAAATTGAACAACTTTTCTTAATTAAGCTAGACGCTGCTTTTAACTTAATTTAGCACCAGTTACCAAAATAACAAAGTATAAAAATAAACAAAATCAATAAAGAACCCAAGAAACGATGAGGGAAATATTTGTTTGTTGTTGACAAAAAGCGCTTCGCTTTTGCAAATTAATCAATAACTATCTGTATCTATAGTATCGCAAAAAAATTAATTATATTTTATGGCTTTTGAATGAATTTAAGAAAAAAAAAAACAACAAAATATATTTTATTGCTGATAATAAGCAAAGAACGCCACTAACGAGAAAAGAAAAAAATAGTAACACAGTCGAAAAGGAAAACCACCCAATCAACCTAGCAACAACCATAGCTACATGTTTCGTCAAACTTTATAAGTCTCTAAAAGATACAAAATAAAAGATGGAAAGACATTAACTCAAAATAGAAAAGCGTCTCGAATTCGACGAGTACAGTTTTATTGTGACAAAAAAAATTGCTTGAAATGTAATTCCGAAAAAGTTCAAATTAATATCATTAAAAATATAAAAAAAAGGGGAACAAAATTTCATGGAGATATGAATATATTTCAAGAAAACCTTTAAAAACTACAGATAATATAAATCCGAAAATACCAAAAAATAAATGTCTTCAATTAAAATACAAAGAAAAACAAAAAAATTTGTTTTCACATTATGTAGAGTAGACTGGGTACGGTTGAAACATTGTAGCGTTTATCGTCCATTGCGTCGGAATTAGTTAAGCGAGCGATGACGGAAATATATCAAATAAAAGAACATATTAGTAGATATATTGGTCTACTAATGGGCAATGTTATTTGAGATAACTGTATTGTATTTATGTGTAAAATCAAATTTAGAATAAAAATTGAATTTGTTTCAACCATCCCCACGCCAGGGTCGGTTGAAACAGTGTCTGGGGTCAATTGAAACACATGCAAATTATACAAAATGTAATAAATTTTTATGTTTTATTTTTCATCCAATAATATTTAACGACTCGAGGTTTATATTAAGTATAGTTTGCGTACTAATTGCTATTATATTTCTCAAAATACAACAGCATTACTTATAAACTCGATTTTTTCAACTGTTTCAACCCCAACCACCAACTAGGAATAAAACAGTTCACAGTAAACATGATAATAAATTTGATTAAAAACTAATCATACAGCCATATTCTACAAACTTCAATTAAAACGATATAAAACTCTCAATACTATAATTTTGCTTAATACCGATAGACTGTTAAGTTTTAAAATTAATAAACTTATCTAAAAGTGAAAATATTATAAAGTAAATTTTTCAAAAATACTTCGTTATGTTATTTTGTGTTATTTTATGTTATGTTATGCTATGCTATGTTGTTATTTTATGTTATGTTATGTTATTTTTGTTATATTATGTTATGTTATGGTATATTTTGTTATGTTATGTTATGTTTTGTTATGTTTTGTTATGTTTTGTTATGTTTTGTTATGCTATGTTATGTTATGTTATGTTATTTATGTTATGTTATGTTATATATTCTTATGTTATGTTACGTTACATTCTGTTACTTTATGTTATGTTATTTTATGTTATGTTATGCTATGGTATGGTATGTTTTATTATCTTGTTATGTTATGTAAAATTATGTAATATTATGTTATATTATGCTATAATATGATATGTTTTGTTATGTTATGTTATGTTATGTTATGTTATGTTATGTTATGTTATGTTACTTTATGTTACGTTGTTTTATGTTATGTTATGTTGTGTAAAGTTATGTTATGTTATGTTATGTAAAGTTATGTTATGTTCTTTTCGTTATGTTCTGTTATGTTAAGTTATGTTATGTTAAGTTATGTTGTGTTATGTATTGTTTGTTATGTTACGTTATGCATTTGTTTCTTTATTTTATGGTATGTTATGTTATGTTATGCTATGTTATGTTATTTTATGTTATGTATGTAATGTTATGTTTTGTATTGTTATGTCATATTACAGTACGTTACAATCTGTTACGTTATTTTATGCTATGTATTGTTATGTTATGTTACGTTACATTCTGTTTCTTTATCATATGTTATGTAATGTTATGTTATGTTATGTTATGTCATATTATGTTATGTTATGCTATGTTATGGTATGTTATGTTTTGTTATGTTATGTTAAGTTATCTTGCTTTATAACTTGTTCATCTCCACATGTTATTAAAAAATTAAACCTAAATAATTAAACATACTCGTAGAAAAACAACAATAAAAAAATTTAATAAAATGTAAAACATAATGAAAATACAAACTGAAATTTTTATAAATTTCAGAACTCCGAATTATTAAAAAAAATTAAAAAGTTCTAGAAAATTTAACAAAAAAATAAAAAAGTTTAAAACACTTACAATTAATAAAAAACACAATTACAAAAAAACAATTGTTTAAAAAAAAATAAAAAAAAAAAAATAAAAATAAATTGATAATTTCAGCCCTTCAAAGAACTTTGACCGAGCTTCTTATGATCAAATTATGTTGTGTGTGTTATCAAATGTTTGTACACACTTGATCGGGAATTCAGCTTGGACAATTGTAAGGTGCAAAGCAACTTCCTGAGCTTGCCTAAGACGTCCAACAGCTCAGCTCTTTACATACATAGGAACACATTAGCAATTTGCATTGTAGTTGTGCTACTCTTCAGCTGCCCCTTGAAGCTGAAGTTTTAACTCAATAAATTTTAAGTTATTTACAACTGTATTTTTGTATGTTTTTCGAAAAAAAATGTTAGGGGAATTTTAGGGGGATTTGAAATCCAATCTAGGGGTAAATGGTGAAAGGCATCTGGCAACACTGGTCAGGTGGCAGATTCGAACCCACGAATGATAGAAACAAGATTACGCGTTCCGCAAATGACAGAGAGAAAGCATGACGTCATCCAGCGCTATTGTCATCCAGCGTTATTTGGAATAATTTTATTTTGGGCCCACACCTAAATATTTTTTTCTTATTTTATAATATGTATATGGACCTCGTAAACTTATTGATGCAATAAAATTTTATCGGTCACGAATGATTTAGGAGATAACAATCGTGAAAGTTCAAAAAATTTATATTTTTTCGTATACAAAAATATTCATATTTTTACACAGAAGAGTAGTAATTTTTACTTTACTTTTCCGCAAAAACTTATTTTCAATTTCGTCAATTTGCCTAAACAATCGCAAATTTGAATTCGTTTTTGTTAAGCAGAAGCGCTGTGTGACGTCATGCACTCATTTGATAAAGAGAGCATTAGATAACGGTACTGCGGAGCGCATAATCTTGTTTCTATCATTCTTGATTCTTGATAAGTGGCTTACAAATTTGCACCTCTGTCACGCACTTTAACGCACTCGGCCACGGCCGCCAGAAAAAAACGAAATAAATTTCTTAAAAAAAATTTTACTTTAAAAGAACCAAATTAAGAAAAGTTAAAATAATTAACAATATTCGAAATATGAAATGCAATAAAAAATATTAACATAAAAATAAAACAGATAAAAAATATTAAAAAAAAAATATACATTGATATAAAAATAAAAAATTTAAAAAAAATAAAAAAAATAAAAAAAATAAAAAAATAAAAACAATAAAAAAATAAAAAAATAAAAAAATAAAAAAAAAAAAAAAAAATATTAAGCTATACAAAATTTTAAAAAGTATTTTACTAAATACATTTTACTAAAAACCTTGTCATAATGTTCTAAATACAAAAAAAATTTAGATATTTGTAAAAATAGGAAATATAAAAACTAAAAAGAACAAAAAAAAAATATAAAAATACGATTATTATACTGGATAAAGTTATACATTAAAAAAAAATATAGACACATCAAAAATATACAAAAAAAAAAAAAAAAAAACAAAAATAAAAAGAAAATTAGAAACAAAAAAATTATAAAAAATAAATAAAGACAAAAATAATGTATACATTTTATAAAAAAAGATGAAAAACTTTGGTAGCTCAAAAATAAAAAGAAAAAAATATAAACAGAATAATTTTCAATAAGAAACAACAAATAGGTTTACTACTGAAATTTATAACCATCTAAGCTCAACAATTTTGCTTTTATTCAAGCACTATCAAACTGTAAAAAAGAAAGCTAGAAACTTCTGTGAGTGTAACAGTCGACATAAGAGCCTTTTTAATTCTCCCACAGTTGGCCGCCGTTGCCATGTAATTGCCAATAAAAATACCCCGACTCTGACCCAAATAAATGAAACGAATCAGTAGACAATATTTAGGAGTGGTGAGTAAAAATATTATAATGCCCAAAACAGCAAAAATAAAAACGAACATTTGGAAAAATTTATGCTACAATAACATAAACCCAAAAACAAAACAAAAAAGAAAAGAGAAAGAAAAAAAGAAAAAAGAAAGAGCCAATCATTTAAACTACATTTTGGCAGCACTGCAAGCGTTCTTCTTGGAGTTAGTTTTATTTTGAAAGAAGGTTACTGAACCATTCCAACTCTTCAACAGCATTTTCCAAAGACTTTTGATGTCGTTATTAATGAGCAAAAATAACGCTTAAGACAAAATTTACCGAAAATAGCGATTTGTAGTTTCAGCAACATTTTATGATGCTGAAATAAGTAAAATAATAATTTTCGCATGCTTCGACTATGGTGCGCCACAGTGGTTGATCTAAATGTCTGTGAAAAATTAAGTATTTTGTATTTCGTAATTTCCGTTTCTCATTTCGCGAATGACGGTATTTTCTTCGTTTTTATGATGACTATCTTAAATTATGTCTTTTTTATTATAGACACATTATTATGTTAAAATAAACAAAAATCATTTCAAGCATCAGAATTTTAACGAACCCAGTTATGTAAACTGTATTTCTTCATTGCTTTTGACCAAAAATTTTCATAAATTGCATCAGCTATTTCTTCGTTATGAAACAACTTAAACAAATACATACTTAAAATTTAAAACTTGCACCTTTACTATGTCTTTTGGAGTGAAATATACGTCTCTGTATCAATTCCCCTATACTTGTACCCCTATAAAAGTATATCATATCAGCCGCACTTACATCAGAAAACGATAAGCAAGTGGTCATGGCTTTCTTTATTTTAGCACATGATCGAATCCAATCCAGCCCGCATCCAATCCTTTCAAATATGTACCGAAATTTAGTTACAAAAAATTTTGGAAAAACAACTCATAAACAACTCTGTGCTTCAATAAATTAGCATTAATTTTTTGTTTATGAGTATTTTTTAAAATTTTTGATAAATACTATAATAAAATAGTATAGATAAGAAACTGGATCATTACAAAGGGTGTTACCGTCAACAGTGACGGCTATAGAGTCATTATTGCTGATTAGTCATAGTCAGTATATAGAGTCCGCTATAGAGCCATTATTGCTGATTATTTTGTACCCAATTTGACTGCGATGTTTATTGAAGGAATGTTTTTCGCACAGGATTGCGCCACATGACATACAGCGCATCAAACAATCGACCTAAGTCTTTGGACTATTTTCTCTGGGATTATGTTAAGTCATTTAATTATGCGAACAAACTAGCAACTATGGACGCCTTGGAAGACAACATTGGGCGAACTATTGTCGAGATAAGGATCTACTTAGTAATATCATATGATAATGGCGCGCTTTAGAGACTTTATTTGGGGGCCGAGTAGAGCCAGCCATACCCTCTAACACGGACCACAATTTGTAATTCAATGAGTTCACTGGTCTACCCGCTGGCCACTAATCCGTGGAAATGAAATGCGGTACATAGTTCTTGAGCCACTCTTGAGTCAATTTAGCCTTATAGGGCAGGAGCAGAATTTGTTGTTGAAAAGTCCACAGCTTGTTTTGGAATAATGTTAGCATCACAACCAATTCCAAAACATCGGATTCATAAACTTTTGTGGAAGTTTTGATTCCTTTTTCACAAAAATGGAGCTTGGTGACCCCATCATAAAGCGACTCCCCACCAAACTATCACAGAAGCTGGGTGGTGACCTCTCTGAACATCCGGAACGAGTTCTGCTGCATGTTGTGATGACAGAGCGTACACTCTATTATTCTGTTTATTGAACGATTCCTCTACTTTGAAAATATTTTCGTCAGTAAACAGAACTCGTCTGTGGGCATTATTCGCGTGCTTGAGAAGCAATGCTTTCGATTTTCACTTACGTTTTTCCTTTAACAGTACCGTGATAATGTACCCGGTGTGTCTTTTGTATGATCTGAGCCCCAAGTCATATTTAAGGATGCAAGAGATCGATTGCGCCGAGATTATCATCTCCCGCGACAAGATTTTCTGCTTTCGCAGAGATTTTCACTTGATTTGAGACTTCACCGCCTTGCTGGCTCGTTGTGTTCTTACAACACGCGGACGGCCGGATTTTAGACGGTCGATTATTCCACCAGTATCCTCAATCAAGTTCAGATTACGATACCCAAAATTAAGAGTGACTCCGAGTGATCGCAAGGTCCGAAAGATATCGCCTCTTTCCATTACACATTTTTTTAGACTAACTACATATAACAACACGATTTTCGAGCGAGCCCCATTCCATGATTATCAACAACTGCCGCCGAAACTTTTTCGCGAAAAATAAACATAAATGCTAAATATCAAATATTTTCTGAAAGAGACGTTTAGTGTGGAACTTTTGTCACGTTCTGAACTTGTCGATGGCGGCCACCATCGTTCGATTTGACATCCCTTGATTATTAATTGTAGGGTTGCGTCAAGTCATTGGTCTATGCGCATAAGCCAGCATCAATTGAATAGCTTGAGTGCAACATTACGCGAGTTATCAACGAAATTCGTGCAGAAATGCTTGCACAAAAGGAAAAAAAAACTGGGTCAATCGAATGTCGTACGTCAATCGCAGCCGAGATGGTTTCTAAAGAAAATTATTTTCAAACCATAATTGGTTAATATTCATGTATTATTTCAAAAAGAAATCCTACAGCGCACTAAAAAATACTCTTAATTTACATTTTCTAGTGTTTATCGTAGACCTTTGTTGTCTTAATTCTACGGTGCCCAGACTTAGAAGAAGTCGATGTTCAAGGAATTGATGCCCAACAGATAGTTCTTCCAGACGTTAATACCATGCTAATTATTTACTGATGTCCATCCTACCATCTGCTGGACGTCACTTCCGTGACTCCCGACGCGAAAAACGCCCTATTATAGTGTCAATACCACACTTACTTATGTATATTTGAATGGAATTAAAGTATTAGAACGGAACAGTACCAATTAATGAATCTATAGTGTTCAACATTTATTGATCGAAATCGAGACCGACCTAAAATCTCTGCCAATATTTGGGCATTGCCATCCTTTTGTATCACTGCGCAACTCCACGCCGACCAATGGTGATTTGCTCGCGACGCACAGTGGGGTAATAAAGCCAAATTTGGAGATCAATTGCTAGGGGCCACTTATCGAGACAAAAATGCTAATTTGGGGGTTTTTGGGGTCGCTGATCACAAATCAGATTTGAATAAAAAATCTGAAATTCGAAATGGCGGCCATGAACAAGCTAACTTCTACAAAAAACGTTTAATGGAGGTAAAATTTTGTATACAGGGGTTTGTGGGGTCGCTGATCACGAATCTGAAGTTAAAAATTTAAAATTCAAAATGGCGGCTTCAAAATGGCGGCCATGAAGAAGCTAACATCTACAAAAAGTTTAATGGAGGTAAAAATTGTCGAATCTGAAGTCAAAAATCTGAAATTCAAAATGGCGGCCATGAACAAGCTAACTTCTACCAAAAACGTTTAATGGAGGTAAAATTTTGTATACAGGGGTTTGTGGGGTCGCTGATTACGAATCTGATGTCAAAAATTTGAAATTCAAAATGGCGGCCATGAACAAGCTATGTTCTGCAAAAAAAAGTTAAATAGAGGTAACATTTTGTATACAGGGGTTTTGTGGGGTTGCTGACCACGAATCCGAAGTCAAAAATTTTAAATTCTAAATGGCGGCTTCAAAATGTAATCATTAGCTATGTACCCTTTACCGAATTACATAGTATATAGAACATCACTTTCGTTATTACTACAAATTGCACAAAACATGCTTTGAACGACACTTAATACAAAAACAAAGGATTGCAATAACAATAGTTAATAAACATAAACAATGATGTTGATTTCACATGTACCCTGCAAACTGCAGGGCAAACAATTTATGTCTTCCTAATATCAAAATCCGAAAATAAGTGTTAAAATCGAACAAATATAATTTAATTTAATAGCTTAACACATTCATCTGCTTCTTTTAATATATAAAAAGCCGGTGTTTGAAAGAAACATCAACTATCTACCTTAATTGTGGAAAGGTGCACTTTCCATAATGTAGTGTAAAAAATAGCGGATAACAAAAAAAAAAAAAAAAGTGAAGAAGAGAACTGGTAAACAACAAAAAAACAAAAACAAAAACACCAAAATCTGTTTAGTATTTAGATTAATTTTTCACTTTATTTTCATGTGTTTTAATTTTTCGAAATAAAATCGTAAATTCTTGACGTGTAAGTTAAAGTAAAAAAATTTAAATACCGCGAAAGTGCGCAGCATTGACGCAACTTTTTTTTTTATAGAATATAGCTTGAATGTTCATAGCTTACGATAATCAAAACAGTTTTCCTTAATTCCACTCAACACACAACTATATCTCTATTAACTTATTGAAAAATCCAACTTTTTAAGGTTAAATTAAAATAAATAAATTAATATATCATGAATTCCATGTCACGCACTGTTACAGCTTGCGAATAATTGCAACTGATTTACTCAAGAAGAAATTTTTGCGAAAACTGGTTTGCAATTTTTATTAATTAATTTTACGGTCTATTTAAAATGTGTAAAGGTTTTATGAATCCACTTATGAATTTCGGTGATATTAAGCAAAATGTAGCGTACGCACGTGCTACAAAATTTTCCCCTTAAAAATTTGATGTCAGCTTCTATCTGAAATTTCTGCGAATTGACTTCAGATAGAATTTTCATATTTTTTTACAGCAATAAGAGGTTATCCTAGATTATATTAGTAGTTAAATTATTTAAAAAAAAAAATTATAAAACAATTTTTTCAACTTTAAACACCGTCACGCACATGTTACATTCGTCACGCACAATTACACCGTACGTTCATATTACTGTTACCTTCGACCATATTTACTAAAAACTGAAATACAAAACAAAAGGATTAAAAATTTCTTATTTTCTTTTTTTTTAATTTCTTTTGCGTCATGACTAGATACATTTAAGAAAAAAATTTGAAAATCAATTATTTTAATCGATAAAAACTATTCTATTCTATTCGATCCAAAAGTCGATGCTCTCAATCACTGGAATTGAAGGAGCTGGAACTTTGGGGACTTTTCAAATTCTTCAACAGATTCCATGTGGACCTATTCAGGTGTATTCTCATTTCTTATGCAAAGAAACTCGCCTGGTCTTTGAGAGAGTACCCGTAAAGGCTGCACCCGTACATCACCAAGTTCAGTGTTTTTGTGAATATGATTCCTTAAAAAAGATTTATTTGAATAATAATTTATATTCCGATTTATTTTTACCCTTAAATGCCCAACAACACCGATATCATTAAAATTATGTTGTGCTATGATGAATGATCCCCTTAACATGACCCCGTTTTTATTTTTTTTTGGAAAAAATTTTTGTTTAAAGAAAACATGGTTGTATACAGTGGGCATTCTGACGTATACCATCAATCAGCTTGGTTGTAGGAGTTCAAGGCAAAAACGTGGAAAACGATTCTTTTTATGATTACTCTAAATTTGTTTGTTAAATGAAGGTACTTCATGTCAAAAAACGAACTTTCCGTAAAAATGAAAAAACTTTTTAATTTTACGGTCAATATTTCCCAAGCCAACAAAGTTATGCCAATAATTAAATTTTTGTTTTGTATTTGAAATTTTCTGAGTGAAACTAAATATCCAGCATTTTAATTTTTGCAATATTTTAAAATAAATAGCTTATTTTCTCGGCTGTATCCAAAAAGATACACTGGGCATTTAAGGGTTAAATTAAATAAAGCTCACTTATGAGAATTCATATTGACACTTGTCAATAGTTAACCGTCAATTTAGACGTTTGACCGTCTAATGCTGATGTAAGGATGGAAATTTTTTAAATGAAGGTTGTATTAATTTCAATTTTTTCGAGTTGTTTTATTTTTGGTCACTTTGCTATATATGAGACCCCCCATATCATTACTGATCGTAATACATTTTAAAGCCCCCCCTCCCCCCTAAATTGGTAACGTTATTTATGAACGACCCCGTAGTGTATAAAAACTACATTGTTGTATAGTAAAAAGTGTAACATGTGCGAAACGCGTGGAATTTTTTTCAATGGAAATAGTAAAAAAAATGTTTTTCAATTTTGCCATCTCAAAATCCACACATAACAGCATTTTCCGCAAAAAATTTCTTATATTAGAGTCTGCATTGAAACATATATCAATATTGTCACGCACCTGCTACATATTTTCTAAATTTATTTAACTGCTCTTACCACGGTATGTCGTTGATAATTATTTATTCATATATATGTATGATTATTAGGAAAATATTAAAAAATTTGAAGCAAATATTTTTTTTTTATTGTTGTAATAAACAGCGCACGCCCTCACGGCAAATATCAAAATAAAACTGCAAAATTTTCGCTCAATTTATTCACCACGCGAAAGTAAAAAAAACACAGAAAAACTACCGTTATCTTGAAAAATTCAACTTAAAACGTGTTGTCCGAATTCGATAGAATATATTGTATATAGTTTCTCTTCTCTCTTTACAATTTGATTTTTGACCTATGAGGTTGACTTTTTCGTGGAATTCGTGATATGTATATATAAACACTATTTCATAAAAAAAATTTAATTTTGTATTACTTAAATACTTGACAAGATGGTTTGTAGTTAGTAGTTTTGAACTACTTTTTTGTAGTTTTTTAAAAATAATTTACAAAAAAAACTTGAAAAATTTCGAATAAACACGTTTGTCACTGTGCATACTCAAAGAGAAAAAAAATGTTGACTTTCAAACTGCATTGCGGGTAAACGGTAGAATATTTTTCAACTATTCTTTCACCTAGTGATGCAGAGTTTTATCTTCTTTCATCGGGTACCTAACATCACTATTTGCCTTGAACATTTTTTTTTAATTAATCTGCACTTTTGGCATAAATATCACATTGTGCGACATTGAGCTAGCACAGCCAGCACAGAGGGGTCAGTCTCTCGAGTAAAACGGTTTTACCTTGACACAGCACTTTAACACCACTGGCACCTAACATTGTCATACATGACTGTAACGCCATTTAATTCGCGTCTATTTACACCAAGATTTATTCTGAGCCACCAATCAATATCCCCTTTAATTTTTCATCACCATGCAGTCTGTGCCCCAATACTAACAGTAGACATCATCTCTCTGACACTCCGAATTACTATAAAATAAATTATTTCGTCTCATCCCATCCTCTCTTCATTGACGTTTAATAATTATTCACCGTACCACTTTAAAATAATAATGCAATGTTTCGTTGCATAAGTCGTAAACTGCATCACCTTTTTTCGGAAAGTAATAACGCCATGCATTGCCGAATTTTGTATTTTAGACAAATGCCCTTTTCAAATTTTTTGGAAATCTGCGCGGTAAAACGCAATGCCATATCAAAAAATTAATAAATTTTTATGACTGTGTTTATCTTCGCATACTTTCAAACCCCGTTAGATGATGCTTAAATAGGTTTTTCTAGAAGTACAACATTTTCTACTCACATTTCAGGTTCACTTGAAAACATTTCCGAAAACATTCCGAATCCCGGATGCCCAAAAAACTTTCTTGTCCTTGGTTGGCAAATAATACTCCTATAAATTATGTGTTCGAAATACTACAAATTTTCCAAAATTTCACAAAATTCCGCACCTACATAAAATAAAATTAAAGACAAATTTTAACAATGCGTGCCTCTTCAGACTTCTTTAGATTCGAAAATACTGAACAGTTCAACAAAAAGCAAAAAATACGAAAAGCACGTTCCATCTATCAAAATAGCAATTTTTATATCAAGCGCTGCTCTAATTGATGGCTATTAAAGCTATTTAGAATAATTCATCGACGAAGTCCAGAAAGTAGGGGCGCACCTCAAAAAGAGGTGTAACCTATAAAATTAAAACAAAAAAAAAAAAAAATAAAAAATGCTGCCATGAAGTTTATAACTAAGTATGTGCAAAGTTATTATCTCAAATGCAAATCGAGCAGTCGATAAGACAGCCAGAGTGTGCCCTTGTGTGTGTGCGAATTTGCATTAACACCTTAAAACCAATTAAAAACATGCTCAAAGAATAAAAAAATAATGCTCAGATAATGAAATTGAATTTTTTTTTTATTTGTTTTAAAAAAAAACTTTGGAAACTATTTGGTGCACTTTTATAATAAATTGAAGTGAAAAAAAAAACACCGGCTAATTAAACTAAGTATGCAACATTCTCACGTGCAGCATGTTGCAGCAGCGCGACTCCACCTCAACGAGGACGAGTAGGCAATAAAGTAGAGAGAAAAGTAAAGAAAAAATACAAAAAACTTGGTAGTGACTTGTTCCCAAATGAAAATGAAAAATTCGCTAACAACATGCAAAGTAGTCGGAAGCTCTTCGTAGAAAGCAATGCGCCTTAAAGTATGCCACTGTTAGTGCTGTTACTGCGCCTAGGTTTATTTTTTTTTATAATTAAATTGAATTTATTAAATTTCGACAGCATGCAGCACGAAGTGCGGCTAAAACCGACCAAAAGTCAAGTCAAAAAATACTATCTCTCGATTTTCTAATTGCTAATTGCATAGCAGCGCCGCCTGCTGGCAATTATTGGCAATTAACCCGATTACAACTGCAAGCTTGCCAGGGCTGAAATGAACGGTCAAGTTATCAACAAAATGATTATAAAACAAAAAAAAATCAAAAATCATGTTTATTAAATTTGAACCTGACCTAAATTTGAAGAGTTTATCTTAAATTGCTGGCCAGGCCGTCCATCTGGCTAGATGACTGGCTGACTGTGAGGCAGGCTTGTTTATTTGCCAAAAAAGCCGTCGACACACTTTGTTGCAATTAATAGTAGCTTTTAGAAGGCTTGTGAGTGTGTTTGTGTGTGTCTGCATGTTTGATTATAAGAGCTACTGGCAACCTAAGTCGCCTCGAGAAAATTTATCAAGTTCCATGAAAAGAAAGTCTTATGGTTGTTGATATAATTTTTGTTCCGTCCCTTCTCCGCTTCTCTCCATCAAATATACACACGTGAACAGACAAATAGGTGCGAACATAAATATGTCAAATATATGCAGAAAAAGAAAAAAAAAGTAATTTGCAACAACTAAATTTAATATTTTGGAAAATGTTAAAAAAAATGCAATTGACATTGCTTTAAAGGCCCCTTCAATTAAATTGAATTAAATTTCTGAACGCACCCTTTCACTAATCATCGAACTGTCACTGTCAATTTATTCAGTAAACTCAACATTTTCATCATGTACACGATCTGTACAGCGTGTTATCTCAAGAAAAGGGGCAGTCGATTGGCCGCCTCGTTCGTGTGATTTAACGCCTCTAGACTATTTTCTTTGGGGCTACGTCAAGTCATTGGTCTATGCCAACAAGCCGATGACGTTGGAAGAGCTCAGAGCCAACATTGAATTCGAAATAGCGGTCGTTTCAACCGAAATATGTGGCGGAGTCATCGAAAATTGGGTCCAACGAATAGACCGCTGCTTACGTGCGCAGGCAGGTGGCCATATAAACGAAGTCGAGTTCCATTCATAAATGTTTTGATTGTACTTCAAGCCGATAATAAAGTTTTTGAAATATCTCAAATGGTTTGCTTTATTAAAAAAAAAAAGTTGTCAGGTCCTTAATGGAAAACCCTTTATTTATGGTTATTCCTAAAACCTATTGTCAGGGCTAAGATTTTTTTACAATTTTAAATATTTCTAAGATCTCTGGTCAAGTACCACTATCGTCCATTAAATGGACGAATACTGTCAGTTCAAATATTCAAATTAAATATATGATTACGATTCAGTTACGAAATTTACATAAATTGATGCTAGTCACGTCTGGTGTCAGTAACTTACAGCAACGTAATTTATTTGTTGGGTGTTAGTTTCTTTTACACTTCACTCCTCGACATGGGGCATTGAACTCACAGTAGTTGTCTACAGTAAAGCATTTTAGAGCTTATCTGTTCAACTAAGAATCGGAACAGAAATTTAATATTTTTACCCTCACCCAAACTGCGTAAGGGATACATTAAGGTTTTTAAGGGATGCATTCCGTTTGTATCGCATACCGTGAGGCGTTGCCGTATATAATTTTTATCAGAATTACCACCTTAGTCGATAAAGCCATACCCTTCTGTCTAACTCTCCGTCCGTCGTAACGGTTACTGCCGTAATTTTGAAGCTATCGTAATGAAATTTAATAAACATACAAGTTCATATTTAAAAATGGAAGATCAAGTTGGAAAATGAGCCTAATTGAATAAAAATAAAAATTGAAATACTAGCTCCCATACAAAGTGACATCATCAAAATGGTATGATCTCTAAAAATTACACAAAAACTTATGTAAAATTTTGCACATATAGCAATAAGTTCGAAATGTGAAAAAATCGAATAAAACCACGCATACCTTCCATACCGAGTAACTAGATCAAAATAGTGAAATCTTACAATTTTACAAAAGTTAACCCAAGCACTTAAAATTTTGATAACATTGATTCCAAATACGCACTCTTTGTTTCAATCGGCAAAATCGGATGAAAACCACGTCTACCTCCTATACAAAGTGACTAATTCAAAATGATTGCATCTCTAAACATTGCACAAAACTTAATCTAAACATTTAAAATTTGGACACCTTTCATCCCAAATACGCACTCTTTGTGCTTTAGCTTTATCTGGCTTTATTTGGCAAAATCAGATAAAGCCACGCCCACCATACAAAGTAAATTTATCAAAATGGAAAAATCCTTAAAAATTCCACAAAACTCAATCTAAACACTCAAAATTTTGGTACCTTTGATTCCATATACAAATGAAACCACGCCTATCTCCCATACAAAGTAACTTTATTGCAGGGCTGGGTATTCTAACACAGTCACATTAAATTTTGTCTTGCTAGTATTGGTGCGCTCTCGAATAGCGCGCACTGAGCGAAATAGTTGTCACAATTATCTAGATTTGTAAGTTTTTATTTTTAATATGTGTTTTTATTTTTAGTCATTAAAATTATTTATTATTTCGAATTAATTATTATTATTACATATTATCTATGTCAACATCGAAACTCCAGCATTTTATTCTAAGTAAATCTTCTAAATGTTGATTACTCAGTGAGTTGCGTTGTTTGCTTAAAATAGCTTTCATGATTGAAAAGGCACTTTCGCAACAATATGTTGATCCAAACATTGAAATGTGTTTATAAATTTCGTTTTTTGTTTTTGGATATTTGCCGATATCTACTTTCTTCCAAAATTCTTTGCCATTTTCAAGTGGCAATGTCAAGTCCTGTTGCATTTTTTTAATTCGTCCTGAAATTCCATTTTTTGCTCTTCAACCCTGCAATTCATAGGATTATTGTACAATTCAGCAACGTTTTCAATATTTTTAAAATCATGAAATCTGGAGTTGAAATCTTCTATCAGTTCCTCCAAAATCGAGACATAATACGAATAATTTTCACGTTCTCCTAACTCTTGACTAATGATTTTTATTCTGGGCATGTTCTCAAAGTTGTTCTTTTTTATTTGATCTATCAAAAATCTCATTTTGATTTTGAAATTTGATATTAAAGACATTAAATCAAATATGTTCTTGTTTTTACCCTGTAAAGATACATTGAGCTGGTCTAAATATTGGCAAATGTGGCAAAGAAATGCTAAATCATATATGCTCTGCTCATTCTTCAAAAATGTAACCAATTCGTTTGAATCTTGGAAATTTTCTTCTTCCAAGAACAGTTCCACTTCTTTTCGAAGATCAAACAGCCTTGTTTAGCTTCGCCCTTTGCTCAACCAACGAATTTCTGTAAAAAGAACCAAATCGCCATAGTCCGCCTCAAGCTCCTGCAAGAATGATTTGAAGTTTCTATGTCTGAGTGCATTATGGCCTCCTCTAATTTTGTTTATAATTTTAATTGATAATTTCATTACTTCTTGCATGTTAAGCTTGTTTGAAAACAGCGCCTGTTGATGAATGATGCAGCGAAACGAAACCACATCTATGCCATTTTTTATTAAATTACCAACAAGCCCATCTTTTTTACCTACCATTACACGTGCCCCATCTGTACATAATGCACTGAGCTTCGACGTACCAGCAAAAGAAAACACATGGCTTTGCAAAATATCATACAAAACGCTTCCCCTCACATGCCCGTGTACAGAAACAACAGACAGTACTTCTTCAGTGGTTGCAAAGCTTTCATCAATAGTTTTTACACATATGATAATTTGGCATATATTGTTCAAATCTGTGCTTTCGTCCAAACATATGGACGTTCATATGGAACATCCCTAACGCAACTGTAAAATATGCTTTTTTCTTTGGGAAAGACAAGTCTGACGACATGTTGAAGTTTTTTTCGAGGTTCTCAAGGCCAGCATATTCCGAAGCCATATTTTCATAAAATGTTTTCTTCAATTTTAGAAGAAGCTCTTTCCTGTGTTCATTCGTAAAAGATTCATATTCTTTATGCGGAGTTCGATAATGTCTTTCAATAGCCAGAGAGATTTTCTGCGAAAAAGAAATCACATTCCCATTCAGAGTCAAACATTTTGGTATGTTTTTTATTTTTATTTCAATATTATCAAATCTTAATAAATACGAACAATTAAAATTAATAATAAGAAAATCAAAAAATTAAATATCAAAAAGTATTTAAAAGAAGTAATATGAATTATGTAATATGTAATTATTTAATATAATGCAAAGATAATAAACGTAATAAGAATAAATTATATGAAAGCTTAATATATACGAACAATTAAAATTAATAGTAAAAAATAGTAAGTAAGTAAATAACACCTACAAAAAATGAATCTCGCTACTGATTCATTATGAAGATTATGTTTTGAGGATGAAGAAACCTCCAGACATATTCTCACTGAATGTCCAGCTCTTCTCCATATAAGAAAGAGAATCCTAAATAGCGAAATAGTCTCTCAAGGACACCTTGCGATCCTCAACCTCGAAAATATATTATGTTTTCTGAAAAAAACTAAAGCAAACGAACTGCTTTAAGAAAAGAAAAGGTATGGCACAATAGGCATCACAAGATGCCGCAGTGCCAGAGCTGAATTAGCTCGCCCCAAGCATATCTATCTATCTAAGTAAGTAAGTAATAAGTTATTAAATAAAATAAGTAAGCAAGTAATCAAAAACTTAAGTATAAAAAATTAATAAGGAATGTGAATGAACAATGCAAAAAAATCTTAAAAGCTAATATATGTGTTAATTATATGAAACCTTAATATATACGAATATGAAATTCTATAAACTAAAAAAAATATGTGCATAAGTATTATGAATCTGCAATAAGTTGATTTTTCTCGAGTGTACATATAATTTGCAGCGCAAAACGACATAGGTCTTCACAGCATCATCGTCAACGAACGACTGAATTATATTCTCTTCTGTAGTGAGCTTTATGTACATGTGAAAAGTTACGCTCGCAGAGAGCTCAGTGAGCTATGGAGCGCCCTGCGCTGCTTTATTGCAATTGCTTTAAAAACTCCACAAGAGTTATTAAAAACCTTGCTTTTTGTACATAAGCTTTGTCCAGAATACGCACTCCAAGTTTGTTGTTTTTCAGAATCGAATGAAAACCCATCCTCCATTCAAAGTGCCGTCATCAAAATTAAACTTTCACAACTTCGGATATATACAGGGTGAGCCAAGTACAAGTTTCTTTTTTAAAAATGCAATAAAATTAACAAAATTAAATTTGCCCATGTACTGTAGTGAGAGCAAACATTCCCATTAATTATCACGGTTCCCCACAAAAAAGTCCAAAGGGGTCAAATCACAGCTCCGACGCGGCCAATTGACATCGCCAAGACGGCTGATAATTCAATTTGAGAATTTGGTGCGCAAAAGATCGATTGTTACATAGGCTGTGTGGCATGGCGCGCCATCCTGCATAAACCAAAGGTCGTCCAAATTCATGTCTCCAATTTCAGTAAAAAAAAGTCGGTTAACATGGCTCTGTAACGCCCGGCGTTGACCGAAAAGTTTTTCCCAGCTTAATTTTCGAAGAAAAATAACCCAATAATGCACCCACTGCACAATTCGCACCAGACTGTCACTCTCTGTGGATGCATCGGCTTCTCGACAATAACGTGCGGGTCTTCCAAGCCCCAGATGCTTCATTTTTGTTTGTTAACGTAGCCGCCGAGATTAAAATGCGCCTGGTCAGAATAAATGATTGTTCTCCCAAATCATCTTCTTTTCAAATAACACACTGTTTGGGCTACACAGCACTCACTTTGGAAATAAGTTTCCAATATTTCCCAACGTTGTTCAGGCGTAAAGCGACTCATTTCTTTCCGCAGAGGTATGATACTGACTTTATGTCAAGATTTCGTGCGGAAAACAGCTGTCAGCGTCAAAGTAACCTATCATTTAAAAAAAACCACTATATGGCCCACCCTGTAATTATAATAAACACCAGTGTGGGGTATTTTAACTTCTGCCATGCCAAAGAAAATACATTCTTAACTCGTTTTATCTGTCTTCTTCTAATAATTCAACAATTTTTTTAAATAAATAAAAAAATTTCGTTTTGTTTACAAAATCTTAAAAAACTACCAGCCTACTAATCAACTCTTTCGTTACCGGCTACACCGATTCATCAGTAGTCATCCATATTTTTAACGGTCTTTAAACCTTAGAAACTACTTAAGACAACATTCGGCAAAACCAGAGTGGAATTATAAGTCTTCCACAAGTAAGGATTTGTTGTTGTGCTCAATATTTTTTATATTTTTTTACGATCTCTGGGTTCATGTGTAGTTACTAACTGATATTAAACAATAATAGCGTGCGTTACGTTTGAGGAAAAAATTAAAATTATAATTTACATATAATTTCTTCAAATTATCTTGACATGCTCTGTTATTTTTTTTTGGTTTATATAATTTTGACCTTTTTTGTTTTTTCGAATTTGAACTTTTTTTAAAAAGTTTTCGTTTTACCTATACACTAAAAACTTCAAATTATTAGCATGAATTATTTAAACTTAATTTACTCAAGCTAAATGTTACAAAATTTGAGCTGATAACAATATCTGAGCGTTTGCCAAAATAAAAGATAGCGCAATTATTTGTCTGTACACATGTGTATAGCACTAGGAAAAAAGCCTTTCTTTCTACTTTATTTACTCTCTCGATACCGCTTTTTTTCTTTCACTTGCTTAAAAGTTATCCATTTTGCAGCATGTTTTTTCCGTTCGTCTTGTTTATTTTTATTATTAACTTGGCTCAAATGCTGCTGTTGCCAACATTTCATCAATTTTGATTAAACGCTGCTGTCGCTTGCTCGCTTGGCGCTGTTGTTGTCGTTGTCGTTAAGTCAACGTTTTAAATTGAATTTCTGTTCATTAACTTCGAGCATTTATTTATACTGTTTGCCGTTCAACTGATGCATGTTTGTGTGTAGCTGTCAGTTCCACACAACTGGATGGCTAATGAAGGGGCATGCATCTCTAGCCTATCGAGAATATTAATGAAACATTTTTTGCCATGTGCTGCATGTAAACAAAAACCAAATTGTTGCCTAAACAAAAAATATTGCTGTTGTACAAGTATGTTGGCAGACTTGGGTATTGGCAGACTCATCATCAATTAAGTACTATTAAGATTGGCCAAAATTTTGTTGGTCAAACGTGTTGAGGGGTCATTAAACGACGAGTGCTTGTAGGCGTTGAAGTGTGGGATCTTTGCTAATTTTGGCGGCTTTGAAACATCTTGGTGAGAGTTTCTGTTGGGCGCTGTCGAAGGTCATTGTTAATAATGACAAGCATGGCTGCCTTACGTTTTGTAATGATCAGCAATAAAAAAAATCTTTATTTTAAGTTATTATCTCTGCTGTTGTAAACCCCGCTTAATTAAGGTGCACCTATTTTGTCGCTGAATGTCAGCAAGTTGAAGTAAATTGAAAGTCGAACACGAATTTGTCCATTCAAATCTCACTCTTTTGACTTTACTTATTTTTCTTTTTTCTCTTTTTCTCTTCAATCTAATGTTTAATTTTCAATCTCACCTTCCCCTTCCTCATTCCTTCTATTCATAATTTCACTTTGTTGCCAACAATTATTTTAATCCATTATAACTTCTTTCTGCTTTTATTGCGACACTTAAAAAGTTATTATTTATGATGCTCTTTGTTGGCGATTTTTGCATATTTTATGCGACATTGTTATAGTCGCGTTGTTTAACGCTCTAAGCTCAATAAAAAGTCCGCATAGAGAGAAACTATTTGTTTTTTTATTACTTCTCCCAACATTCTCTTGTTGCTTTTTTAGCATTAAATTTAATGATTTTGAATATAAATTTTTCTTTGCGACATTTTTCTTTCCGTCGCAATAGCAGGCGTCGCGGAAATGTGTTTTATATGTTTGTTCAACTTAATAAGCTGCATCATGTTTTTTATGCAACTGGCAAACTTTTTATCTTATGGCCGTTATTTTTAATTAGTTATAATGCCAAGAGGCATATATTACATATTTTGATCGAAATATTTCAGTTGATCTGGGTTTTCTGCACATAAAAACCGCTGTTTTCATTAAAAACGATTAACAAGCTTCTAAGTCCAAATTAAATAATTTTTTCTCTTAATTTTTCAGAAATATTTACAAAATTTCTTTTTTTATTTCTTTCATTTTTTTAAAGAGCTATGCGTAGTCAAGAGGGCAAAATATTTACGAAGAGAGGACAAACATATATTTATGAACAAATACACTTACCCATACACACAAAAATTGGCGTTAATATTCTTAGCGAATATTCTCGAAGTAACACGCAAATTTCTAAAGACGTCTCGGAGCATCTTTCTCAGAGATGTGAAATTTTAATCGTGGTTTTCTCAAAGTTTTCGAAGTCGCTGAGCAAGATTTTTTAGAAACTTCGAATTTTTGAAAGTTTTTTCTCATCTATAAATATTTTTCATTTTATAAACAATTAACGGCCTAAATTTATGTTCAAATCGACTTTTTTTTTTGCGAAATCGCCATTTTTTCAAAAAATATATTTCTTATTTTTTCAATTAAATACCACCTTTTTTTTTGTTGTTTCATTACAGATAATCCGGTCCAGAGATATCATACTTACCGCAAGATGCCTTTTTTAGAAGATCCCCTCGAGATCGGACACATCAGCTTTAAAAATAATTATTTTTACAAATAAAAAAATTGAAAGTCAAGTTTTACCAAAATACAGGGTTATCCATTTCGGGTTTCAGAAAGTACAGACCTGGCATTAAGCAGCTGTCAATTTTTCATGCCATCCAAACTGGTTTTTGTCTAGTTAAAAATTTGCCATTTTACAACATGGAACGTTTACTATGATACTGAACAGAGAGTTGAAATTGTTTAACAAAAATGTTGATTCTGCGGTGGCCACGTATCGCAGCTTACGAGAAGATTATGATTATGGTCGTCATTATTGTTCTACTGAGCGAACAGATTCCAATAAATTGCAACTGAATCCCACTGAGCAAACAGATTCCAATAAAGTAAAGAAATTTGAAGAAAGTGGATCGGTCGCAGATCGCTTTACAATAGCGTTTGCATCATCGTATTGTCCGCTCCACCGAAAATATCGCTGCTGTTAGAGAAAGTGTGGCTGAAGACCCAAAGTTTGTAGATTCTACGGCGCTGTCAGCAATTAGGGTTGTCTTACGGCTCGTTATGGTGTATTCTGCATTTAGATTTGCATTTTCATCGATACAAAATCCAACCCATACAAGAATTGAAGTCTGACGACCATAGGTAGATCAGAATAACATATACGTCGAATGATGATTTTTTAAGCATTTCGCGTTAGGTGGATACGTGAATAAGCAAAATTGCTGTATATGGAACCCTGCAAATCCCCAAGCGATTGTAGAGAAGCTATTACATCAACAAAAAATTACTGTCTTTTGTGCATTATGGTCTGGTGGTGACATTGGTCCATATTTTTTCAATTCGCTATGACCGTATCTTCCCTGATTTTTTTTTTTGCCTAAAATTGGAAATATGGATTTGGATGGTATGTGGTTTCAACAAGACGGGGCCATAAGCCATACAACAGCGCCAATTAGGGGTTTGTTGCAACAGAAATTTTCAGGACGACTTATTTCGAGATTTGGCGATGTCAACTGGCTTCTGAGATCGTGCGATTGGAGGCCTATAGACTTCTTAATCGGCGTCGCATCGATTCAATAGCTGTGCATAATATAAGCCGGTGATCGTTTTACCTTCTTCAAGATAATCGATATATGAACTACACCGTGTGTTTCCAAAAACTGTAGCTATGACGATGTTGACCGATAAACCCACTTTGTCATTTTAGACTTCAGTTCGCTGGGGAAAGTTCAATCTTTGGGCTTTTGTTTTGTTTCTGAAACTCCGCGGTTCCAGAAAAAAGTCCTTATTACGCTTGAACATCGTCAAACACTCCTTTAAAGTTGTCACACGATCGCTCTTTTTGTCAAAAGAGAGGAAATATGACACCCATTTGACTATCTCCGGCTTCGGTTGCATGTCCACAACGTCGGTATCCTTTGTGAATCAATAATGTTGTGTTCACATAGTGTTTTCCCATAATGCGATGCTTTGGCTTTCGTTTCGTTTTCCTACTTAAGAAATAATGTTCAACCAAGGCCTGAAATTCACTTCTTCGATATACAGAAAAAGCTTTAGAGTTTCTTGCTTTCAATGGGCATCAAAACAGGACTGAATGACATATCAGTCTGAACATTTAAATGCGTTCTTGTTAAAAATTGTACTCCACAAATGTCACATGAAATTTGCGACTGTGGCGTCTTCTGTTTTATTTTATTTTTTTTTTTTTTTTGAGACTTTTCACCTGACCCTGGTATATTGATCTTCGTGAATGGGGTACCACCCATACAACGCTCATTTGTATTTAAAATTTTTAACTCAATCATCACGCAATCATTCCAAAAAATGTTTGATATTGTGCGACGAGGCGTAACATCTCGTATATCTTTCCAGTTGTAGAGACTTTATTTAGTTTTGAAGTTGTGAGCGGGGTTCTAAAAACGGAGTGCAAAAATGGATGCTGTACCTTGGATCGAACCACCAAATTTCTTAACGCAATTTATCTCATAAACTAGTAATGAAGCCTTTTTCAAATATGCTCATAATAAAATAAGAAATATCTTCATTGATATAAACATAACTAATATCAACCTTAATATTTTATAGTGTCTAGAAAACACACTTAAGACATAAAACATGTGTGGAGAATTCTTGACAACTTCTAAAACCTTGGTTATTCATATTTTTTTTTTTAAATTATAAACCAATTCATCTGAAGTCTTCTGTGATTTCTGCGGTCTTTAAACTTTGGAAGTTACTTAAGACAACATTCGGCAAAACCAATAAGTTTCGCAAATAAAGATTGCTGTTGTGCTCAATATATTTTATAGGATCAACCCTTTTTGATGTATACAATCATCAAAATAAACCTTAAATTTTTAAATAACCAGAATTAAGCTTGGCTATAAACTAATTAATTCCTTATTAACTCACGAATTTTGCATATAACAGTACGTCCTTCTTTGATCGCACTTGTCTAATTTGTCAAATTATTTTAAATGGCTTTCATCCGAACTTCATCCAAAAGTTGAATCGTAAACATTGTTATAATTGAATATTTGATAAACCAATGGCTTGTATACCTATTTCACAAGAAGCTTTCAAGCAAGTCAATCCTCTTAGTCTCCAGCGACAATTTCATTTAACAAAGTTCAACAAAAAAGGTTGAGTTGGTAAATTTAAAATCTAATATTTAAAGATAATGTTCCCGCACTTAGCTTGTGGAAATCTGAGCTGACAAAGAAATTTAGAACTCAATCATTTCTAAAAGTTTTACTTGTGTTTTACCTCAAATTGTGTGCGGAATAAGTTTACCTTAGAATCTGGCAAACTTTTCGTATTCTCTGTACTTTTGTATAGAAAACTTTTCGTCAGTCGAAACTTTTTGTATGCATTTCATGCAAATATTTTATTTGTCTTTTTATATCTATTGATAACATCGCATTTATTATCTAACTACTAAAAATTGTTGGCATTCTTTAAACTAATTTATTTTTTCAACTCTATTTTTCTTTTCAGGTAACTTTGCAGTTGCAACCAGTTTTATTATTTGTACTCATTGGCAGCCAGTTGTAAGCGAACTGTATGTAAGCCAAGTTAGTGACTCGATTCGAAAAGTTTGGCACATAAATAAGTGCCAAACACCTTCAGTGCTAGACCGCAAAACACCCACTGTGGAGACATATCAACCAATAAACACAATTACAACAAAAAGCTAAACAATTTTGTTGCCAACAATACAAGGCAATTTGCAGAAAATTGTAAGCTAATGAAATTGCTTGTTTTGGTATTTGGACCAAACAAGTTATCCATTATTTTTGTTATTATTTTTTTTTAAAACATTAAAAATTTGCTGTGGTGTAATTAATCTGTCTCTTTTAACTGCAAAATTGAATTGTATTATTTATGGTTTGTAGGCATTTGTAGACATATCGTTAATCTTTACTTCTATATTTGAAATTTTTCAGAGTATTATGCGAAGAACTGAGTTGTCAGCTTAATAACAATGGTAATATGTTTAAGTGCAAATATGTCAAAACCTAAAAATATATAAATTGAAAACACATCTTCTTTATTCTTTAATAAACAAAAAAACTTGGTATCGTTTAATAAAATCAAAAGATTTATTCAGCCGATGAAGTTGGATTTTTATACCATGAGATAATAAGATCTCATTAAACTATTACGTTTTATAATATTGTTAAAAAAAATTTTATTACGGGTAAAAAGAAAGATTTTTGTTACGGTACTTCATTCAAGGGTCAAACTATTTTGGAACCAAAATATATCGCCTACAGCCTCAAACAACTTCATGACCAATTTCTAACCACTGAAAAAAAAAAAATTGGGACGTAGTGAAGCAAAAGGGATTATGACTTTTGTTACTTATGTAAAATACTATCGTTTGAGATTGGTTTTGGTTTACCTTGAGAAAATGACCCTCAATTGGTGTCATAGTTGGTGTAAAAAAAAAAAAATAAATAACTGGCCATTTCAGCCCTTGAAAGGACTTTGACCTAGCTTCTTATGATCAATTGTGTTATGCGTGCTATTAAGTTTGTACACAAATTGACCGAGAACCGGACCTACATGCTTAACGCCGACTCCGAACGGCGATGAACGGAATGTTCTCGTTCTCAAGAAGCTTTACATGGCATTTTGATTACTCTCTGAGGTTTGCCATTGTCTGCAAAGAGGTGGCGACCGTACAGAAAAATTATTTCAATTCAAATAATTTTCTGTCGCTGCTGGGGTTCGAACCTGGGTCTCCAAAGTTCTTTGACATAGCGGCCACGCACTTTAACCAACTACGGCACGGACGCCAAGTCATAGTTGGTGTAACAAGTAAAATTTGTTTCAAAATTAATCTTCACGCCATAGGTCGCCTGTGTCCGAAACATCATCTTCGACTGCAAAAAAAAATGTTATTATGTCACTATAATCACTCAAACGGCTCTTCCGTCTTCAATTTGGAACAAGTACGGTCCGAAGACGCCTCCAACCCACAAACTCCACCAAATAGTCACTCATTGCGAGTGCATTGAACCTTCTGAATCACCGGCCGGCTTCACGAAAATTAATTTCGTGATCTCATCAAGCATTATTTTTTGCGTAAGAAAAAACCATCACCGAAACCCAGGAAGGGGTTGATAAATACTACGGGGTATCTGCTCCATTATTTTTAATATTTTATTGAATTCCGTTGTGGTTGTACGGAATGAAGTTGAACGTTCAAGTCGCCCAAAAGACTTCGCCACGTCGATAAAAATCCATGGAATGATATTGGACGGTCGGAGAATGAAAGTGCATGAGGTGGCTAAGGCATAAATATTTGGACATAAAAAAGCTATCCGCGTGGTGGGTGCGGCAGTAGATTTGGGCCGAATGAAGAGGTCATCACTGCAAAAAAACACCTATTTTGAGTTTCTTGATAAAATTTTGTATTGGGAAGGACCAAAAAGAATGGAAAAATGTTGGTCTAAATGTATCGATCTAAAAGAATACTATATAGAAAAAAAAACATCTTTTTGCGGATTAAAATACATTTTATTAAAAAAATCACTGACTTATCAAATTGCCCTCACATTGTGCGCACCAGAGAACTGGAATGAGTCGCTTTTGACGTGACGAAGTTACGTTATACTGCTCTAGTTTCCAAAAAAGTTGAAAATTAATTTTTTAAAAATTCATCTGCGTTTCATTGAATTGTTATTCGCTGGGTATAAGAGCTATGATTAAAAAAATAGTATGACCGTAAAGGTTAACTCTTGGGCTATATTAAAAAAATAAAAAAAAATTTAATACGGCATAGGGACGTAGTGGGAGCTGCGTAAGCAACGCAACTGAAAATTTGTTACATGGAATTATTACTCGCTGAGTATTAGCGCTAGGATTAAAAATACGATACGCCAATAAAGGCCTACTGGAAGCCCTCACAACAAAATTAGACAAAAAATTTCTGACATCATGGGGACGCTCAGAGAGCCGCTCAAAGATCGATAACGCAACATTCATGCAGCGGCGTTGCATTGAATTTTTACTCAATGAGTATATAATCTACGATAAAAGATTAAAAAGGAAAATAAAGTTTTTATACATGGCTTTACGACAAAAATAAAAAAAAAATTTCGGCGTCGTCAGGTCATGAATATAGCAGCTTATGTAACAGAAATGTAATATCGTTGCATGGAATTATTACTCACTCAGGAGGAGTGCTAGAGTAAATTTTGTTTTACGACAGCAGGGATGTGTTATTACGCTTCACAACTTAATTACAAAAAAAATTTTGTTGTCATGATTTCAGGGATACAATCACATAATGCAGTAAAAATGCTAAAGCCATGAAAAAACGTTGCATGGATTTTTAACTCTGTGACTACTGGTGCAGCGGTAAATTTTAAGGAACGAAAACAAAGGTGAGGTCTTCGGGCATAGGACAAAAATAAAAAAAAAAATTTTACGGCGTGTCAAAAACCCCCAGGGAACCGCCTAATGTGACGCATATGCATCACTTTTGCTGGATTAATTGAAATTAGAGCACAACCAATGGGGAAGCAAAAAAAAAAAGCTAAACGAAAAGCACCAACTCCAAATCCAACAACAACTCCAACACCAATACCAACATCAACACCAACACCAACACCAACACCAAAACCAACACCAACACCAACACCAACACCAACACCAACACCAACACCAAAACCAACACCAACACCAACACCAACACCAACACCAACATCAACACCAACACCAACACCAACAACAACACCAACACCAACACCAACACCAACACCAACACCAACACCAACACCAACACCAACACCAACACCAACATCAACATCAGCATCAACATCAACATCAACATCAATATCAATATTAACATAAACATCAATATCAACATCAACATCAACATCAACATCAACATCAACATCAACATCAACTCAACTTCAACATCAACATCAACATCAACATCAACATCAATATTAACATAAACATCAATATCAACATCACCATCAACATCAACATAAACATAACCATTAACATCAACATCTACATCAACATCAACATCAACATCAACATTAACATCAACATCAACATCGACATCAACATCAACATCGACATCAACATCAACATCAGCATCAACATCAAAATCAACATCAACATCAACATCAACATCAACATCAACATCAACATCAACATCAACATCAACATCAACATCAACATCAACATCAACATCAACATCAACATCAACATCAACATCAACATCAACATCAACATCAACATCAACATCAACATCAACATCAACATCAACATCAACATCAACATCAACATCAACATCAACATCAACATCAACATCAACATCAACATCAACATCAACATCAACATCAACATCAACATCAACATCAACATCAACATCAACATCAACATCAACATCAACATCAACATCATCATCAACATCAACATCAACATCAACATCAACATCGACATCAACATCAACATCAACATCAACATCAACATCAACATCAACATCAACATCAACATCAACATCAACATCAACTTCAACATCAATATCAACATAAACATAAACATAAACATAAACATAAACATCAACATCAACATGAACATCAAGACCAACATCAACAACAATCAACATCAACATCAACATCAACATCAACATCAACATCAATATTAACATCAACATCAACATCAACATCAACATCAACATCAACATCAACATCAACATCAACATCAACATCAACATCAACATCAACATCAACATCAACATCAACATCAACATCAACATCAACATCAACATCAACATCAACATCAACATCAACATCAACATCAACATCAACATCAACATCAACATCAACATCAACATCAACATCATCATCAACATCTACATCTACATCAACATCAACATCAACATCAACATCAACATCAACATCAACATCAACATCAACATCAACATCAACATCAACATCAACATCAACATCAACATCAACATCAACATCAACATCATCATCAACATCTACATCTACATCAACATCAACATCAACATCAACATCAACATCAACATCAACATCAACATCAACATCAACATCAACATCAACATCAACATCAACATCAACATCAACTTCAACATCAATATCAACATAAACATAAACATAAACATAAACATCAACATCAACATGAACATCAAGACCAACATCAACAACAATCAACATCAACATCAACATCAACATCAATATTAACATCAACATCAACATCAACATCAACATCAACATCAACATCAACATCAACATCAACATCAACATCAACATCATCATCAACATCTACATCTACATCAACATCAACATCAACATCAACATCAACATCAACATCAACATCAACATCAACATCATCATCATCATCAACATCTACATCTACATCTACATCAACATCAACATCAACATCAACATCAACATCAACATCAACATCAACAACAACAACAACAACAACAACAACAACAACAACAACAAAAATAACACCAACACTAACAACAAACAAGAAACTTCGTCACGTCAAAATCTACGGGTGTGTCCACGACACAGCCAACTCTTCTTTTTTTTAGCATTCAGAGTATACTCACAAAAAATAAGAATAAGTTAATATTCAACCCTAAACACAACACATACTACTCATATCCGATAATGGACACCACTACATTTAAAGCTTCTATGTTGTTCTGTGTTTGTCTTTTGTCTTTTATTTGTTGTTGCGTTTTGTGTTGCTACATAAGCCTCTGCTCTCAATTCTTGCATTCAGCGCTTCCAGAGCGCTCTCTGCCCATATCTGCTCATATCCTATCCACTCTCACAAGCACAATGGCAGATGAAGTACGCTATATGCACTCATTTTGTTATTGGCTTTTCTATGTTGTCTTTTCCATGCTGGGTATTTCCTCAAACAACATTGTGCGTTATTCCAGCATTGTGCCGCAGGAGTCAACAGTCATTTAAAAATCAGTTGCATCATAAGTATTAATAATACTCATACTCTAAACACTCTTTTTACATGAGTATGAGTATGATTTATATTCAATTCTATGAAAATGAGTCGAGTACTTATGAATATGATGAATATTTTTATGACTATGAATGATTATAAGTATAGCAAAATCATGGATGAACTCAAGAATGATAGAAACAAAATAACGCGTTCCGCAGTCGCGTTATTTAATGCTCTCATTCTCAATTGAGTGCATAACGTCACGTTGCACTTCTGCTTAAGAAAAGCAATGTAAATGTGCAATCGCTTAAGCAAATTGACGAAATTGAAAATACATTTTTGCGGAAAAATAAAGTAAAAATAACTACTCTTCTGTATAAAAATATGGATATATTCGTATACGAAAAATATAAATATTGAAAACAAATTTGAGCTTTAGGCCAAGTATGTTGACAACAAGACAACATGAAGACAAAGAAGGCAACAACCATCAACAACAACAACGGCTCTGTATAGAGAAAATCACACAGCTTGACTATATAGACTGTTTCATTGGCCTCTACACCAACTTATCAGTAGTCTTGCATGACTTTTCACAGTGATCCACTCAAGCTACTTACGTTCCTCTTATAATGCCAATTATGCCGAGAAAGTTACCTGGAATTTATTTTGACAGAGAGATAGACAGATGAATCTAGGCATAGCCTTAATTCATGTGCATCTTCTAAATTCGAACAATGCGGTTGCTCAAATTTTATTTTCAAAATAAATAATGAAAGGTCGTATTCAAAATATTAAGATTAAAAAAAAATATACATTTTTTTAACTTTCATGATTTTTATCTCCTAAACCATCCGAGACCGACACAATTTTATTGTACCAATTGGTTTAGGAGGCCCATATACATATTATAAAAATAAGAAAAAAATATTAATGTATGGGCCCTAAAGTAAAATTATTCCAAAGTCTGACAATAGTGCTGGATGACGTCATGCTCTCCCTCTTTCTCTCTCTCTCATTTGCGGAACGCGTAATCTTGTTTCTATCATTCTTGGGGTTTACTATAATTATAATCAAAGTATGAATCACTCGCTGCAGATCACTTTTGCGCACACATGTGTCAGAAGGAACAAGATCACCAGGATAGTTACCAACGTGGTCTTGGTGTAAGTAACGCTTTCTTGCTACCCAGACTTCACGCTTTCTTGCTACCCAGGGGCAACGGGTTCGAATTCCGGCTAGGTCATTGTCTTACGCTTTTACCTTCCTTAATTTTTTTTTTCCTGATTTATGATCAACTGAAATTTAAAATTCAACATTATTTCCGACCCAACAGTTATGTTTGATGGTAGAGAAGTAATTGGAATGTTATATATCTCTGAATTGACAGAGACATTACACTTCCCGCATATTTGAATTATGCTGTTTCCACAGAGAATTTCAATGGATTTTCCTTATGATGTTTCAGTTGACTTTCATGTTCTTTCTCACTTTTCAGTCAAAACCCCTCTTCGAACAAATGTAGATTTATCTGAGTAGGTGTAACACCAGAAATCCTTGGTTCAAAGCTTAAAAAAAACAACAAAAACCGGACATGTCGCTTTGTTGAACATATCTACTACATTGTACCTGACTTTATGAAAATTTTTGAATTTATTCTTCATTAATGCCAAGTTAATTGAAATAATGCCTGCTGCCAATGAAATTATCACAATTTTAACTAAGTTGGTCTTAGTTTTCTGGGGTATAGCAGCAAAATATTCCGTCAATGTAAGTTATTTTATTATTTATTGTTTGCTTTTATTGTTATCCAACAACTTATTGGAAGTGCATCATTAACTTGGTTAATAGCGTTTAAGTCAAACATTTGTTTTGTTTTTTTTTCATTCTTTTTAATCATTTCTTATCGTCTCTCACTTATATTTTGCTTATGCTGTCTACACATGCGCCCTGCATGTTTTCAATACATATGTTAATAGAGCTATTATTGTTGTTGTTGTTCTCATTGTTGCATTTGCAAAAAAAAAAAAAAATGCTTATTACAAGCAACAATAACGTTCACCACAAAAAAAAATACGTTTTTAATTGAAAATCAAGTTAAAAGCAACAAAGCAAAGCAAGCAACACCAACGCAGCAGCATAAGTACTCGTATTATGAACAGACAGATAGATAGATAGATAAATGGATAGATAGTTTGGCTAAAATGTACTACCAACAATAAAAGATAAAATAATATCGAATGCTTTGGGAATTTCAAATATTTGCTGATATTGTTAATAAATATCATTTTCCTCTTGGCTAACGTGATTAATTGCCGGTTGGCTTGCATGTTGGTAGCTAGTTGCCTGGTAATGGCGTTGAAAATGTTTCCGATATCAGCTTAAAAGAGCCGTTAAAACAGAAATCAATTAATTCATGATGTGGACTATGCGCAAGAGTTCAATGAATATTGGAAAGAAATTATGAATTTCTATAAATATGTTATCGACTTAAGTTCGTAAGTAATCGTACAATCGTTGATTGTTATTTAAAACTACGTTTTTATTTAATGATTTTGATCTCGAATGTTTTCATTATGGAAATCAGGAAACATGGTTTTCAATGATGTCAACTTTCGTCTTAATCGATTATTTTTTTGTAAGACTTGATAATCTGAACATTTCTCTTTTTAATTTGAGTGTAATTATACCATTTTAATTAACTAAAGATTTTAATTTTATGTAAAAATATATCGATTAAACTGCAAAAAGACGTTTGTTTTAATATTAAAATATTTTGTATCTTCGATTGAATGACAGTTGTTATAAAAAATTATCTATAATAAAAAAAGTTATGATGCCGTTTGATAATTCCGTGAAAAATGACACAAGGAATCATTTTTACGGCAAAAAAAGTGTTATTTCTCAATATAGTCTCCTTTTAGCTCGATACACTTCGTTCAACGTTCCTCCAATTTTTTGATCCCATCCGAAAAGTACGTTGTCGGAAGGTCCCCTAAATAGGCCTCTGTTTCGGTGATGAGCTCCTCTCTGGTGGTGAATCTCATTTCGCCGTGCCATTTCTTTAGGTTTGGAAACAGATAATAGTCGCTTGGGGGCCAAATCTGGAGAATAAGCTGGATGCGGAAGCTATTCATACTTCAGGAATTTTGCCATGGGCGCTGGGCATGTGTGAACGTGCGCACTGTCTTAATGGAAAAGCACTCTTTTCCTCTCCAAATGGGGACGTTTCTCTTTAAAAGCGTCCCAGCAGAAAAGTGGACCAAATTTGAAATAGTTCTGAACTAGTTCCAAAAAGGACCAGTACTAGTTCCACTACAATACCCTTTAACATTGAACGAACTGACGCTTTTTTCGGGTTGATGTCATAGGAAAAGACAATTGTCCCCAGAAACACTCCTTTTCCCTATATTTTATACATATTCTCATTCTCGATACCACCGCCTTGGACCCTCTGGATGATTTATTAATTTATTTTTTTTTTTTTTGCTTTATAATACCTTTATTCATATTATCTACTTTATCTTATTTAATTTTACTCTCTACTTTAATTTACATTACATTACAACTGAGCTTATTTTACTTTGGTTTTGTATTTGCATTTGAATTGAACTGAGCTCTTTATATTAGTATTATTATTAGAATTATTAGTATTAGTATAATTGTATTATGAATTTTAATTTTAAAATTTTTTTAAATTGCTATAAAGCCTAAAAGGCTTAGCAAACAAATAAATAAATAAATAAATAACTGTTCTACACTGAACGCCTTTTGTACTTTTTCAGAGCTACTGCGAACTGTGCTAGAAATGAACTAGTTCACTTTTTCAATTGACTCCAAAATAACTGCTGGGGTAGTTAAAAAGCGTCGGCTACATCGTATTCGCTACACTAAGGGAAATAACGCATATTAACATTATCCACACCTGAGTATATATTTCATTTAAATATTTACGTGGATAAATCAAATATTTTCCTTACAACTCGTTTTTTTCCCGTATTCAAATTTTATTTATGCCACACACTGACACACATATTCCATACAGCTGCCAAGCAGCCGCCAAGCAGCAGCAGCATCGCACTCTGTTCCTGTGCGATGCTGCTGCAGTTTCTTCGCACCAGCAGTTGCAGGTTTCTTATAGTTCTCATTTAGTTCATGTTGCAAGGGTAATAGCATGGATATTTGGCAAATATGATTTGTGAGTGCGGTGGTGAGTGCGATGCATGATGAATTCATGTAAGGTGGAGTGACAACTCGGTATTTTCTCAAGAATGTCACTCCACTCAACATGATTTCATCATGCATCGCACTCACCACCTAAATGGCGTTTGATATGGACGCAGCTCGTGGGAAATATTCAAATAAATTGTTTTTCAATTTCAATATTTTTATATAAATTTTCCTTAAATGCGATAGTTTTATTTTCAAATAGTAAATATTTGAAAGATATTTAAATATATTCGTGCATAATTTTAATATATTTTTTATTAATTCTGTTTAAATATTTTAATATTTTATTAAATTAAAAAAGTATTTAAATAAATTTTAAATATTTACGTAGTCGATTTAAATAAATGCGTTATTGGTGCAAAAATGACTCGCTTTTTGGATAAATTAAAAAAGTTTTTGGATAAATTTAATATTTTCGTTCTTTTCGGTGGAAGGTAATCGATGTAGATTATACCGCGTTTATCCCAAAATACTGTCGCCATAACCTTTCCGGCCGAAAGCACCGTCTTCGCCTTCTTCTGAGCACGTTCGGTCGGTGAAGTCCACTCGTTTCGAATGTTCCTTTGTCTCTGGTGTGAAGTGATGGATCCATGTTTCGTCCACGGTTACTAATCGACGAAAAAAATCCTTCTTATCTTGGTTTAACATCGCCAAACACGCCTTTGAATCAGTCACACGATCACGTTTATGTTCGAGAGTGAGCAAATGCGGAACGCATCTTGCTGATAATTTTTTCATATCCAAATGATTTCGCAAATTGTTCGTTTGAGATGTCTACGGCCTCAATAATCTCGCGCACTTTAACTCTGCGACCGGCCAACAAGATATCGTGAATTTTAGTGACCATTTCTAGTGTGGTGACCTCATTTGGGCGTCCAAACGTTCGGTGTCACTTGTGCCTTTACGACCGCATCGGAATTCAGTAATCCATTTGTGAATCATTCCAATCGATGGTGCAGAGTCCTCATAGTATTTATCAAGCCTTTACTTGGTCTGGCTAATGTTTTTTTTGCGCAAAAAAATAATGCTTAATGAGCACACGAAATTCACTTTTTTCCATTTCCGCCAAAATTCACAAGATCGTCTGCTGTCAATGGCTGCCAAACAAAACTCGAGCCGAAATTTTGCCAGTAGTCTAATAACAGATGGTAATTGACAGGTGCCGCATTTAAAGTGCTGCATTTAAAGTTAATATGCGGGAAATCACAAAATTCTCTAACTTCCCAAATTGTCCTCGTATTATTAAATACTTCACAGTGTAAAAAAACAAAATTCGTTAGATTTTATTATTAAAATTTACGTTCAATCGCAGTTCCGATGCTTAAAATTCGAGCAAATTTTTCTCGTACTCATTTGCATTGTGAGTGCGTAGAAACATCTGTGTGCAACATCATCAAAAAATTCCGAGAGACTGACTCAGTGCTTAATGTAAAGAAACCATAAAGACTTCATCCCAGATGTTTTACCAAAAAAGGAGACGACGGAGTTTTAGAGACGACCCAAGTACCTCAATTCGTTACCGAACTTAACCACTCCACTTCCACTCTTCAGTGAATATTGACGAAAGATTTGGGTCTCCTTCCTTACAATTTTCTTGCTAGTTCTTGGGTCAAGGTCCAATAGCTCCGTACGTTTTCTGATGAGGTCTTAGAAAACATGAATGATGGCAGTAAATTTTGCAAAAAACAATTCTGTTTTAAAACGATGGTGATTTTCCCATTCGCGACTACGTTAATAAGCAAAATTGATGCATTTGAGGATCCGAAAAACCGCAAGGGATTCAGCAGATGACAATGCATTCGCAAAAAATGACTGTATGGCGGGATTGTGGTGGATTAGAAAAGCCGTTTCAGTCAATGAAGTACGCTACAGAATTCACGCTACACAGAATGTACGCCACATGATACACAATTTTTTTGTGGTCGAACATGGAGGAACCCGATTACCTCTATTTTCAACAGGATGGAGCTTCTCGCCATACAAGTCTTGAAACAATCGAGTTTTTGTGCACGAAGTTACCTGGAAGAGCGATCGAAAAATTCGAAAAAAGGATTAAAGTCTGCAAGCTCAGTTGAGGCATCTATTTCTATGTATTTTTTAATTAAAACGTCTCTTTTTTTATGTAGAATCCACTAAAGATTTAAGAGACTTCCAAGTAGTTCGCCTTATTAAAAAAATAAACCCTACACCTCTTTTTCACACACTCGTTATAAAGGATGACCAATTAAAAACGATAGGAAAAACCAATTTAAATGAAAGAACAACGGTGTTAGATATTAAATTGGTTCCGTCTCTATTTTGAAAGCTACATTTATGCCGATATGTATGGAATTGCACATCACTTAAATGGCCACCTCAGCTTTGCTAGCAATGGTTCAAGCGATCCAATTTTTGATGACTCGGACCAATGTGTACGTCGTTATTCCGGTAATATCGTATCAAATGTTGGCCTCGAGTTCGTCCAAAGTGATTGGATCTTATGCGTAAACTAAAGACTTGACGAAACCCCAGGGTAAATAATCGATGGGTTTCAAATCGCATGATCGCGGCGGGAAATTGATGAATACTCGCCGTGAGATGACCCAGTCGCCAAAGGTCTCCTTCACCACGTTTAGCGTTGCGTTCCTTTTATAAAGGGTGGTTAAATTTTAAGGGCCGATGTTGATTTTGAATAAAACACAAATTATTTAGGAAATTATTGTCATTTCTTTTTATTACGATAATATTGGTATGGTTCAATTATGTATGCAACAAAATATCGGCCAAATGGCTGCCGCGACCTCGGCGGCACACCTCTATCCAATGATCCAAATTTTCGATGACGCTGAGGCATAAGTGAGGTTCTATGCCGTTAATGTGCCGAATTATGTCATTCTTTAGCTCTTGAATTGTTGCTGGCTTATCGGCGTACGCCTCTTCTTTCAAATAACCCCAAAGAAAGAAGTCCAACGGTGTCAAATCACATGATCTTGGCGGCAAATTGACATCGCCATCACGTGAGATAACACGGCCATTGAATTTGTCGCGAAAAAGAGCCATTGTTTCGTTAGCTGTGTGGCAAGTGGCACCGTCCTGTTGAAACCACATATCGTCCACATTCAAATCTTCCAATTCGGGTCATAAAAAGTTCGTAATCATCTCACGATAGCTAACACCATTCACAGTAACTGCCTGACCGGCCTTATTTTGGAAAAAATACGGCCCGATGATGCCGCCAGCCCATAAACCGCACCAAACAGTCACTCTTTGTGGGTGCATTGGTTTTTCGACAATCACTCTTGGATTATCATTCGCCCAAATGTGGCAATTCTGCTTATTGACGAATCCACTGAGGTGAAAATGTGCCTCATCACTAAAGATGATTTTCTTCGATATGCATTTTGATTTGAAAGTCCATTTTCATAATAAGCCGGAATAACTTTAACGCGTTGCTCGATTTAGTATGAAGCTCAAATATATTGATGCCACAGAAAGTCGGCTTTAATCGTTTTATACCAAGGACCATTGACGGTAACGGTGTCACATTCCTTATTTCGAAAGACAATAAGGTCCGATGATGCCGCCGTGTAATAAAGCGCACCAAAGAGGCAATCTTTGTGGATGCATTGATGTTTGATTGAACACTTGTCGATTGTGGTCGCTCCAATAACAGCAATTTCGCTGGGTCAAAAATGGGCCTCGTCCGAGAAGATGATTTTCTGACCAAAACCCGGATCTCCGACCAACATTTCCAGCGTCCAATTCGCGAATTCACGGCGTTGTCAATGGATTTAAGGTCCAAAAGAGTACTCACGCACAAACTTTTCGACGAATTGCCTGCACACTAAAGCCATTATGACAACCGATCTCAGGACGAAATTGACGTTGCATATTTAAATAGAACTGAGCCGGAATTTTGATAATATTTTTTACCAATACACGTTCGGCAAGCCTAAAACGATGAACGATAAAATGGCAAACTTAACTATTATTTTGGTCGCTAGATGTCATTAGTAACTTTGACAGTTTCTGAAACATAACAATTGGAAAAACTATCATTGCTGTCTGGTCACCTTTTATATAACTATAAAGTAACACTCACCAAAAATATTAGCGGGATTGAACAACTGACGTGACACCTTCCATATAGCTCTCAAACTCCCGAAGCGAAAATTTGGGATTCATTAAAATATAGATGCGCCTCCTTCTAGACAGATATATTTCGTTATAACAAAGCAAGTACAGACTCTAGATTTTATCTTCCTGTACTTACTCTGAATCTTAATTGTCATTGGGTTCTTAATCACTTCAATTAATTTACATAATTCTCTCAAAAATTTATCTATTCCCGATTCCCCGTTTCTACAATCAGAGAATTCCCCACAATTCGTCAGAACATAACGGAACTAAGTATCGGTGGTCATATCTAATTCTTGCAAACAAAAATATCTCAACTATCTACCTATTGATGCGCTTTTAACTAGAGTTTTATACTTTTGATGAGACAACGTTACGTTTTACCGCGCAAGTTCCCAAAAAGTTGAAAAAGTAATTTTTTGAAAATACATCGACGTTGCATGTAACTGTTGATCACTCAGTATGGGTGCTATGATAAAAATAATAGTACGATAGTAAAATTTAATTTTTTGAACATATGACAAAAATAAATACAAAATTATAGATGCAAAATTACAGCGGAGGTAGCTGCTTAAGCAACGCAACTGAAAAATTGTTGCATGGCTGTATAACACGCTATGCTTAGGTTCTATGGTAAAAATAATCATACCCCTGTAAAGGCTAATTTGAGCTTCCTTTAGACTCCCAAACTATTGTAGTGTCCACCAAGCGGAGATAATGGCTATATATGTATGAAACCGCTAAGATTTTAGGTCAGAGAGACCTTAGGGGAAGGAATATTTTCATAGTCTCAGATAGTCAAGCTGCGCTGAACTCGCATATTGACAACTCTAAAACTCTCACTGAGTCCCGCAGATCTTTTAACGAGATGGCAAGGTTATTCAGGATCCACCTCATATGGGTACCCGGTCATAGGGATATCGAGGGCAATAATCTGGCTGACGAATTGGCAAGGAAGGATACGACCTCGAACATCCTCTTAAATGAGGATTTCATTGGTATACCCATGTCCTCCTATTAACTCCAGTGCAATAAAAATTCTTTGAGTCTTGGAAAAGTACGTTGGGAACACCTTGACACATGTAGGGTAGCTAAGCTAACGTGGCCACGCTACGACTTAAAACGCACTAAATCAATATTTAAATTAAGCAGAATAAACCTTTCAAAAATAGTAGGAATCCTCACGGGTCACTGTCTAATCGGAATACATGCTCTTCGATTGGGACCTACATCAAATGATTTCTGTAGAAGCTGCAAATGCGAGGAAGAGGTAGAAAATGTCCAGCATTTCCTCTGCGAATGTCCGGCGCTAAGTAAAAGGAGATTGGAAACTCTGGGCCATCCCTTGTTAAATGGACTTACCGAAGTCTCATGCCTGGAAATCAGGCATATAATAAAATGCATAATCCGTTCGAACGGGTTTGTTGAGGAGGGATATCTCTCATAGGTCAAAAGAGATTATGTAGTATCACAACGGGCCGGCACTGGCCTAAGTGTACAAGTCGTCTGCCGGCTTAGCCATAAGAACCTAACCTAACCTAAAGGGTGATTAATAGCCCTCATGACAAAATTAAACAAAAATGTGTGACGTCATAAGGCCGTAGAGGGAGTTGCTTCAAGATTGAAAATGTAGCTATCATGCAACAGCGTTGCATCGAATTATTGCTCGGTGAGTAAATGCGCTGCGGAAAATGTTATAAAACGCAAATGAAGAATTTGTATTCAGCCTTTCGACAAAAATAAAATAATAAACTATGACGTCATTAGGTTGCGTAGGTAGCACCTTATGCAACAAAAATTCACTATTGTTGCATGGAATTATTACTCGTTAAGTATAAGTGCTATGAAAAATTCTTTTTTACTACAACAAAAAAATTGGTTTTTTGGACAAAACAAAATTTCTGGAATCACAACAACACGGAGCCAACCGCTAAATTTAGTTAAAATGCAACAAAAATTGAAAATTGGGAAGGATCTCACTCCTCCATTCGATACCAAACGAGGTTTCAGACAAGGTGATTCCTTATCGTGCGACTTTTTCAACCTGATGATGGAGAAGATCATCCGAGCTGCTGATTTGAGACGCAGCGGCACGATATTCTACAAAAGTATTATGCTGCTGGCGTATGCTGATGATATCGATATCATTGGCCATAATACGCGCGAAGTCAGTGCAGCATTCTCCAGATTAGCGAAAGAGTCGAGTCGAATGGGTCTTGCAGTGAACGCAGATAAGACGAAATACCTAGTGTCAACAAATAAACAGTCCCAGTGTCTTTTAAACCACGTCACTGTTGACAACATCTCCTTCGAGGTTGTTAAGGACTTCGTCTACCTGGGATCCAGCATTAACTCTTTCAACGATGTTAGTATTGAGATAAAACGAAGGATAACTCTTGCCAACAGGTGTTACTTTGGGCTAAGTAGGCAATTGAGAAGCAGAGCCCTCTCTCGACGAACAAAACTCACGCTCTATAAGTCACTAATCATGCCCGTCCTATTATATGCAGCACAAACCTGGACGTTGAGCAGTTCTGATGAAAAGACTCTGGGAGCCTTCGAGAGAAAGATCCTTCGTAAAATCTTCGGTCCAATCTGCGTCAATGGCGAGTACCGAATCCGATGGAACCACGAGCTGTATGAGCTGTACGCTGACATCGACATAGTTAAGTGCATTAAAATCGAGCGGCTCCGCTGGCTAGGTCATGTTGAGCGAATGGAAAACGACGCTCCAGCGAAAAAAATATTCGATTCGGTGCCCGCTGGTGGTCAACGCAGAAGAGGACGCCCACATCTTCGTTGGAAGGATCAGGTGTTGGATAACCTGACCACGCTTGGTGTTTCCAACTGGCGCCAGCAAGCGCAGAACAGAAATGGCTGGCGCAATTTCTTATACGAGGCCAAAACCGACTTACGGTTGTAAGCGCCAGATAAGTAAGTAAGTAAGCAACAAAAATTAATAAACGTTGCATGGTTTTTGGTCACAAGATATAAGTTCAACAAAAGTAAATGGCGTCATGAGACCTCTTAGGCAACCCCTTGAAGTAACCAAATGCAATAGCAAAAATAAAAAAATATAAAATTAAAAATAAAAAATAAACTAAAATTAAAATAAAGACAATTAGGACATATTATGACAAGCGTTTGAATAAGAATTAGGACAAGGATTCGAATAAGCATTAGTGCGAGGATTTGGACAAAGAGTAGGACTAGGAATAAGACAAGGAGTAGGAAAACGATTCGGTCAAAGATAATAGCATGGAATGGGGCAAGAATTAGGACAAGGATTAGGAAAGGGACTATGACAAGGATTAGGGCAAGGCTAAGAACAGAGATCTAGACATACCTTAAACAATATAAGGGACAACATTGGGAAAAATACAAGGAATAGAACAAGTAGAATAACAAGGATTTTTACACACTTAGGACAAGATTTAGGACAAAGGTTGAGAAAAGAAGTGGGACAAGAATTAAGAACGGGATTCGAACAAGGGTCAGGAATTAAGGTATTAGGAAAATCAAAAGTTTTAATAAGGATAAGTATGAGGACAAGATTAGGCTCAAAAGAAAAGCTACGTGGACGGGTGTGTCCACGATTTAGCCAACTTCTTTTTATCTTACTCTTCTCTTTTGATGGTTTCTTTATTGTTGAATAAATCTAAGAATTTCGTTCAAACTGTGAAATAAAAACTATAGCAGTTGATTAAATCTTTTCAATTTTATTCAATCCGGCTTAAAAAGCAAACAACGAGGTTTTGTTTAAAATTTAAATATCAACAGCAGCAACTACTTAAGCTGAATAAAAAATAACAAGCTGTCAAGAAAAGGCGATTTATTAAAATATAATGAAAAAAAGAAGGAAAAAAATAATAATTCACAAGATCAAAAAATCGGACGATAAATTTGATCTTTATCATTACTTTGGAAAAACACGAACGCACGAATTATTGTAAATCTTTTGACTTATATAAGATATCCATATCTGGAAAATAAAATGAGTCATTGCTTTTGATGAATATTGCAAAAAAAAGAAAAAACAAAAGAAACAAAAATAACCAGAGCGTCGTCATAAAGACATAAAGAACGCGACCCGCCAAGCGTTTACGTCACACGGGAGACAAACAAAACACCTTCTAGTGCCGCGTTGGGTGGCGGCTTGGCCAAAAGCCAGTATTCAAAATACTAATAAAAAAAAAACGTAAATAAAAACAACAACTCATTGTCATTCTTTGTGTTTTAATGAAAAAAAAAACAATACCATAAACTCAGAAAAACAAAAAAATAGAGTGCATTTAACTGAGGAAGTCGTCGCACGTCAACTCTCAAAGCACTAGAAAAAATAATGAAAAAAAAAAAACAACGCCCTCGCATTACAGCAGACAGCAAACAGACTGATAGACATACAGACAACAGCTGGACAGACAAGCAGACACTCCAGGGACACAGGGCTATTTGTAAAAGCTGTTCCTAGTGTCGCGGCACACGATAATTTTGGGTGGAGTGAAGAACATATAAAACCACAACAATAACAAAATAAAAAAATTACAAAATATTAGGTAAACAAGGAGCAGCATTAAACAGAATACAACAACAACCACAATAAACTCATAAACGACGTATTGTAGAGTAAATTGAGTGGTTGATTGGTTGGCTGGCGCGTGAAGAAGGATAGAAGGATGTCTGGCCATATGTATGAAGTTCAATTCTAGGTGGACGAATGGACGTACCTTTCGCGATTTCCATTGATGGAAACTTTTACGCGTTGTTAATGATTAAAACAGGTGCTGAACTTATGGTAAAGTCTGATAAGCACAGGAATAAAAGGACATCAACTGTAAAAATATTGCTGTAGAAATTACTCAAATTAAAAATGCCAAAAAAAAAAACAGAATAAATGACTGCTATTCCATCAGGTATGAACCTAAGCATTAATGTTGTTGCACTTTGCATGCATCATTAGGGTTGCCATTAGCCGCCATTTAATTCTAATCAATTTTTTTTTTATTTATTATTTTAATAATTTTATATATTTTTTTTTATTTTATTTATTTTTTCTTTTATTTTATTTATTTTATTATTTTATTTATTTTATTTATTTTATTTATTTTGTTTATTTTATTTATTTTATTTATTTTATTTATTTTATTTATTTTATTTATTTTATTTATTTTATTTATTTTATTTATTTTATTTATTTTATTTATTTTATTTATTTTATTTATTTTATTTATTTTATTTATTTTATTTATTTTATTTATTTTATTTATTTTATTTATTTTATTTATTTTATTTATTTTATTTATTTTATTTATTTTATTTATTTTATTTATTTTATTTATTTTATTTATTTTATTTATTTTATTTATTTTATTTATTTTATTTATTTTATTTATTTTATTTATTTTATTTATTTTATTTATTTTATTTATTTTATTTATTTTATTTATTTTATTTATTTTATTTATTTTATTTATTTTATTTATTTTATTTATTTTATTTATTTTATTTATTTTATTTATTTTATTTATTTTATTTATTTTATTTATTTTATTTATTTTATTTATTTTATTTATTTTATTTATTTTATTTATTTTATTTATTTTATTTATTTTATTTATTTTATTTATTTTATTTATTTTATTTATTTTATTTATTTTATTTATTTTATTTATTTTATTTTATTTATTTTATTTATTTTATTTATTTTATTTATTTTATTTATTTTATTTATTTTATTTATTTTATTTATTTTATTTATTTTATTTATTTTATTTATTTTATTTATTTTATTTATTTTATTTATTTTATTTATTTTATTTATTTTATTTATTTTATTTATTTTATTTATTTTATTTATTTTATTTATTTTATTTATTTTATTTATTTTATTTATTTTATTTATTTTATTTATATTATTTATTTAATTTATTTAATTTATTTTATTTATTTTATTTATTTATTTAGTTTATTTATTTTATTTATTTTATTTATTTTATTTATTTTATTTATTTTATTTATTTTATTGATTTTATTTATTTTATTTATTTTATTTTTTTTATTTATTTTATTTTATTTATTTTATTTATTTTATTTATTTTATTTATTTTATTTATTTTATTTATTTTATTTATTTTATTTATTTTATTTATTTTATTTATTTTATTTATTTTATTTATTTTATTTATTTTATTTATTTTATTTATTTTATTTATTTTATTTATTTTATTTATTTTATTTATTTTATTTATTTTATTTATTTTATTTATTTTATTTATTTTATTTATTTTATTTATTTTATTTATTTTATTTATTTTATTTATTTTATTTATTTTATTTATTTTATTTATTTTATTTATTTTATTTATTTTATTTATTTTATTTATTTTATTTATTTTATTTATTTTATTTATTTTATTTATTTTATTTATTTTATTTATTTTATTTATTTTATTTATTTTATTTATTTTATTTATTTTATTTATTTTATTTATTTTATTTATTTTATTTATTTTATTTATTTTATTTATTTTATTTATTTTATTTATTTTATTTATTTTATTTATTTTATTTATTTTATTTATTTTATTTATTTTATTTATTTTATTTATTTTATTTATTTTATTTATTTTATTTATTTTATTTATTTTATTTATTTTATTTATTTTATATATTTTATTTATTTCATTTATTATTTTTTTATTTCTTTTTTATTAAAGTGAAAATATATTAGGTTTTTCGAAAAATATTTAGATATTAATTTTATTTTTAGTATCAATTTTTTTGTTTTTTCTACTTATTTTTCTTTTATTTTTATCAAAAATTTTGTACTTGTATTTTTTATTTTGTAGAATTTGTATGCATTAATTTCTTTGTTTGTAGGGTTTTCCTAACTTTAAATCAGAAGTGTATTTGTTTTTAGTAAACTATGTATTGTAATGTTTTTAAAATTTCGCTAGCTTTCTTATATTCTACATATATTTTATTTTGTATATTTTTTATGTCATATATAAAGTTATATTATTTTATATCGTTATGTATAAAACGTCATAAATTTATATTCTTGCACTATTTAAGCTTTTTAATTTTTTTTTTATAATATTCCAAAAATTTACACATTTTTAAATTAAAGTACAAATAGCCATATAGTATTGTATTCGGAATTTGTGCTGATGTTCCGTGCTGCAACTTAGTAAAAGCCATGTCCCGAGAAGCACACAAAAGTGCTGGAGTTCCTAGGAAAAATTTATGGTGGTTGCTTTTATTGTTGTTGCTAGACATGCGAATGAATAAACGAATAAATATTTAAGAATCTAAAGGAGCATTACACACAAATAGCTCTCAGCATGTGTGTGGATATGGGAGTGTGTCTGTGCAAGTTCCTTCCTGTTAAATATTTAAATAATTTAAGCTGAGACGCGACAGTGAAAGCTGCACCTTTGTTGGGCGAGGCAATAGCAGGTAAATGAAACCAAATTTAAGGGAACTCATTTTGGTTTGTGGTGAAATAAGTTTCTTATAAACAGCCCTACTATTTCACTATACTCAGCAAGGATTTACTTTAAGGAGAACTCGTATAAAACATCTGGTAATAATTTTGACAATTTTTTTTTTATTGTTTTTAGCCACATTGCATGAAACTCTGTATGTTTTTTTCTAATTGAAATGGCAACCTTGTTTGAGTTGCATTAGCATTTCCGGCTGCTCATGTGTTTTCCTTGAGTTTTCATGGAACTCTCTCATACATGTTGAATAATTTATATGGAAATTTTCTATTAAAGTTGATGCACTTGAGCACAAAAAACAGAGAACTTCACAGCTGCATTAGTGCGAAAAACAAAAGCAACAACAACAACAACAACAACAACAACAACAACAACAACAACAACAACAACAACAACAACAACAACAACAACAACAACAACAACAACAACAACAACAACAACAACAACAACAACAACAACAACAACAACAACAACAACAACAACAACAACAACAACAACAACAACAACAACAATACCAACAACAACAACAACAACAACAACAACAACAACAACAACAACAACAACAACAACAACATACTCTAATATGAGAAAATTTCAAATTTTATTTTTAGCTATTACAGTATCCCGCCAAAAAATTAGAATAACTGTCGAATTTAATTTCATTTTCAGAAACAGTATGCATATTTAAATAATTCATGACAAATCAAATTTTTTTTTTCTTATATATTGTTGCCTTTGTCAGTCTCAAGTGTTTAAATTTAAAATACGATACTTTATAGTCAGTGTTAAATACAGCGATGTCTGTTTAAAATTTTTCTAAAATTGAAGACGAAAATATTTTAATAGATTGGATACAGTTTTTGCGAACTTAGCTCTTTTTAACCAATTTCGGTGCGTTTTTGTTATTTCAATTGTAAAAAGACATTGGGTAATTAATCATATGACATTTATTTTAATTGTTGGATAGTGTTATATATGGGTTCTTTAATTATAATGAACTACTAACGTGTTAGGGACCATGGGTAAGAAAAAGGACATTTCGCGCGAGACTAGAGCTTCAATTATAGCATATCTTCAGAGTGAGCAATATTCGCATAGCCAAATCTCTAAAAAAGTCCACGTGAGTCAACCCACAGTCTCCAGGATTGCGAAAACAATTCGAAATCAAGGTGATTTAGTAATAAACCGAAGAGCGAATTGTGGAAGAAAAGTGAAAATTACTGAACGGACAAAAAGAAAACTCGTAAACTTGGCTATTCAAAACCGACGAAAACCTGCTCGTGAAATTGTCAAAGAGCTAAACAGCGCAGGAGTGGATATTTCGCTTATAAGCGCCGAACGAATATTTTCAGAAAAAAATCTTAAATGTCATCGTCCTGCAAAAAAGCCAAAATTAACACCGCGAATGATCAAACAGCGATTAATTTGGGCTAAGCTGCATCAATCATATACGCAAATAGATTGGGACATGGTAAAATATCAATATATTCCGAAAACCAGTGGTGTTTTCTAAAATATTTGAAATCGTCTTTTTTTTTAATTCCATTAGGTCATTTTCAGCGACGAGTGCCGTCTAGAAGCTGTCACAGAATCTATCAAATTCGTTCGTAGATTTCCTGGAGAACGATATTCTTCCGGCTGCATCCAAAAGAGTGCAAAGCATCCACCAGCTGTAATGATTTGGAGCTGCATTTCTTCGGAGGGGCCCGGTCCAATAAACTTTGTGCAACAAACAATGAACAGCGAGCAGTACATTAAAGTACTTAATGATGTATTTTTACCCTATTTGACTAGTACCATATACATTTATGCAGGATGGCGCTCCTTGCCATACCTCTAAAAAATGTAGTAAATGGCTTAACGATAACAATATTGAAGTTCTTCCTTGGGCTGGAAATTCTCCGGATATGAATCCTATTGAGAATTGTTGGTCATATCTAAAAACTAAAGTTTATGCTCGCCAAAATACTACCATTCAAATTTTAAAGCAAAACATTGAAGATATATGGAAAAACGACCCCGATATAAGAAAAATGATAAAAAACTGTATGGCAAGTATGACTGAAAGAATTAAAGCATTAATTAAATGTAAAGGAAATGGGACCAAGTACTAAATTAATGAACTTTATATATAATACATAACAAAAATATATGTCTTAAAAACTGAATTTTTAAAAACAATTTGTTTTTTTTTTAGTTTTCCCACTCAAAACTAAACATAAAAGCAGTGTTTAAACAACATTTTGTACTTATTCTAATTTTTTGGCGGGATACTGTACTTCCTTTTTTTATTATTTGATATCGTAAGAATTTGTGCCGCGTGTAGAAATGTAATAAAACCAAAACAACTAAAATTTCCTGCCAAGAGTCATGCGGCAAAGGAAATAAACACTGCAACAAAAACAAAAACACTATAACTGCTGCAAAGACTGCAGCCGAGGGTGTTGCATACCATGTCATGCATTGCAAGTTGTACTATATGCAAGGCTTCAATTACTGATTAACTGTGTGAATGAATGAATGAATAAATGATTGTGTGAATGACTGGTTAAATGAAGCAACTGTGCGCGCACCTTAATTGTATGTGTGAGTAGTTGTGTCTTTATTATTTACTAGCTTTACCACCACTGCCACTCCTCCGGCAAAGAACTAAAAATCTACCCACAATAGCAACAACAACAACAACAACAACAACAACAACAACAGCAACACGCAACGAGTGCATTTTTGAAATTATTTAACATCAACACGCTGCTGCACATATTCTGCCGGCCGGCGTGTTGTAGTGTTTATTTTTTATCAACTTGGCTCGCTCAATATGCTGCTACCATTTAATGTTGCCATTCAGTAAGTTTGTTTTTTAACCTCTAACCACAAAATCGAAACAAATATTCTTTTGAAATTTTATGTTCAACACAGTTTGGCAGATGCAACCTTCCTTTGCAGATGAGAACACGTTGATACAACATAAACTTGGTTGCCATGTGGCAGCTGCAGTTGCAGTAAATTTGTTTTCATTGTCTGATGTCGTTCTCGCCGCAAAGTGTACTATTTGGCACAGTTAGACGAGAAAAAGTCCATATCGTACTTTTTTATGTCTAAAAGAACGAAAACGAACATTAAATAGTTTTCTCGTCTTACTTGTAGTAAGTGATCCACTGTGCTCGCTGTGGTAGTAGGTTCAGCCAAAATTTATCGTTTTCATACAACTTTTCTATGAAAAGTTTTATTACAATACAAAAAGGGTAGATTTTTCAGTTCAATATCGATTTATTGGTTTAATCAGAATGTTATGTTCAAGTTATACAAGTTTCGATGGTTCTCTATTCACGATGGTTTCATACCAATAGTAATAATCAAAGAGTAAAAACGAACCAAACAATAACAAAATTAAAATCATAAATAACATGCTAACCATATTGATTGAAAAATTTCTTAAAAATGTTTCAAAAAATGTTTGTATTTTGTCCATGAACATTTTAAAAGGCTTCTATATTGTTGTTAGCAAGCATTGCATAATTTGAGTTACTTTGCAGCAAGATCTTCAAAATGGACCATTATCAGAGAATTATAAATTTTTTAATTAGCGTTGGCTCTGCTTTCAGCACTTCTTTTTGATCTATTGGATTTAGCGTTAAATCATTTGAACATCGTAAAGAAAAGTGTGTTGGGGCAGTCCATGAGTGTGAAACCCTTTGCTCTTCATAGTATAATCAATCCAATTCTTTTAGCTCTTCATAGCTCTTCACTGATAAGTAAGCATCCTAGCAACTGAGATCTTCGAAGCTCGGTTCAACATTCTTTCAATAGACAAACTTTAAGCTGATATCGTTCATTGCATATCTATGGCGGAAAAGTCGTATACCCATTGCATATCTATATTCACTTCAGTCATAAGTTTTCACTACTTTTCCAACGCCGTCAGAAGCAAAAAGAGTTGATGGATGATACTGGGGAGTTAATGGATGATACTGGAGAAAAATGGAAAATTAAAAAAAAAAATAAGTTCAGAAAAATAAAACATTTTGGAATAAGAACTAAGAATTAAAAATTAGAAATTAAAAATTAGAAATTAAAAATTAGAAATTAAAAATAAAAAATTATAAATTCAAATTAGAACAAAATAAAAATTAACAATTAAAACTAAAAATTAAAAATTAAAACTTAAAAATTATAAATTATAAACTAAAAATTGTAAATCATTAGTTCCAAAATAATAATTCAAAATTCAAAATTTAAAATTTATTAAATTTTGGATTTAAATTTTAAAATTATTTTAAATTTTACATTTTATTTTAAATTTTACATTTTAAATATTAAATTAAAATTTAAAAAGTAAAAATCTAAAATAAAAAATTAAAAATTAAGAATTAAAAACTAAAATTTGAAAATTAAAAACTAAGAATTAAAAATTAAAAAATAACAATTAAAAATTATAAATTAAAAATGAAAAATTAAAAATTAAAAATTAAAAACTAAAAATTAGAAATTAAAAATTAGAAAAATAAGAAATAAAAAATACAAAATACAAAATACAAACTACAAACTACAAAATACAAAATACAAAATACAAAATAAAAAATACAAAATACAAAATACAAAATACAAAATACAAAATACAAAATACAAAATACAAAATACAAAATAAAAAATAAAAAATACAAAATACAAAAAACAAAAAACAAAAAACAAAAAAAAAAACAAAAAACAAAAAACAAAATACAAAAAACAAAATACAAACTAAAGAAAAAATTTAAAATAAATAAAAACTTAAAGAAAATAGAAAATACGAAACATAAAAAAAAATATAAAATAAACAATAAAAAATAGAAAATAGGAAATAAAATTAAATTAAAAATTGAAATAAGTTGAATTAAAAAAATTTAAAAAAAAATTTAAAAAAGAATTAAAAAAAAAACAAAAAAAAATAAAAATAAAATATGTAAAGTTACAAAATTAAAAACACTAAATAAAAATGATAAAATTAAAATAATTGAGGAAATATTAGAATTAAAAAATATATATTAGAAAACATAAAAATAATAACTTAAAACTAAAAAGTTAAAACTTAACAAAAAATAAAATATATAATTAACAAAACATAAAAAAATACTACAGTTGAAAAAGAAAATAAAAAATTCTAACTACAAAAATAAGGAAAACAATGTAAAAATAACTTAAAAGTTATTATATATTATTATATATATATTTTTACTATATATATTTATATATTTTTATTATTTATTTATTTAGTTATTATGTAGTTATTATATATTTTTATTAGTTATTATATATATAATATTATAAAAGTTATTATTTTAATAACTTAAAAGTTAAAAATAACTTAAAAAAATTTTAATAATAATTCGACTTAAAAATTTCTTCAATTATAATTTAAATAAAAAGTTTAACAGTAAAATATTCAAAATAATTATACATGAAATAAATTTATAATATATTGCTAGATAACTTTCAGAAGAGAAAATATGTAACATAAAGGTACCCTTGAAGTAAATTAAAAAAAAAAATTGGAAAAAATTAGAATAGTTAGATATAAAGTATACATAAGAAACCAATAGAATAAAAAAACAAAAATAAAACATAAGATTAACACAAAAACAAAAAATAAGTAACTTAATAGATAAAATTTAAAGTACAGTATGACATAAAAAAATTAAAAGCTAAAAATAAAACAGAAAAAAATAAAACAAAAATACCGTTGGCTACCGGTTAAAAGAAAAAGGCTAAAAGAAAAATATTTAAAAACAAATATATATAAACTGTTCAAAAATAATTCAAAAGACATAATTAAAATAGATATAAAAAAAAACTCAAACATTAAAATATTTAAATAGAAAACAAAAATGAAGGAAATGTCGCCAAAATGAAAACTCCAAAAATAAAAAATAAAAACATACAAGAAATTATTAAATAACACGAGCAAATAAAATTTAAATATAAAAAAAAAAAAAATGTTCACCACAATAAAAATTTTAAATAATTAATTAATGTACACATTTGTGCAGTGACACTTGTATTAAATATATCCATCAGTTATCACCCTCAATCGAAACACTTGACAATTTACTGCTCTAAGCCATCAAAAAATATTTCTTTATTGTTTTTACTCTGAAAATTAGTCTAAATTGGTTCTGTAATCCCATTATAATCTGATCATTTTCACACTCTAAAATCTGTTTATGTTGGGAACATAAAGTTGTCCCCAACTCATTTCAAAATTTGGAAATTTAGCCATGACAGAAATTCTTGAGACTCTGCCTAATGCTTTAAATTTTAACTACATCTAAGAACCCAACAACAAATATTCACGTGTTGTTTTGAGTTGAAAAAAAAGCACAAAATTAAAAATGAACTTATTGCATTTTAATTACAACTGCAACCCTTTAAAAGTGAGAACTGCAACAGCACAACTTGGCAACAGGACCGCTCACTTTCCGCTCTGAGGGATTCACACTCATCTAATGGCTTTCATTTAGATCAAATTCCAGACGTCATCAGAGTAGCTCGCACATCAAAACGATTTATTAAAAAGGAAAAAAAAAGAAAAAAAAAAAGAAAAAATCAAGCTATGTACACGATATGAGGAAGCTTCGCAAGAATGTAGAGCAGAAGAGCAAGTTGGGTAGCAGTTGATGTATTAAATAACCTTCACACAAGGGCGTAGTTGGTGTTGTTGTCATAGTTTCTGTTATAACAGCTGGTTTAAAACACGATCGAAAAGTGTTAAAACGAAGCAGACGATAAAAAGATGAAATGTAAAAACAGAATGCTAACCAGTTGAGGAAAAATTTACGGAAATGGCAACGAGTTTTAAAAATCTCACCATTCTAACGCTGAGGCAACCATTACAAGAGGTTGTGAAGCAGCGCATATCAAGGGAATCGAGTTACGCTGCTGGCGATTCTTAACGGTTCAACTGATTTTAATAACAAGGCAAGAATTTAAAGCCATGGAAGAAATGTTGACAGAGCCGGATGATGTTATTAATAATTATGATAAAGAACTTATAATGATCATATGCAGCAAAAAAAAAAAATATATATATGTCTTCAGAAAATAGCCAAAATGTGAAATAAACTTTCATTACATAATTGGAGATATATCAAAAAGAAACGGTAAATAAAAAACATCAATAAAAAGATACCAAAAATTATTTAGAAATCAATACTGAAATTTACTGAAAAATAAATTCACAAAAAATTAAAAATTTATAAAGAAATAATAAAAGAATTTACAAGAATAAAAAAAAACAACGACAAAATTAAAATATAAAAAACTGAAAATAAATAAAAATAAAAAAACTGAAAATATATAAAAATATAAAAATAAAAAATATACATATATAAAAATTTAAAAGTATTAGTACGTAAAAATATAAAAATATAAAAATATAAAAATATAAAAATATAAAAATATAAAAATATAAAAATATATAAATATAAAAATATAAAAATATAAAAATATAAAAATATAAAAATATAAAAAATAAATATAAATATATAAAAATTTAAATATAAACATATAAAACAAATATAAAGATACACAAATAAAAAATATAAAATTACACAAATATAAAAAAATTAAATTAAACAAATATAAAAATATAAAAACATAACAACATAAAACCATAAAAAAAACCATATACCAAACCACATAAAAAAACCATATAAAAAAATATAAAAATACACAAATATAAAAATATTTAAATATAAAAATATAAAAATATAAAAATATAAAAATATAAAAATATAAAAATATAAAAATATAAAAATATAAAAATATAAAAATATAAAAATATAAAAAAATAAAAATATAAAAAAATAAAAATATACAAATATAAAAATATTAAAATATAAAAATATAAAAATATAAAAATATAAAAATATAAAAATATAAAAATATAAAAATATAAAAATATAAAAATATAAAAATATAAAAATATAAAAATATAAAAATATAAAAATATAAAAATATAAAAATATAAAAATATAAAAATTTAAAAATATAAAAATATAAAAATATAAAAATATAAAAATATAAAAATATAAAAATATAAAAATATAAAAATACAAAAATATAAAAATATAAAAATATAAAAATATCAAAATATCAAAATATAAAAATATATAAAAATATAAAAATATAAAAAATAAATATAAATATATAAAAATTTAAGTATAAACATATAAAAAATATAAAGATACACAAATAAAAAATATAAAAGTACACAAATATAAAAAAATAAAATTAAACAAATATAAAAATATACAAACATAACAACATAAAACCATAAAAATACACAAATATAAAAATATTTAAATATAAAAATATAAAAATACAAAAATATAAAAATATAAAAATATAAAAATATAAAAATATAAAAATATAAAAATATAAAAATATAAAAATATAAAAATATAAAAATATAAAAAGATAAAAATATAAAAATATAAAAATATAAAAATAAAAAAATATAAAAATATAAAAATAAAAAATTAAAAAAATATCAAAAATAAAAACTTACAAGATAAAATAACAAAATTAAAAAAAAAAAAATAATAAGAATAGAAAATATAAAAGTAAAATTTAAAAAATAAAATAAAATAAAATAAAAAACTGAAAAAAGTTATGTCTCAAACAACAAATTAAAAAAAAAAACAAAAAATTAGAAATAATAAGAATAGAAAATACATGAATTATATTAATTGAAAAATTAAAAGAAAATATAAAATAAAAAAGTAGAAAGAGTGAAACATAAAACAACAAATAAAAAAACAAAAAATTAAAGGTAAAAAAATAATAAAACTAAAACTTAGAAAAAGCAAAAATAAACAAAAGAAAAATTAAAAAATAAAAAAACTAAACTGCAAAATAAAAACACTAAGGAATTGATTTAATCAATCAAAATTAAACAAATAACAATAGTTTTAGTCCTGAAAATGTATAAAATATGATAAAAAGAAAATATAAAACATTAACTATTTATAAAGAATAATGTAATTTTGAAAAAATAAAAACAAACAATAAAAACAAATTTCATAAATTATAAATAAAAATGTTACAAATTTAATAAACCAACAAAAAAAAAAAAAAAATAATTAAACAACAGAATCAAAAAATTACGAGCCAAAAAATAAATATTTAAACCAGAAAGAAAAATTAGAAAATTCATAATATTAATAAAAATAAACCAATTGACATAATAAAAAAGAAGGTTAAACTAAAATAAATAAAATATTTAAAATTAATCAATAATATTTATTTTGAAAAATAACATGTTTATAACAAATTGAAATATTTTATGAATTTTAAAATAAACAAAATAAATTAAATTAAATTAAAACAGCAAAATACTACAACTTAGAAAATACAAAAAATATAACAAATAAAAAGTAAGTTCTTTAAATAAAAAAAAATTCCAAACAGCAAAAAAATTAAAAAATATAGCGAAAAATAAAAACAAAAAAAAAACAAAACCAAAAATAGAACTAAATCAAGAAAATTACAAAATTATGGAAATAAAAAACAAAATAAAAATTATAAAAAAATAACAAATTAAAATAAAAAATAAAAAATTAAAAAATAACAAAAAAGTAAAACAAGGTATATAAATAAAAACAAAAAATGAAATAAACCAAGAAGTAAATATATTAAGTGTATGAATTAGCACACCGAAATTAAAAATAAAAACTAAAATATATACAAAAAATAAAAAAACAAAACTTGAAGATGTATAAAGCAAAAGCTAAAAATAATAAACATAACTTAAAAAAAAATAAACAAAAATTCAAAACTAAGAATAAAATTAAACATATTTAAAAATTCCAAAATATAAGATCTATATTAAAAATAAAAATGTTAAAAAAAAAATTAAACAGCCCAAACAATAAAAATAAGAAACTAAAATGCAAAATAAAAATTAAGACACTGAAGATGATATAAAAGAAATTTTTTCTAATTCTATCCACCAAGTCAAAAATAAAATTTTAAAATATATTCCCGAGATTAAAGGAACTACATATTTAGTAAATGTACTGAACTGATTCTGAAGTTTAAAATATTTTATTAAAAACTTTTGATTTACAAATTCTTTTATTTTTTTGTTTTTAAAGCTATGTTGTTTTATTAAAATGCTTTTCGTATATTTTATTTGTTTGTTACTTTCTTTGATGTCAGTAAAATTATACATAAATTATATCGTCAAATTGAAAAAATTAGAATGAATACGTCGTTTGTTTTTTTTTCAGTGTAAACATTAGCTGTTATGCGTATAATAAAAACCTTGCAGCTAAAGTAAAAAGTTTTCCCCGCTATGCTTGAGTTTCAATAAAAACTTGAAGTGTGCGAAATACTAGAGCCTAGCGAGTAAAGAATTAAAATAAATTAACACCAGCTAGCAACAAAAGAAACAACAACAATGTATACAACAGCAAATCCCATTCAACAACAACAATAATAAGAAAAACAACAACAACATTGCAAAACTTTAACAACGTCAGCATCATCAACAACAGCTGATCGTTCTGCCAACTATTTTATTTTATATATTTTTTGTGCCCCCTCACTTCCTCCCCATCACATATACATACTTCGCTTCCTTATCACACACACAAACATACACACAAACACAAATACAACGCTCAAACATTCCGGCTTTTGACGACGCGTTGTCAACATACTTCATTGATGCTTTGGCAAAACTTGGCCCGTTGGCGTCAGATTTTCTTGCTTATTTGTAGTTGACGTTATTCTACCATAGTTGTTGTTGCTCTTGTCGTGCCCGCTTCAGTTTTTGGCCAGAACTAAAGCTCACTTTACTTTATTTTATTTTTTTATTTTTTTTTTTAACTTCATTGCTTTTGAGATCCTGCTTTAAATTGAGTCATGCTGTTTTTTTTTGTTTTTGTTTTTTTTTTTGCGTTTTCGTTTGCTTAAAGCTTTTCTTTTGTAACTTTATTTTATTTTTTTTTCGCTTTTGGTCTGTTCTTTGCAATTTTTGTATTGTTTTAAATTTTGGGTTAAAAAATCGTCTTGCTGCGGGGTCGTTGCACGCACGGGAAGTTGTATTTTTGCGTTTTTTTTTTTTTTTTTTGTGGCGTCATTTTGGGTTACGTTTTACATAAAACTTCGGAAAAGAAGCGGTTAAGCAATCAATCAAAATTTAAATTTGTCAGTCACTGAATAGTTCATTACATTTTTCTTTTGAGAGTTTGAACTGAACTTAAGAATATTTGAAGAGCTTGAACACTCGCAGAGTCGTGAGACATTAAATTTGTTGCTTCCGATTTTTTTTTCCGGTGATGAACTCAATGGGCTTAATGATATATTTCAATTATGTTGTCTGGGTTTAAATTTTTTGCTAAATACTTTAGCGGTTTAGGTGGCAATGCCTTGGGACATATTGTTGAACATAATTTGATTTGTCAAAATTTAATGAAATGTTTAAATAAATAAAGTCAAAATAATTCTTAATGCTTAAGTGATTTATTCTAAAAGTCTTCGGTTAAAATTGGTCGCAATTCCTTGCTACATAATATTCGCACATAATATAATGTATCAAAATGTATGGAAATATCAATATAGGCTCATTCCACCAGTTTTCGCCCAATTTAAAAAAAAAAGTCGCAACATGTTCTAGAAAAAAATTGATAAAATTATATGTTGTTTTTGTGTTAAAGTAGGTAACAAAAAACATTTTTTTAATTTTTTATTTTTAACCGTTAACCAGTGGTGGCGCTCGAAAAATTTTTGGCGGGCGCAAAAATCACGATTTAATAGTTTACGGTTTCATTTATATCTCCGTTCCTGTAATTGGTATTGACTTAATTTAAAAACTGTTTGACAGATAACAAATAGTTCGTAAACTTATTTTTTATAAATAATAAAATTCACCAAACTTATGCCAAAAATTGGTTTTTTTTCGATTTTCATCACCCTGTTTCAACAACTTACAGGGTTGCCAGACCTAAAATTTTTTTACAGTTTCTTCTTCTATTACCTTTTAACAAGATAAGTTGAAAAAATTAATGAAAATGTGTAAATATTTTTAGTTTTACTGCTTTGAAAGTATGGATTTATGAGAAATGGCACAACTTAAGGACCCTGTATCGGCAAAAGTGCACATTTTAAAATTCAAATTTTTTTTTTCTATTTTAATTTCATGTATTGACAACACACTGAAAAAAAATTGGGAGGGTGTTTTGCCTTGTTTTTGAAAAATGATCTTTTGAAAATTATGCCATAACTCAAATAATTGAAAAAAGCAAGATGTTTAGGTGCCTCCATATCAAATAGTAAACAAGCAAAAGTTTTATAAATCAACGTTAATATTGTTGAACTCACATTTAAAATAGTCCTCCAATTTGGAGAGACTGCTTTAATATTTGTTGGACTTATGAAGTTTTAAAAATTGGCTTTAAATTTAAATTGAAGAAAATGTCTTCCATTGTTGACCCCGTATCTCAAAAAATGCACATTTAAAAGTAATGAAAATTAACACAAATATTGTATAGATGTATTGTTATAATAATTTTACTAATTTCGAGAGGGTGTTCTAGTTTTTTTTCAGGAAAAATACGTTTATATAAACTCTGTTATAAATGAAATAAAAAATAATTTTAAGAAAATGCATGCTTATAAGTTTTTCCTTAAAAGATGTTTATATTCGTTTTCCATCATTTTAGTTTATTTTATGATATTCCTTTTTTGCTAGGCCGGCTTAAAATAGATTCTACTTCCCATATATTTGAACCTGATATGAATCTAGTCTGAATTCTTGATGTACTGACTGGTATAAAGCTATGTTTTTGTCTGGTTTTTGGAACCGTTCGAGCGTCCATGAACCTTTGTGCCAAATCGGCTTCCGTGTTTCGTATTTCTGCGCCATCGACATAAATAAATGTGATTCCAGGAATATGGGTTATATAAAAATTTAACATTTGCGGGACAGTTTGTATGTCGTTATATTGCAAACTTGCTTTAGCGACAAGTCTTTTTACTGTACCACCTACTCCATCGCATTGTCCCTTTCCATGGCATGTGGCAAAAAAATGCCATTCGGCATCAAGATCAAAATCTTTTTTGTGGTTGCATAAATTACTAAATTTTTTTCGGTTTTTATACTGCCCTGCAGCTCCATCGGAAAAGTAAACCAATTTTGAAACAGCTGGAAAGAGCTCCTTAATTTTAGTAATAAGTTTCTTTTGAAATGTGTATATAGCTGAAGTATCATGACTAACAGCCCTATTCTGCTTGTTAACTTAACAAGGAATTGTTAAGGAGCTCTTGGTAAGGTTCTTGTTATGTGATGTAATTGTTCGTATTCTGGCAAATCATTTATAATTTGAAAGCTCTCAAAAGCTATTAAAGTTCACCACGCATGGTGAAAATGTAAATGCCTTAGATATAAAGCGTCAGCTGTTTTTATATTGTTCTTTTCTTGCTTATTTTGATTGCTTATGTTTGTTTTTCGACAAGTAAGATGGAAAATGTTAAGAAATAAATAATTTACTAATTGTTTTCAATTATTTTCAATTGTTTTAAGTTTCAAAATTAATTTTTTTAATAGCCAAGCATTTTTCGAGTGTTTTGCAGTCTTTAAAATTTATTTTTTCTTTGATCTTCTTCAGTATCAATGCTAAAAAGAAGTAAAAAGTAAGTAAAAAGTAATCCATTTTTTTTATTTTTTTTTTTTATTTACACAGCATTTTTTTGGCTTAATACTGAACTATATTTCGTTGTAAAGTTGTTTTCTGTCATTAACAAAATAGTAAAGAAAGGAGCTTCAAATTATCACCAGAATACGAAACCTTAACAATTTGTTAATATTAACTATTTTGTTAATGTGGTGAGCTTAGTTAAGCTGTCAGAATAGGGCTGTAAGACTATCTGATAAGATGCAAAAACTTTTAGATTTAATGTTAGTATCTTCCTTGTAGTATACTACGAATGGATGAAGAGTTGCCTGTTTGTTCACCCAGTGATAACTTTGCCTTACAGTTTTTTAGAACTTCCATATTTATCATCCAAACTATCCAAATCAGAATTTCCATATTTTTTTACAATTAATAAAATGAATGTATAGTAACGGGCGACTTGTCAGTAAATTTTACATTCGTTATACAGAATGAAATTGAAGTCATGATACTTCAGCTGTATACACATTTCAAAAGAAACTTATTACTAAAATTAAGGAGCTCTTTCCAGCTGTTTCAAAATTGGTTTACTTTTCCGATGGAGCTGCAGGGCAGTATAAAAACCGAAAAAACTTTAGTAATTTATGCAACCACAAAAAAGATTTTGATCTTGATGCCGAATGGTATTTTTTTGCCACATCCCATGGAAAGGGACCATGCGATGGAGTACACAGAAAATAAAAGAATTGATTTATTACCTAAACTAGTTTAGCTAATGTGAAAGTTTCTATTTCACCTAATCTTTTCAACAACTTTTCTACTTACACAGTTAATTTAACAATCATGCATTAGGTAATTCACCTAATTCAAATTAGTTAATTCAACTAAAATTTTGCTTATCAAATCATCTAATTCTTCTAGTTATTTTACCTAATGCAAGTTGTCGATTTGTTCGTACACTAGGGAAATAACGCATATTAGCATTATCCACGTCTCAGTATAAATTTTATATAAATATTTACGTGGATAAATCAAATGCTTTCCTTACAACTTGTTTTTTCCCGTATTTGAATTTTATAGGAGCAGAGCGCTCTCCTATAAAAAACATAAATAAAAACAAAGTGAGAAAATTTTACAAAAAGTAAAGTCTAACGCGAGATTTGAACTCGGGCCGCTTGCGTTATAGTCAAACGCTTTACCGCTGTGCTGTTACGCCGTTTGATAATTTGTGAACAAAATGTATATAAAAATATGAGGTCCACAACTCTGAAATTATGGGCATCTACAGCAATTTGATTAATTGGTATGTAGCGTAAATTCCTGTATTGGAAATTTAGCTCAATAGATAAGGCGTTGGTTGTTGAAATCTTGAGATCACAGGTTCGAATCTCAGCGATGGCAATGAAATTTTTCAGTAATTTATATAATAATGTATATATCTCTCTCATTCTATCTACTATAAAACAAATCTTTCTTCTCTATCATGTGACGAAATGAAGTAAAGTCACCTAAGGAAAGTTTCACTTTAAAATAGAAATTGCAAAACAAAAAACATATTTTTTGCATATTTTTTGCACGGCATTCCCACTCTTAAGTGGGAATGCTATCTAAATAATTAGATGATTTTTCTACACTTAGGGCTAGTTTTTCAGTGCGGGTTTAAACTCTAGTCAAATTAAACCGAAGTTAACTCACCAAAATTGGACGTTTAAACTCGGTTTAAGCAAAAAAAAGCACATCATATGATAATTTAAGTCAATTCAACTAAACCGAATGCCACAATATTTAGTTAAACCGACTTTTAACGTACCTTTTTGGTGAGTTAAGCTCAGTTTAATTTGACTAGAGTTTAAACCCGCACTGAAAAACTGGCCCTTAGTAGGTGGCTTGCCTAATCTGAAGTGGTCATAGTTTAAAAAAAATTAGCTAATTCTTCTAATAGATTATGTGTCTTATCTATTTTATGGTTGAAGGTACACCTAAATATTTAGGTTTTTTTAGCTACTCTCGCAGTTAAACTACCCAATATAATTGCATATAATTAACATTTAGAAATTGGTAGCGCACCTAATCAAATTCGTTGACTGAAAATCACCGGATTACTTTAGCTGAATTGACTACATTTTTAGGTAAAAGTTCTACTCTTTTTTTTATGTGTAGGTGGTACAGTAAAAAGACTTGTCGCTAAAGCAAGTTTGCAATATAATGACATACAAACTGTCCCGCAAATGTTCAATTTTTGTATAACCCATATTCCCGGAATCACATTTATTTATGTCAATGGCGAAGAAATACGAAACACGGAAGCCGATTTGCCACAAAGGTTCATGGACGCTCGAACGGTTCCAAAAACCAGACAAAAACATAGCTTTATACCAGTCAGTACATCAACAATTCAGACTAGATTCATATCAGGTTCAAATATATGGGAAGAAGAATCTATTTTAAGCCGGCCTAGCAAAAAAGGAATATCATCAAATAAACTAAAATGATGGAAAACGAATATAAACAACTTCTAAGGAAAAACTTATAAGCATGCATTTTCTTAAAATTATTTTTTATTTCATTTATAACAGAGTTTATATAAACGTATTTTTCCTGAAAAAAAACTAGAACACCCTCTCGAAATTAGTAAAATTATTATAACAATACATCTATACAATATTTGTGTTAATTTTCATTACTTTTAAATGTGCATTTTTTGAGATACGGGGTCAACAATGGAAGACATTTTCTTCAATTTAAATTTAAAGCCAATTTTTAAAACTTCATAAGTCCAACAAATATTAAAGCAGTCTCTCCAAATTGGAGGACTATTTTAAATGTGAGTTCAACAATATTAACGTTGATTTATAAAACTTTTGCTTGTTTACTATTTGATATGGAGGCACCTAAACATCTTGCTTTTTTCAATTATTTGAGTTATGGCATAATTTTCAAAAGATCATTTTTCAAAAACAAGGCAAAACACCCTCCCAATTTTTTTTCAGTGTGTTGTCAATACATGAAATTAAAATAGAAAAAAAAAATTTGAATTTTAAAATGTGCACTTTTGCCGATACAGGGTCCTGAAGTTGTGCCATTTCTCATAAATCCATACTTTCAAAGCAGTAAAACTAAAAATATTTACACATTTTCATTAATTTTTTCAACTTATCTTGTTAAAAGGTAATAGAAGAAGAAACTGTAAAAAAATTTTAGGTCTGGCAACCCTGTAAGTTGTTGAAACAGGGTGATGAAAATCGAAAAAAAACCAATTTTTGGCATAAGTTTGGTGAATTTTATTATTTATAAAAAACAAGTTTACGAACTATTTGTTATCTGTCAAACAGTTTTTAAATTAAGTCAATACCAATTACAGGAACGGAGATATAAATGAAACCGTAAACTATTAAATCGTGATTTTTGCGCCCGCCAAAAATTTTTCGAGCGCCACCACTGGTTAACGGTTAAAAATAAAAAATTAAAAAAATGTTTTTTGTTACCTACTTTAACACAAAAACAACATATAATTTTATCAATTTTTTTCTAGAACATGTTGCGACTTTTTTTTTTAAATTGGGCGAAAACTGGTGGAATGAGCCTATATTGATATTTCCATACATTTTGATACATTATATTATGTGCGAATATTATGTAGCAAGGAATTGCGACCAATATAGGAATTGCCTATATAGTTATATTCATAGTCACAATCTTCTTTATAAATAAAAATTAACGTATGTTAGTGTGTCCTGAATACATTTCTACACCGTTTATCCGATCGCAATGAAATTTTGTGTATGGAAGTTTTTTGATACGAGGCGGGTCATGGGGTTATCATTTTGAACCACCTTGGATACCAGTGGGCGCTCTAGTACAATTTTTTTACAAAACCGCCTAAAACTCACAAACCGCTCATGCGATTAAAATGAAAATGGGTATATAGTGGTTTTCAGCTGTAACGAATGTTTTGGTGCTATTTTTTTTTATCCAACTTGAACACCAGATGGCGATGTAGTACAAATCTTTTACAAAACCATCTATAACTCCCAAACCTCTTATGTGATTAGAATGAAAATTGGTATAAAGTGGTTTTTACGTAAAATAAGTGTTTTAATGTTATATGTTTTGAGCCCTTTTGAACACAAGAGGGCGCTGTAGAACACATTTTTTGCAAAACCACCTAAAACTCCCAAATCTCTTATGCGATTAGAGTGAAAATTAGTATATAGCAGTTTTCATGTAAGCTGAGTGTTCTGCTCCTATCTTTTTTGACACATCTTGAACACCAGAGGGCGCTATAATACACATTTTTTACAAAACCACCTTAAACTCCCAAACCGCTCATGCGATTAGAATGAAAATTGGCATATAATGGTGCTCAGGTACGATGAGTTTTTAAGCACTATCTTCTTTGATCCACCTAAGACACCAGATGGCGCTGTAGTACCAATTTTTACAAAATCGTATATTTTTAGATGTTTTTTGATTTTACATATGCAAATATTTACAAAATATAAAATTCAATATTCAATATTATATTACTTAATATTATAAATTATAAATTATAAATTTTAAATTATAAATTATAAATTAAAAATTATAAATTATAAATTATAAATTATAAATTATAAATTATAAATTATAAATTATAAATTATAAATTATAAATTATAAATTATAAATTATAAATTATAAATTATAAATTATAAATTATAAATTATAAATTATAAATTATAAATTATAAATTATAAATTATAAATTATAAATTATAAATTATAAATTATAAATTATAAATTATAAATTATAAATTATAAATTATAAATTATAAATTATAAATTATAAATTATAAATTAAAAATTATAAATTATAAATTATAAATTATAAATTATAAATTATAAATTATAAATTATAAATTATAAATTATAAATTATAAATTATAAATTATAAATTATAAATTATAAATTATAAATTATAAATTATAAATTATAAATTATAAATTATAAATTATAAATTATAAATTATAAATTATAAATTATAAATTATAAATTATAAATTATAAATTATAAATTATAAATTATAAATTATAAATTATAAATTATAAATTATAAATTATAAATTATAAATTATAAATTATAAATTATATATTATAAATTATAAATTATAAATTATAAATTATAAATTATAAATTATAAATTATAAATTATTAATTATAAATTATAAATTATAAATTATAAATTATAAATTATAAATTATAAATTATAAATTATAAATTATAAATAATAAATTATAAATTATAAATTATAAATTATAAATTATAAATTATAAATTATAAATTATAAATTATAAATTAAATTATTATTTAAATTATTTTGGCGACCAAAAGCACATCTTATGCACATCATTATCTGCGAATATTTGATAAAGACCATATCCGGGACAATATTTTAATCAAAGACATGTTCATTTTCAGTTCTGTCACTGTAGCCAGTAGTACACAGTAGTACCCAGTAGTCAGTCAATCCACTGTCTTCTAAAACAGACATTTGACTATGCCACCGGTCTTCTGACCCTGCAAAATTTTGTGATAATAAACTCCAATAGTTTTGCAAACCATTAGCTCGACTCTGACACTTCTTTTCTGACCCAGCAACCAGTCTCATGACCCGGCGACAGCTTTCTATGACAAAACGCCATCGCCAATTTACCGCTTGTTGCATTTTGTCTATGCTCCTCAGGGTTCGTACAGCTCTTTTCGATTTCTTCAACTTCTAACACATGCTATAAATTATCTAGTTATTGCGACCTCCTCACTTAAAGTTGTCTATTTTTGCCTTTAAGTGAATTTTTCATTATTTTTTCTAGTTTAATTTTTGTTTTCTTTTATTTTTTTTTTTTTTATTTTATAACATTTTTGGTTTTTATTCTCAGCCATGTGAATAAGTAAACTTAAGCCAGCTTCTCTGCTTTAATGCTTGAATGCCTCTGCAAGACTCTCGGCGTCTATATCATGCAGCCAGTGTTGCGTTGCATGGCTTTTGCAGACTCCCGCCCAGAGATGCAAACGAGCTGCAATAATGCAAGATGCAAATTTTTCCCTACACTTGTCTCCCTGCTAAGATCTGCTGCACTCGAATATATTGCCTCCAGCTCACTTCACTCCAGTTATTCCTACTCCCTACCCTTCTCCGCACTGCAATTTTTAGCTCATGTCTTATGCGATTCGCCTCACTTGTTTTCGTTGGTATCTGCAGCTATCATCAAATCACACAGCATGCAGCGCCATAATCTTGCACAACAACAATAACAACAACAACAACTTCTATGCCTCCAACTGCTGCTAATTTAGGTGTTACACATTGTATTTGTATTTGCATATTTTTTACCACCAACACTTTTTGTTAGATAGTTTTTGTAGATATTTTTTCCTTTATGTATGCAAATTCCATTCATTTCATGTGTAAATATTTTGTATTTTCTTCACATATTTTTTGGGAAAGTTGCTAAAATTGTGGCAACATTTTACCATACCATTTAGTATTTTTCACAATTAAGTTGATTTATTTGCTACCGTTATTGTTTTGGTCTGAGATTGGATGGTGAAAGGTGCTGTTGTTCCGTTTGTTGTTGCCTCTGAGACAGTCTAAAAAAAAAAAAGAAAAAGAGGTAGTGTCTTAAATAGAGTATTGCTGAAATAGTAGTATTTGTAAATCAAACAGAAAGTACTTCTTGAAAAACCACTGGCTTGCAGAAATTCAAAATGACAATTCACATATCTTTTAATATATTCAAAAGACTAAATATCATCAGTGTTGCCAACTTAGTTACAAAAAAAAAATCTCTGAAAATATACAAAATTTACCGCACTTTCATGCTGCGCGCTATAATTTTGCGCTTCTACCAGCGTGTGTAATTTTGACCTCTTTCAAAAAAAAAAACATCTGCTTCAAGTTTATTGACTCGTTTTCTTTGCAACTTCCACTTCACCTTTTACATTTTTTTTTTTCTGTGGTGATAAATGTTGAAAAATTCTCGCAATGCAACGCTGAATTCTGTTTCGCTTCGATAATTTATATTTCACTGTGTTTGCTCAAATGTCGTTCTGTCACGCCCATAATTTTTTCATTTATTATCGTCACTTTTTATGTTGAATTTCATGCATGATTGATCTTCTGTCATTACCATTTTTGATAATTTTTTAAAATATTTGGTGCAGTTGATGTACTAAAATAGTCAATAAATTTTTAAGAATTTGTCCCAGAATTATACACTCCTTGCATGGTACTGAATTGACGTAAATTAATCTCCGAGAAGATAAAAAATTTATATAAAATAACTTAAAAATGTGGCCACAAAAGATGTTCAATGAAGTGGAAAACGTAGCATTTTTGGAAAATTCCTTGCGTTCTTATATGGCACAAAATATGATTTGTTCAAACTATAATTGGTATTTTTTTTTCAAAAAAAAAAAAAAAAAATATATAAATCTTCAGTTGAAAAACGTATCTTTTCCTATAAACATTTTCTTTATTTACCAATAAATAATATCCCCGTTCAAATATGACGTCATACACGTTTCATAATTTTAATATACTAGGGTTTCCTTTAAAGTCTTGCGCCTAGTAATGAAAAATTGAACAGTGGTTTATCAGTGAAAATGCTCTTATTGTTTTTCAAAATATTCTCCAAGATGAGCACTATATTTATGCATTCGTTTGAACAATTTTCGAAATAGTTTTGCCACTCAGAAATTGAAACCTCCGAAACTAAATTTTTTTTTAAGGCTAACTAATTTTTTTTTAATGTGAGGGAACAAGAAGTCATGGTGATGAAGGATGATCTTTCTTAGGTGGTTTGCCTCAATTCTCCAAAAACTTTAGGCAAACAAATGATTGTGTACCTTCAGCATTAACAGTTTTCCGTTACTCAAGTGGTACAGATCCGACATTACCGGTTTTTCAGAAAAAACTGGCACCCATTCACTTGGATGTGTTCCATCCGCCGACAACTTTTGTCGGATTTTGCTCACTTTGAAAGACCCAAACTTTGGATTGCTGCTTTGTTCCAAGCTCATAAGCGTATGTCTATGATTCATCACTTGTGTTTCAAACCACCCACGCTGTATTTTTTCATTTCCTTGCACCAATCGACACGAGCCTGATCTTGAGCAACTTTCAAATTATGTGGTATCCAACGGGAATGAATCTTCCTGACGCCTAAATGCTCAGGTAAAATCGAATGTATTATGCAAGCATGTCCCACTAATGGCCAAAGATGACTTCATTTCACGGTATGTCACGTGCTGGTCTACTTCCAATAGTTCATGCACAGTTGAGATTTGCATAAGACCATTCGTAATTTTGTGCCACTCGGAAAACATTCGTTGTCAGCCACAATCGCACACAAAAATGAATGCATGCATGCTGCTCGAGTTCGCAAACAACGATTGGTGCTAAGCACCGTTTGTCACGATTGCAAATAGATAAAAAAAGCAGCATCCGAACAGTGCGGATGATTCGCTTAAACTCTTGTGTTTGCTGCTGCATGAATTTTTGTTGTTTCATACTTCTCTGCCGTTCTCTAGCAGGGCGTTTTTCTTTGTGTTATTTGTTTCCTTTTGCTTTAATATTAACCATTTTGACGTAGAATACGTCATTCTCGGAGGTAAGTAGGGTGGTTGATAGTGATCAGGTGTCGGTATTTAGGTCACAATTTGAGCCTTTGACGTGCCTAAAGTACTGATCGTACAATGTTGATGTTAGCACTTGTTGGTCTGCTTGATCCTCACTGGGAGAAAAATTCATTATTGAACTCTCTAACTTATATAAATTTTACACAATTACATGAAATATAAAGCCAACATTTGATGTTTTTGTTTGCTTAAGTTTGCTACTTATTTATCGATGGTTTCCGGTTTTTTCGACAGTGAAGACAGCGCTATCTCGCGTGAAGATATAAATCTTATAACTAAAAAAAAAGGATACTTTTGGGGGAATGTTGTTTTTAACAAAATCGCGTAGCCCAGTAATTCTGAGTAATTTTGAGGGGCCTGCTTTTTTAACAGAATCTGTTATTGAAATGTCAAAATTCCGCAGAAAATTAAATATTCTGACATATTATCGACAGTGAAATTTTGACATTTCGACTCTCCACATGGGAATTTTTTCATGGACTCTCATGGATTCGTATGCATATTAAGCTAAATAGTAAAGACTTTAAACTATTCCAATCATTGTTGTTATTGACTTTGTATAGTAGTTTTACTTCACTAAGGGAAATAACGGATATTAGCATTATCCACGCCGCAGTATAAATTTTATTTAAATATTTACGTGGATAAATCAAATGTTTTCCTTACAACTCGTTTTTTTCTCGTATTTGAATTGTATTTATACCACACACGTACACACATATTCCATACAAGCAAGCAGCAACAGCATCGCACACGTACACACATATTCCGACAAGCAGCAACAGCATCGCACTGTTCCTGCAGCTTATTTCTTGCAGTTGCAGCTTTATAGTTCTCATTTAGTTTTTGTTGCAAGAGTAAAATAGCTTGCAAGTTTGGCAAAGAAAAGAAATGATGTAGGGTGGAGTGACAACTTGATAATTCCTCTGAAATATCTTACACCGGTTGTCATTTACCTTCATATTTTGCTTCTACCTACATACATTTGATGAACGCAATATGAAGAAAATAATACCATGCAACCATTAATAACATATTCAATTTAAATATGTTGCTTTTTAAATTCAATATTTTTATATAAATTTTCTTTAAATGCGATAGTTTATTTTCAAATAGTAAATATTTGAAAGATATTTTAAAAAAATTCGTGCATAATTTTAATATATTTCTTATTAATTCTGTTTAAATATTTAAATATTTAATTTAATTAAAAAAGTATTCAAATAAATTTTAAATATTTACGTAGTCGATTTATGCAAATGCGTTATTGGTGCAAAAATGTCTCGCTTTTTGGATAAATTAAAAAGTTTTTGGATAAATTTAATATTTTTTCCCTTAGTGTTGTTTTGCAAATTTTCACTGCGAAGGTAGATTTTTTCAGTGCATAAAATTCTTTTTTTCTCTGAACAATTCTGAGACGATCTCATTGGAGTTGAATATAAACAACTTTGAACTTGATTTTAGAAAAAAAAAACAAAAAAATACAAATTAGGCTTTTTAAAAATAATCTAAAAAACTTTAGCTGGCGTGCGTCTATATCCGAATTTATGTTATTTTGACATTATCAATATACTTACTTTCGTAATACCGTTATTCAAAATGTTACCATATATTTCAAGAAATATTTGCCTTTTTCAAATAATTGGAAATTTTTGAGTTTTTAAAATGCATATAAACTTTAAAATTTGTTTTTTTTTTTAATTTAGTGGAGTAGATTAGAAAAATAATACACTGGGGGCCAAGTCGTTTCGGTATCTTTCTGAATGAGTCTTGCACTGAGCCAGTCTCTTAAAAATTTTTTGATTATGTTATGCACACACGTCATAGAAAGCTCGTGTTACTAGGAAAATTTGCTTGAATTTTAAGCAACACAACCAGAGAACGAAAATAAACGAAACGATATCCGAACCAAATTCTCAGAGGGTGATACAAAAACGTTATTTTTCATTTGTTCCGTTCGTGAGGGCGAACGAAACACGAAACTTTTCAGTGGAAGAGAGAACTAACGTAATTTTTATAATTTTTGCTAACGTGTCAGTATTGAAAACAAAACCAAAGAAAACGTTTCATTAATGATCACTGGTTTGCAAAAAGCATTGAACTTAAAATTCGTGGAAAGAGTCAGCATGCGAATGATGCTTGCCTCTTCTATTGCGTTTGATTTTTGCTTTTGACCTGTCGGTCATACATATTAACCCTCTCCGGCCCTTCCTTATCCCTTCCACCATCTGTTCAGGTATATGGAAAAAATATACAAAAATCATGAAATTTGTATGAGAGCCCCCCTAAGGAGAGGTCGGAGAGAATAGGTGTCAAATGCAAAAATGATCCGTTTGCAAAAGTAATGGGGGTCGGTCATACATATTAACCTTCTCCGGTACTCCCTTAAAGGCCATCTGTTCAGGTGTAGGGAATAAGAAAACAACAATAAAAAATCGTTTAACAAATCGTTGTTTCGGTTTCATTTGTGTCTCTTCGACTCTCAATCATTTTGTTTTGTTTATAGTTTCGCTAGTAACAGAAAACGAAAAACAAAACAGACGCCCAATCGTTCTTTTGTTGTTTGAATCGTTTTTGTTTCGTTCGCTTGAAAGATCGGAACGTAACAAAATAGAACGATTCGTTTTTGTTTTTTTTTCGCTCTCTGAACACAACTAACATTCAATTTTCGTTATAAACTTCAACGAGTTATGCTTTTTTCTTACTTTGTTGCGTTCCAAGGTAAATTTCTCGCGTTTAATAATGACAAATGACAACATTTGACAACTGCTAAGGGTTCAACTGTTAAACTATACTACTTTGCAACCTTACACCTCTTGTTCATACAACCTCTATAAAGACGCATAAGTTTTAGAACGAAAAATGTATTAGAACATGAGAATATTCCACCTTGAGCCTTTGAGCTACATTTCCGACAGCTCCTAAGATTCTTCTTAACTCTCTCTGACCTTCCAAAATTCCTTATTTCTTCCATTTCTAACATGGAAACATAAGAAAATCTATGAATGTTTCATATATAAAGTTTAAAAAAATCTTTATTTATGTATCTTATCTCTGTATCTTAACTTTATGTATATAATCACATAACTTTTTGTTCCCCTAGCAATTATGCAAAAATTATGAAGATAGTTTTAGTTTTATGCGCATGGCTACCACAAAAATATGTTTTTATTTTTAATTTAAAACTCGCTATAAAATTAGTGATAAAAAAAGGCTGCCACTATTATTTATGACTACCAGACAAAAGCAACATTCAAACAAAACAAAAACAAAAAAATAACACTCACACTAGGCAATGAAAATCGCAGAAAGCAACACTTGAATTATTGTCAGCAACTTGAAGCAAACATATACTCACTCGCTCACTCACTCACTCGTTGACTCATTCATTCGACCGCCCATATATGCCTCTTTTGTTCTGCTACCATTTTTAGTAGCATTTGGTATTAATTAGCTTACAAGTTTTTGTTGGTTTTTTTTTTTTCTAAAAGGAAACGCTTTCCACTGCCACTTTTTTTTTTTTGTTTTGCGCAACACAATTTTCACATTTTTTGACAAGGCTGAGAAAAATTGCAATTTTATAGCCAACTGGAAAAAGCACTATACTGTCGCAGTCGGCTGCTGTGACTACTTTTTGTTATGTTTGTTTTCTATTTTAATTAATGCCATGCTTTATTATGGCATTAATTATTTAAAAAATAAAAAAAAAAGTGAAAAACCTTCACTTGCCTCCTTCGATTCCTTTGTTGCATTTCATATAATTGCACTTGCTTAGGCACTGCGTCAATTTTAGACGCGATAAGCCGTTGAGTGTGCCATGCGACTTGCGACAATCTTAATAAACCTGTCGCTATGACAACCACTCACTCGACTTCACTTGTTCAGTTTGTTATTTGGAACAACGCAATTTTTTTTTTTAATGTACTTTTTTCCCTTTTTAGACGCTTTTGTTCTTCTAGCAGCTTTCTGCTTGTTCTTTTTTCTTTGTATATTTATATACATTTATGTAGTTATTTTTTCTTTTTTTTTATTTCTCTTAATATTTTGTTTTGTTCTAGTTGAGGGTTTTCTAGTTTTATTGTTAGCTTGTTTCTTACAATACCCTCTTTTTTCGCCGTTCTCATTACTTATCAGTTGTTTGTGTTCAGCTGCTTTTTATTACCTGTTTAGCGCCACTTTTTTCAAGTATTTTTTTTTGCTTTATCTTTACTTCTTAACAAGCTTTCAGTTGTTGAACTGTATTTTGTTTCAAGTTGTACTAATGATTCATTTATGGTTAGTAATTTTGAAGTTTTTGTTTTTATTTCAAGTACTGATTGTTGTTTATTTAATTTCAGACTCTCTTTTTGTTATTTTTTTTTTTTTTTATTTGGCACACTTTTGAAATCTTAAAGTGGCTGGTTGGTTTTAAATGCATATTCATTAAGTTTATCAAAATCTATGCCATGATCTGCTTATGAAACGTATATGACCCATATAATGGTCCAATAGACTTAATCGAGTTTTACGTACATTACCATTGTAGGGTTAAGTAAGAGGGAAGAATCCTTAAAAATCATTTATGTATAATTTTTATTGCAATTTGAAGTGATTTTACTCCATTAACCTGCTGTTTAAAATTGAACCGGACTTTGCAAATAAAAATAAACGCTTAATTATTGTTCAATATTTATTTTATCGCCTTCAATTTCAATTTCAATTTATTGAGACTTTTTAATACACATTTTAATATAATAATAAGACTTTTCAAAAATAATGTACAAACTTAGAACTATACGTATTATTCTAATATATGTTCAAAATGCAAACGCAACTTGCTTGAATGGAATTACAAAAAATATTTGTTAATTATAAATTATACTGTGGTTGCTCCCGACACATTTAATTTCTGAGAAGATAGTTTCTGCATTAAAATTTACTTAAATGCTAAACTTAACATAAACTTAAAACTAAACTTATAAACTAAATTTTAAATCAATAATATTATATTTATTAATTAACCTCTATGCGTGTCTGGAGAAACTCTTTTATAAAAATCAGGCAATAAGGTAGCAACAGTATTAAGATCATCTATAAAGTTTTCATTTAATATGCCAATTGGAGATATGTAACGTGTATTTGACCAGCTAAAAGCTCTTTGATGATTAAAAAGATCAGAAATCAGATTATTGTCATGAAATTCAAGTTTGTCTACGAATTTTTTTAGCAATTTTAAAGAGTAGATACACAAAGGATCTATATAAGCTTTACTATAGATATATTTATTTGAATATTTTTTTGTAAGAGACTCATAATTTCGATCTACACATAATCTCAATATTTTTCTTTCTAAAATTTCTAAATCGTTGGCGACAGTTGGAGAAATTGTGAACCAAATTGGAAATGCATATATAATAGCAGGTCGAATACTGACTTTATAAATTAATAAATTAGAATTTTGACTCAAGTGTTTATTTCTTAAAAGTTTTGCAAACATCCCTTTAATTTTATTAGCCTTTTTTATAACTAAACGTGCGTGCTCATTAAATTTCACAAGTTTATTAAATGTAACTCCTAAATATTTTATATAATTTTTAAAGGGGATTTCAGAGCCGTCTAAGAATAGAGCCAGATTTTTACTTTCAGGGACAACAGATCGACCACATCTCCCTGAGGCATTTCTTAAGCATATTGCTTGTGATTTTGAAACATTTATGTTAATACCCCAATTTTTGTAATAATTATTAATTAATGCAAGATGATCAGAAACTTGTCTTAAAGCAATAGAAGGGGCATCTGCGTGTGCATAAACTAGAGAATCATCAGCGTATAGAATACTTTTGGATCCATTAAAAAAGTGCGGGAAATCATATATTAAAATATTGTACAGGTGTGGCGCCAATATTGAACCCTGTGGAACACCACTATTGACTAGGCCTAAATTGGAACACGTTTGATTAATTTGAACAAAAAATTTTCTATCGCTAAGAACATTTTTAAGAATTTTGATTAAGAAAGGGTTAAATCCAATATTTATTAACTTATATATTAATCCATTATGATAAGCTCTATCAAAAGCTTTCTCAATATCAAGAGAAATTGCGATCGTACATTTCTTAACACGAAGATTATTGATAACATCACTGTGAAATTTAAGTAGAGCATGAGAGGTAGAATGTCCAGGCTTGAATCCAAATTGGTAGGGTGGTATATAATCATTTTCTATATTAATATCCATTTTTGATTTGATTACTAGTTCATAAAGTTTTCCTAAATTAGATAATAACGAAATTGGCCTATAATTACTAATGGTATAGTTTCCAGATTTTTTTAATATAGGAATAATTTTCGCTACTTTCCATTTTTTTGGGAAATAACCATTGTTTATACAGTTATTTAAGATAATAGCTAAAAATTTAAAAGCAGAAAGTGGAAGTTTCTTTATAATAAAATTTGAAATTGAATCAGGACCAGAAGATTTTTTTGAATTTAGGCTTTTAGAGTGAATTATTAAATCTTCAGGACTTATAAAATGAATGCGATCTGAATTTTGTAATGAAGAAAAATCATCGGAAAAAGTTGTGAATGTGTCAGAGTACGATGAAAAAGAGTTATTTAGTGATGACTCGATATTGATAGTATCGGATCTTTCTGGAATATTTTCCTTATAAATGTTACTGAAATAATTTCTTAATAATTCAACTTTATCATTATCTTCTGTTATTAAATTACTATTTACAGAAATTTTTTTACACGCCTTAGATTTGTTATAACCAATTATATTGTAAATTTGTTTGTAAGCTTCCGGTCCCGGTCTAATATTTCTAATTCGGTTATCAAACTCATTTGCTTGATGAATTTTAACTTGCTCTTTAATCATTTTGTTGAGAAGCTGAATTTGCATTGAAAGTAATTGATATTCTGAATTTTTTCTATTGAAATTTCTGTGAAAAATGTGTTTTAATTGTTTTTGCCATAAATATTTGGTTCGAAAAAGATGTTTAATATCTTCAGGAATTAAAAATGGTTTATTTTTAAATTCTAGTGTATTTGAATGAAACTCTGTAATTGTGTGTATAGTGTTGGAAAAAGTTTCTATAAATTGGTCTATTTCTTCATTGAGAAGATTTCTATTGCAACTTGGCAGTGAATTTGTAATAGCATCATTAATATCAGATTCAAAATCCTCCCACACTGTTTTGCTGTAGGAGACAAAATAACGAGGAGGACAGATGCAGAAGTCAAAATCATTTAATTTAAATTTAAGTTTTAAGGGAAAGTGGTCAGAAAATGAGGCTAAACTTGATACTGAATAATTTTTATTAATATGATTAATTAAATTTGAACTTATCAAAAAATGATCTAAAAACGAGGATCCATTTGGATATGAGGGATTACAATCGCAAAGTCTACTGAAGTCACCAGAAAATGTTTGTAACCAGTTATATAAAATTTTACCATTTGCGTTATCAATGACATCGCCCCAATCTCTATTTTTAGAATTTAGGTCACCACCAATAAAAGAACCTTCAAAATTATTCGAGTAATCATTGATTTTGACTAAGCTTTCTAACAGTTTTTCGGCAGTGAAGTTGCATGGAATATAAATACTTCCAAATAAAAATTTTTTAATGCATCCATTAACTGATAATTTTAGTTCAATGAAGCATTGTGGGAAACTTACACCTGAAATAAATAATGACGAATATTGAAATTTTTTTTTTATTGCAATACCAACACCTTGCGAAGAGTTATCCCTTATGAAATAATAATCCTCTAATGTGATATTATTTTGATGCAAATGAGTCTCTTGAATAAATGCAATATCAATGTCGTGCAAATACAGAATTTTTAGAAGATCTATTTTTCGGCTAGTATCAATCAGAGATCCAACGTTAAATGTTAATAAATTTAATAATTTATGGTCCATATTCTTTTAAAACATCTGTTAACAGAGTCGAGTACTCGGCTTTTGCTTGAGCTTTCGGAAGGGTTTTAAAATTTTTAAGAAAATTTTTAATTTTGTCTTCTAGCGTTAAAATGATTGGATCTCCAAAAAATTTAGCAACACTTAAAAATTCATCAATAAATGAAGGCCTTTGTTTTTGTTTTTGAGCAATCTCATTAGGTGTCGTTTGAGAGTAAAAATTACTTGCGAAGGACTTGCCTGGTGTAATAAAATTATTTCTAAAAACAACGGAGTTAACAGCATCGACTGCTTTAATTTTTTTTTCTTTTGCAGAATCAAGAAGAAGTTTCTTCTTCTGCATGTATGCTTTTAGCGCTGGACAATCTCTGTAGTTAGCAGGATGTCCCATCTCATTGCAGTTAACACAAAAAGGAGATGCCGATCCATTATTCCTTAAGGAGCACTCTCCTGGCCCATGGTCCTCATTGCATTTAACACATTTATATTTTCGGTTGCAGTTTTTGGCACTATGACCCCAAAACTGACATCTTTTACATTGTATTTCTTTTAAAGTCGACTTTGGAGCCTCCCATTTAATAGCTTGGTGAAGAAGATACCGAAGTTTTTGTATATCTGCGATTTTTTTACCATGTATCAAAGTGATTAGGAAAAGTCCAGAATCATAATTATATTTTATTGAGTTATGAGTTTTAAATTTTGAAACCTTATCTACAACAACTGGGAGCTCATTCTCCAAAGCCTCCTTTATTTCTGAAATATCGGACTGATGATATAGACCTCTCAAGACTACATTAACTTGTCGTAATTCTGAAGGGGTATAGGAATATGATTCAACTCCCTTTGAACGAAGCAGAGCCATCATTTCGGAGTGAATGGTAGCATCTTCAAAGTAAATCTTACTCTTGGAACTACTTTTGTTAATAATTTTAAAATTAATTTTAGGAATTTTAGATTTTAGTTGGTCAACTAGACACTTAATATTTGTGTAATACAAAAAGATAGGAGGACAAAATTTTTTCTTGGTATCTGATGGAGCTGCAATATTACCTGATTTTTTAACATTAATTGTTTTATTATTTTGTATGATATCTATGTCACTTAATATGGCAAATTTGTTTTGGGAGTTAACATATTTGGAATTAATATCTACCTTACTATTTAATGTGGAAGTATCAATTATTATGTCACCAGTAATTGATCTCTTATATCGCTTTTGATTTACCAGCTGGTAGCCTTCGTCCAGATCTTGAAAGTCTTTATCCATGTCACATAAAATGTTCGGATCTGTAGCCGTGTCTTGCATATTCTGAGATTCTATGCTCATGTTATCATCATTAGAATTTCTTCCTGGCAGAGGCTGCGTTAAAATCTCTTCCAGGCTGATAGAATCGCTTTTATCAGGCGGTTTTTTTCGCCTTCAAAAAATAATCACCATCGGAGGCGATATACATTTGCCAACGTTTTTTTCCATTCTTGAAAGAATTTTTGGTAGATCGATTTCGGATTTACCTTCTGCAAATTCCCTCTGCGGGTTATCCTTGATGACTTCAATCGTTGCAAAATGTTTTCCACGAAGCGATAATTTGAGTTTGGCGAAAAGGGAAAAGTCACACGGGACCATGTCTGGCAAAATGCGTGATGTGTGAGCTAGTGCATTATCGTGGTGAAAAAACCAAAAAACCAGAGGCCATAATTCTGGCCTCTTTCGCCGAATATTCTCGGGCAAACGCTTTAAAACACTCAAATAATAAATTCTTTAATTAAAGGGTTGTGCGTCGGGCTAGAAGCCCACCACGTAAAAAAACCATTTCAATGAAACGAAAAAGAAATAAGATAAAAATGATCCCCAAATCTGATGACGACTTCCGCAAACGAAAAACTGACAATGATTTACGGATATGCACTTGGAACGTCCGAACCCTTAATTGGGATGGTGCCTCTATCCAACTGATGGTTATTTTAGAAAGATACGAAGCTGATATCACTGCAACCAAGAAATGCGATGGAAATGACAGGGTTTCTCACGGCAAGTATCCTGTGGTATCTACTACAGCGGCCATGCGGGAAAGCACGAGTTTGGATGCGGATTTGTGGTTGGCAAGAGACTACGGCATCATGTCCTGCGTTCACACCTGTGAATGAGCGACTTGCCATAATCCGTTTCAAAACTCTTCAATATAAGCCTGATTTGTGCGCTCGCCCCGACAGAAGATAAGGACGATGGTACGAAATACAGCTTCTACGAGCGCCTTAAAGAGGTCTATGAGCGCAGAAACCGCAACGACATAAAAATCGTGCTTGGTGACTTCAACGCCAAGGTGGGAAAATAAAATATCTTTGGTCCAACAGTCGGAAAGTTCAGCCTCCACGACAATATCTCCGATAACGGAATGAGGCTAATTAACTTCACCGCAGCTCGAAACATGGTCGTTAGTAGCACTAGATCAGTGGTAATCAACGCAAGGTTCAATCAACAACAAATAGAGCTTTCCGAGTGCACAGCTTTACACTGAAACAAGAAGTTGTTCAAAACCTCTCACAACATTAAGTGCAAGGAAGTCTTGTCGAGTGTTGGATTTTCAATATAATCATTTCTTTTTTATTTTTGTATTTGTTTCTCGCTATTTTAACATAGAAAACATCAAGCAAAAATGTATTAATGCTTTTCCTGAAACATTGCAATGTATTTACGTATATTCATAAACAAAACAGCAAGCAACATCCTCACAACATGAACGATCAAATCATACTGACTTGAAATTCAAAGCACAGCAGAAAAAATAAACTTTTACGCATTGTACAAACACAGTGAGACGATTGCTATTTCGTGTGCAAAACCTCAACAACACACGATCCCCGCGGGCTATGGGAAACCATGTAGTGAGCACCAGTGCACTAGATTCAAGTATCTCAATATTCATAAAGCCACTTGGCTGTCTCCTGATCAAAAGACGCGCAACCAAATTGATCACGTTTTTATTGACGGAAGGATCCGTGGTACCAATGTAGACTCGGATCATTATCTTGTCACAGCCAAGATCCGTACACGTCTGTGCGCAACCAAGAATGCGCGCAATTCAGCACTGAGAAAGCAAGACGTTGAAAAGCTGCAATCAAAACGAACAGCCGAAGACTTTGCTACTCGACTCTCACTCCTGCTTCAAGAAAGCACTCCTCCGATCGACGATATATGTGCGCAGTGGAATCACATTCCCCATTCTATGCGTACGGCTGCCGAAGAGGTGATGGGCCATCACCGCCCTCGCCGAAACCAGTGGCACGACCAGGAGTGTCGCGACGCCACTTCAGAAAAAAATGCCGCCTACAAAGCCACCCTGCAGTCGGCTGTAACGCGGGCTTCTAAGGAGCGATACAAAGAGAAGAGGAGGGAAGAGCGACGCATTTTCAGGCGAAAGAAAAGAGAAGCGAAAATGCGTGAGTGCGAGAAAATTGAGATGCATGGTTACATGAATGAGGTCCGAAAATTTTTCGAAAAAATAAATCGGGTAGCCGATGGTTTCAAGACCGGGGCCTTTTCCTGCAAGGATGAAAATGGGAATCTAGTGACAGATATCCAGAGTACACTGATGATGTGGAGGGGACACTTCTCTAGGCTTCTAAATGGTGACGACGACAACAATCCCTCCAATAGAGATGTTATCCTGGAAACCCCAATTGTGGACGAAAGCGTTGAAGTTCCGCTGCCCGACCATAGTGAAGTCTTGAAAGCTATAGCTCGGCTTGAAAACAACAAAGCCGCAGGAGCCGATGGCTTATCTGCTGAGCTCTTCAAGAATGGAGGCAAAGTTCTATTTAAATGCATTCATTACTCTCTATGGAGAATATGGTCTGAAGAATGCATTCCAAATGATTGGAACTTCAGTGTACTCTGCCCAATCCACAAGAAAGGCGATCCCACAATTTGCGCCAACTAGCGTGGGATAAGCCTTCTTAATATCGTCCTGTCGAGCGTATTATGTGAAAGACTGAAGCCCATCGTAAACTAGCTGATTGGACCTTATTAGTGTGGCTTCAGACCTGGTAAATCCACCATAGACCAGATATTTACCCTACGACAAAGCTTAGAGAAGACTCTAGAAAAACAAATCGACACACACCATCTTTTTGTCGACTATAAATCCGCCTTCGACAGACCAATAAGGAATCATCTATACTCCACCATCTCTGAATTTGGTATTCTTGCAAAGCTCATCCGTCTTTGCAGAATGACACTGAGCAACACCAGCAGCACAGTTAAGATCGGAAAGGATCTCACTCCTCCATTCGATACCAAACGAGGTTTCAGACAAGGTGATTCCTTATCGTGCGACTTTTTCAACCTAATAATGGAGAAGCTCATCCGAGCTGCTGATTTGAAACGCAGTGGCACAATATTCTACAAAAGTATTATGCTGCTGGCGTATGCTTATGATATCGATATCATTGGCCATAATACGCGTGAAGTCAGCGAAGCATTCTCCAGGTTAGCGAAAGAGTCGAGTCGAATGAACAGTACTTTACAGTGAACGCAGATAAGACGAAATACTTAGTGTCAACAAATAAACAGTTCCACCGTCTTGGAAACCACGTCACTGTTGACAACATCTCCTTCGAGGTTGTTAAGGAGACGAACCTGGGATCCAGCATAAACTCTTTCAACGATGTCAGTATTGAGATAAAACGAAGGATAACTCTTGCCAACAGGTGTTACTTTGGGATGAGTAGGTAAATGTCCGCTGGCTAGGTCATGTTGAGCGAATGGAAAACCGCGCTCCAGCGAAAAGAATATTCGATTTGGTGCCCGGTTGTGGTCAACGCAGAAGAGGACCCCCACATCTTCGTTAGAAGGATCGGTTGACCTGATCACGCTTGGTGTTTTCAACTGGCACCAACAAGCGCGAATTAAACTTTGTACAGAGAAGAAATATTGGTTTGTGTTTTTGCTAAGTTACGGATTTACGAATTTAAATTCACGCAGTTTCAAAAATATTTGTATAAAGAAATAAAATTAAAGTTCATTCGCAAACAACTCAGTCTAAAAAAAATATTTCAATTGAGTTAACTACTAAAAATAAAAAAATTTTAATACTCTCCATTGTCTCAATATTTATTTTCATTTTGATTTTGCAACCTCAACAAGTCTATAAATCACATTCAAGGATAAATATTGGCCAAGAAAACTCGATTCATAGCGATAATGAATAGAGTTCCCTGCAAGAAAAGCGTCTTAAAATAAAGCCAGAAAATCAAGATTAAAACCAAAATTTTCAATTTAGCACGAAGGCAAGGACAACGACGACCAATGTTGACTGAAGCAGAGAGGAGCGAGAGATGTAGAGAGATTACAACAAAAGACAACAAAGAAAAAAATTATGAACAATTGAAAAATTGTTGAAATTAGGATGTTAGATATTTAACTAGCACAAAAGGACAGACAAACGCTGGGTGGGGCATCATCAAGGCTTGCTTGCAAATTGCAAATGAGAGGGAAATTGAAAAAAAAAAACAATTCAAGGATAACGTGCAATTTGGTAAATTGCAGAGCTGTTCAATTGGCTTGCAGGAGGAAAAGTAACAAAATCGAATATTGGCAATAGTATAAAGGAAAAATAAGTGTGTTTTTTTTTTAAGGAAATGATGAAAAGAAGCTAAACAAGGGAATTGCCTTGCAAGGAAATAAAAATTTGATGGAAAATGATTTAAAATAAAAATATAAAATACCTTAGAAAGTACTAAAATTGAATTGGTAGAATATTCAAAAACGAAAATGTAATGGGAAAAGAAAAAATCCTAAAGACTTTTTTCACTTTCGAATGAATGAAATAAAAGTCTTGCATAAATCAGAATAAAATCTCTGTTTCCCTCTTCAAAAACCTGAATTTCGCAATATTTTTGCGCATTTTTCATCTGTGTTTGAAAAATATTAGATAAAACAAGGTAAAATCAAGGTCATTTAATCTCTGCAGCGCAATCTTGGTAGCAACATCCGCCATGCGGCTCAATTCATGGCACTCAAAAAGCAAAACTTGTTCTGTCAACTTCTTAAGCCGCTTAGATTGGCAAATATGGCTCTGGGCTTTTAGAAACGTTGTGGTAAGTCAACACTAGGTATTCGTTGTATTTGTATTGGCTGGCAGTGTGTAAAAATGTCTGCAAATAAAGAGCAGGTTGTCTGTCCTTGAAATGTAGGTATATCAGTAACACTCTGAAACTCACCGTTTTAACAACGATAGGCATTTGAGGGGCTGAGAAGAATTTATTGCTTAGCAAAGCAAATAAAAGCAAAAGGTATGATAAACCAAAAGGTATAATAAAGCAAAAGGTTTGATAAAGCAAAAGCTTCGAGAAAAGTTTAAGAGAAAGTGCGAAAAAAATCCCATATACTGTGTAAAATCTGGGACTTGAGTCTTCAAGATATCATGATGAAGAAATAAATTTAATATTTAGTCCTCGAAGCACATATTTTTATAATAAAAATAAAATTAAAGATAGCAAAAAATTCTCTTGTGCATTATTTTTAGACCTAAAAGCTCTATAAAGTTGAAAAAACTTTTCCTACACGTCTCTTCATCTCACCTTTCTTCAGTTTACACTTTCAACAATTAGCCTTCAATTAGCCTATGTTTTAATTTCTTTACGTTACCTTTTGTTAATATAACATTTTAACTAATTTATTTAACTCACGTTGTCACTCATTAGATCAGTGCGAGATATTTATAAAAATGAAAAAAATTTCACGCCAAATACGACTAGCGGCGGTATGTACCTTGATGATGATCTATCCATTAAATGCAACACTGCTTTTCGAGAAAACGTAACAACGACAACCGTGAAGACGTCACGCAATGTTGAAGTGCTTAGAACACGCGACAAAAATATTAATTAGCTAATGACGTAAAAGTGTAAAAGCCAGTCAGCACTTAAGCCCGCTTTTATGCACCAAAAATGACTTGAATACAATATTTTTCTCAACTCACCGCACTAACATTAATGGTCAATGTGCATAATTACTCAATTTTTATCTTCAAGCCTAATAATTCCAGCATTCATTTTCAAATATTGTAAATATGCAAACTCTCGCTTTTCATCTAAAACGCTTTTTTTATGGCATTTTTTTTTCAACACTGAAAATGCATTTTTGATTAGTTTCCATCGAAGTGCTTACACGCACTCTCTCTCACATCGTTGGATGACACTCGAATATTGTTCGTGCTCATAGTTTACGAAATTGCACTGTCAACTATTGAATTTCTATGAACTTTTTCAAGTGCAGGAAAACTAGCAGCGACTTTTTATACTTCGGTGACATGTGACATACTTGAAAGTTTTTCACTTGTAACTATACACACTGCAGTCTACGATGAAGGTCTTGTTCATGTCATCAAAACATGAAAGTGATATTTACTCAATCCTCTACAATCGATGCAAGGCAATTTTAAAATAACTGTTATCAAAAAGAATTAACTGTAAAATCATAAGTGAATAACAAAAATGAAAAGAAAATTAATCAAAATAAATCCAATAAAAAAAAATCATATTCAAATCAAAAATCAAATCATCATAAAATCGAAGCAACTCAACTCAAATCATATGAAATCACATCAAATCCTATCATATCATATCATATTATGTCATATTGTAGTATATCGCAGTACATCACATCACTTGACATCACATGGTATCACATTACATTACATCACATCACATCACATCACATCACATCACATCACATCACATCACATCACATCACATCACATCACATCACATCACATCACATCACTTCACATCACATCACATCACATCACATTAAATCACATTACATTACATTACATTACCTTAGATCACATCACATCACATCACATCACATTACATTACATTAGATCACATCACATCACATCACATCACATCACATCACATCACATCACATCCCGTCACATCATATCATATCATATCTCATCAGATCATAGAAAGTCATATAAAAGAAAATAAAAAGAACCATTCCATCAAATCGATCAAATCAACAAATTTAAGTAAATCAATCAAATCAATCAAATCAATCAAATCAATCAAATCAATCAAATCAATCAAATCAATCAAATCAATCAAATCAATCAAATCAATCAAATCAATCAAATCAATCAAATCAATCAAATCAATCAAATCAATCAAATCAATCAAATCAATCAAATCAATCAAATCAATCAAATCAATCAAATCAATCAAATCAATCAAATCAATCAAATCAATCAAATCAATCAAATCAATCAAATCAATCAAATCAATCAAATCAATCAAATCAATCAAATCCATCAAATCAATCAAATCAATCAAATCAATCAAATCAATCAAATCAATCAAATCAATCAAATCAATCAAATCAATCATATAAATCAAATCAATCATATCAATCAAATCTATCAAACAATAAAATCACAACAAATCATTCAAATAATCAAATCATTCAAATCAAGCAAATCAATCAAATCAATCAAATCAATCAAATCAATCAAATCAATCAAATCAATCAAATCAATCAAATCAATCAAATCAATCAAATCAATCAAATCAATCAAATCAATCAAATCAATCAAATCAATCAAATCAATCAAATCAATCAAATCAATCAAATCAATCAAATCAATCAAATCAATCAAATCAATCAAATCAATCAAATCAATCAAATCAATCAAATCAATCAAATCAATCAAATCAATCAAATCAATCAAATCAATCAAATCAATCAAATCAATCAAATCAATCAAATCAATCAAATCAATCAAATCAATCAAATCAATCAAATCAATCAAATCAATCAAATCAATCAAATCAATCAAATCAATCAAATCAATCAAATCAATCAAATCAATCAAATCAATCAAATCAATCAAATCAATCAAAACAATCAAATCAATCAAATCAATCAAATCTATCAAACAATCAAATCAATCAAATCAATCAAATCAATCAAATCAATCAAATCAATCAAATTAATCAAATCAATCAAATCAATCAAATCAATCAAATCAATCAAATCAATCAAATCAATCAAATCAATCAAATCAATCAAATCCATCAAATCCATCAAATCAAATCAAATCAATCAAATCAAATCAAATCAAATCAAATCAAATCAAATCAAATCAAATCAAATCAAATCAAATCAAATCAAATCAAATCAAATCAAATCAAATCAAATCAAATCAAATCAAATCAAATCAAATCAAATCAAATCAAATCAAATCAAATCAAATCAAATCAAATCAAATCAAATCAAATCAAATCAAATCAAATCAAATCAAATCAAATCAAATCAAATCAAATCAAATCAAATCAAATCAAATCAAATCAAATCAAATCAAATCAAATCAAATCAAATCAAATCAAATCAAATCAAATCAAATCAAATCAAATCAAATCAAATCAAATCAAATCAAATCAAATCAAATCAAATCAAATCAAATCAAATCAAATCAAATCAAATCAAATCAAATCAAATCAAATCAAATCAAATCAAATCAAATCAAATCAAATCAAATCAAATCAAATCAAATCAAATCAAATCAAATCAAATCAAATCAAATCAAATCAAATCAAATCAAATCAAATCAAATCAAATCAAATCAAATCAAATCAAATCAAATCAAATCAAATCAAATCAAATCAAATCAAATCAAATCAAATCAAATCAAATCAATCAAATCAATCAAATCAATCAAAACAATCAAATCAATCAAATCAATCAAATCAATCAAATCAATGAAATCAATCAAATTAATCAAATCAATCAAATCAATCAAATCAATCAAATCAATCAAATCAATCAAATCAATCAAATCAATCAAATCAATCAAATCAATCAAATTCATCAAATCAATCAAATCAATCAAATCAATAAAATAATATATCATATATCATACATCATATATCATATATCATATATCATATATCGTATATCATATATCATATATCATATATAATATATCTTATATCATATATCATATATCATATATCATATATCATATATCATATATCATATATCATATATCATATATCATATATCATATATCATATATCATAAATCATATATCATATATCATATGGCATATATCATATATCATATATCACATATCATATACCATATATCATATATTATATATTATATATCATATATCATATATAATATATCTTATATCATATATCATATATCATACATCATATATCATATATCATACATCATATATCATATGTTATATATCACATATCATATATCCATTTATCATATATCATATATCATATAGCATATATCATATCATATTTCATATATTTTTATATTATATTCATATATAATATATTTTGTATTATATATCATAAATCATATTTCATATATCATATATCATATGTCATATGTCATATGTCATATATCATCTATCGTATATCATCTATCGTATATCATATATCATATATCAAATATCATATATCATATATCATATATCATATATAATTTATCATATATCATATATCATATATCATATATCATGTATCATGTATCATGTATCATATATCATGTATCGTGTATCAGGTATCATGTATCATGTATCATGTATCATGTATCATGTAGCATGTATCATATATCATGTATCATGTATCATATATCATGTATCATGTATTATAAATCATATGTTATATATCATATATCATATATCATATATCATTTATCTTATAGCATATATTACATATCATTTATCATATATCATATACATATATTTTATAATATTTCGTACATCATCCATCTATTAAAACTCACAATTCGAGAGAGATATATCGAACCCGATCGTAAGTTTTCACAAATAGTATCGATTTTTGCAACATATGATTTAACACGACAAGAGACAAAATATCATTGTCACACTTGAATATTGAAGCCATTACAAGATGATATGATAAGATATATCGCAAGATTCCCTTATGCCCAATCCATCAAAAGAATATCGTTTAAATGCGATGGTATGAAAAGCATCAATATCTTTGGCATGCTTTGCTCCTACGTAAGCTGCTCTCTGGAATGACTGTTGGAGATCTTAAACCTTAGGATTTTTACAAACAATCCTTTGTCTCTCTGGAGGTTTGAGACATCTTCTTTAAAATGAACCCACAACGGTTCTGGTCAAGCCCGAGGCTAAATATAAGGGACTTTTTTCTTGCCAAATTGGGAATCTTCAAATTACACTGTGCGACAATTTAAGGCTCATTTTAAATAGCTGCAAAAATTGCAATGGTATCTGATAACCATTAGTCCATAGAACATATCGTCCAAAGAGTTTTTCTGGGTAAGCTGGGAGTCAAAAACCTCTAGTTCTACATAAAAAATTTTTATCATCTTATCTATAACTTTGCAGAACATTTTAATACAAAAATAACCTGCCCTTCTATCAAAAATCGCCATTGCAACTTTCACCTTAAATATATAAAAAAAAATCAGAAATTGACAAAACCTTTTTCATTTAGAAGGAAAAAAAAAATACACTTTTCTCTTGTAGCGCTGACATCATTTTTACTTATGATCTAAATTATATATTTGAAACAAAGTCATTTATCATCGCAAAGTTGACATCATAAAGCATTGTACATTTTATTTATAATTGTTCCTTAATGCTTTTCTTATCTTGTTTTTTTTTTTTTAAATTAAATATACGCACCTTTATTTTTAGCTATAAAACAATCTTATCATTGTGAAAATATGGAGATAATATCGCTTGGACTTCAAAAAACACAAGAAATAATTTAATTTTATTGACATTTTTAACTTATCTATCAAAGATCGTTGGCAAGTCTTTCATGAAAATGATCATAGTGAAGGGTATGCAGGGTGTATCCTGTGAACACATAGCACACAAATAATTGTCAATTACTGATATTTGTTTAATCAGTCGAAAGTAATTCCGATTCGAAAATGAGACAAAATTCTGAAAAAATCGGCACAGCTCTGCTTGATCAATTGTTGAAAGAGTTGATGGATTTCTCAAGCAAATAAAGGAATACTGACATTTCATCTCATGACTTCGTTGTGGAACTTAACATCAACCAAAAAAACTTTTATTTTTATGCTTTTTCATGCTACCACATGAATAAAGAGTGAAAAATTCAATTAACCCAATTGCGAATTTGCGAATCACTGCCGAAACGAAACAAAACCGAGCCGTTTTTGAAGCGTTTAATAACGTTCTACATGCGTAAGCGTGCGTGTGAACTATTCTATGTCAACGAACTGGCATCAATGCAGACTTGACTGACCGAATAAGTTAAAAACATGAAATCCTTGGTTCAAAGCTCAAAAAAGTCATAATGTCACAAAGTTTGTAACGCCTATTAGAAGGCGTGGCGGATACAGAAAAGTATATATATTTTTGGTCGGTTAGCATCTTCTGTCTTTCGACACGAAATTATGACAAATAATTATGAAATTCGATATATTAACTTTGAACTGAAAAATAAAGGTCAAGTTCGGAAACGAGTCAAATCGGATGAAAACACCGCCTATTTCATATAAAAAGTGACTTAATGAAAAAGATAAAATCTGTTTAAATACCACATAAATTAATCTATTGGCTTGATATTTTGCACATAAGCTTTAACCTCAAATACGCACTCTGAGTTTGAAATTTAACAAAATTGAGTGAAAACTCCAGCCTGTCATACAGAGTGACATCATAACATAGCAAAACTCTCATAAACTCCAAAAAATTAACGTTGTTTCTTGATACTTAAGTTTAGCCATTTAAAAAGTACTCAAAATTTGAAAATTGCCTTTATTGGATGAAAACCATATCATTCTCCATACAATGTGACGTCATCAAAATAATATAAGCTTCGGCGACCGAAGCGAAGATAGTTCCTTGCTATATTTTCTTTCCTTTTTTGAAAACTTTATCCCGAAACTAATTTAATCTGTGCCATTTACGTTAACAATATTAATTAAATCCGGTTTTCTGTTCTACATCTTATAATTTTTTTTCAGTGTATTCATTAAATAAGCCATTGAAAGCTCCCTCAAAGTTAAATAAGCTCATAATTTAAAAGATCACCTTTTTAGTAAAAGAATAATTAAAGCATTCTTATGAATTTAATAATTGACATAATTAGACTCGAAATAAGGTTAAAACAGAAACAACTAAATAACTTAAACGCTTAGCAGTCATGAAAAATGCACACACACATACTCAAAAACCACACACTTGCACACATTAACAAAAGGGCATATCATTAAAAAGAGCAACCAACAGATGTAATCTTGTTGGAAAATCAAAGCAACAGCAACATCCACGTGTTGGTGTGAGAGTTTGTGTTTTTTTTTTTGCCATAAAAAAACACCGCCTAGAATTTGACTCATGTTTTCATGCATCGTAACACAGAAACGCATATGTACCGAACAGTAGCACCGGCTAGCTTAGGTAGCGTTTCAACAGCAAACCCTCTGCTCTTAAAACACCATCCAAAAAGAGTTAAAAAATAATGAAGACAATAAAAGGTAGTAAATTTAAAATTGTAACAATTAAGTGAAGAAAAACAAAGTAGGTGAACAAGTGATTAAAGCGAGAAAATAAAAAAGTTGTTATGCGATATAAATTAAAACAAATATATAACAAAAAACTACAAAAAAAAAAAGAATTAAAAAAAAAGAAAGACAAACCAACAACCGTTGCAAATTTTATTAAATAAGATGTTTTAACTTTATGTTGTGACTTGTTAACATGCGAAAATTAAGGCAATTCAGGAATTGTATTAAGAGTTGTTAAATTGTTAAATGACTGAAAACAAATAAAGTTTTTCAAACAAACAATGAATGCATTCAGTAATATGGGGAGTGAAAATGGTAATTTTTCATATGAAATGTAAGGGGAATATATATCCAGAGGCCGAAAAAAAGGCCATGTTTGTGAATTTTTTTAAGGAAACCTAAGGGATATTTGTAAATGAGGGTTTTTATACCTAAAAATATACACATTCAAGATTATGTTTAGTTTTTCTTTTTATTAAAAAAAAAATTTAATATTAAGGTAGATACAGCATTTTTATAGAGCGCTGTAAAAAAAACGATGAAATGCGGTGACCAAGATTGCTCCTCCTAAATTCATCTGAAACAAAAAATGAAAAATATTATTAAACGATATGCTTACAACTCGTACTTGTCATAGCCGATTTTGAAAATATTAATTTTTCACAAAATGGCGGACTTCCGAACGTAAATTAAGGCTTTTCCACCAAAAATTCGTCATTATTTTGCCTATAAAAAATGAACGAAGATACGAAAAAAAAAATCCTATGAAGATAAGAGATTATTATGAATAAAATAAGCCTGCAAAAAAATCGAAACGATCGGTTCACTGAGTCTCGAGAAATCTTGGTCACCGACTTTGAAAACATGGTTTCGAGAAAACGCGTTTGAAAATAAGGGTCAGCACTGCGCGCTCTGGAAGGGGGTTCATTCACTAGGCTATAACTTTGTTATTTTTGGAGATATAGACTTGATATTTATAACACATATTTTTGAGACTTTGCTTGAAGCTTTAAGAAGCTTTAAGAAAATGCAAAAAAAAAATGTTTGGAAAAAAGTTCTGGGTATATAACCCCCCTGAAATCATTTTGACCTAAAGAGGTACAACAGATTTTAAAAATTTTTCTATCTATCAAATAAATTTAAGATGATCAAACGAAATATCCGAAGAGATAGATAAGATAGAATTAAAGAATTTAAAGGATAATTTCTTCTCTTAAGTGTTTTAAATATAAAAAAAAGTAAAAGTATAAAAAGTAATTAAAAAATAATTAAAAAATACAAAATAATACTATTATTTAAATATTATTAAAGAAATATTATTTAAAATGTAACAATAAAAATACACATAAAAATAACATAAATGCATATGGAAATTAAAATAAATACAAATTAAAATCAAAATAAATAAATATAAAATCAAAATAAATAAATATAAAATCAAAATAAAAAATAAAAATAAAATAATAATAAAAATGAAAACGAAAACCTTAAAATAAATATAAAAATATGTAAAAAATCAAAATAAAAAATAAATTCTCAGTAAAAATACAAACACAAATACAAATACAATTAAAAATACAAATTTAAATTCAAATAAAAAAATAATTAATAATATATTTAATCTTAATATTTGAATACGGCCTTTCATTATTTATATTGAAAACAAATTTTTGAGCTTGAGGCCAAGCATGTTGACAACAAGACAACATGAAGAGCAAAGGCAACAACCAACAACAACAACAACAACGGCTCTGTATAGAGCAAATCACACAGCTTGACTATACAGACTGTTTCGTTGGCCGCTACAGCAACTTACTTATCAGTAGCCTTTGTATGAATTTATATTTTGATCCACTTAAGCTACTTTGGTTCTACTTATACTGCCAATATGTCGAGAAAGTTACCCGAGATTTATTTTTGGCAGAGAACGCTGGAATTTTGTAACTGAGTTCTTATCTACTTTGATGCACCCTGTATTAAGGTTAACCCCTGTTATTTTGCTGTTTAGCTCCTCCCTTTTTCCACACTTCCATTTTTAGGGTTCAGTTAGTTTAACTGATGGTACACCTAAGATGGTGTTAAGACAATTTTGTTATGAAAGACTTTGTTGTTTATGTGATTAACACACAACTCATCATTTTCTTAACATTTTTATGGGCTTGCTCTCCCAGAAATTTTTAATCTTAATATTTGAATACGGCCTTTCATTATTCGCCTTCTTTGTTCTTTATGTTGTCTTGTTGTCAACATGCTTGGCCTAAAGCTCAAAAATTTGTTTTCAATATAATAAATAATATAAATAAAAACAAGAATTAAACATAATTAAAACTATTAAAATATATAATAAAATAAAAAATTACCATAAAATTAAAAATAAAAATCAAAAATAAAAATTAAAATAAAAATAGAAATTAAAATAAAAAACAACAATAAAATTAAAAATAAACATACCAAATAAAATAAAAAATAAGTAAAACTCAAATACTTATTAAACTTTAAATATAATTAATGAAAATAAGATAAAATGAATTACAAATTGACAAAATAAAAACAAAAGTAAAAACAGTTAAAATAGAAAAAAATAAAATAGAATATAAAAAAAAAAAAAAAAAATAGAAAATAAAAAATTGAAAATAAAAAAATTAAAAATTGAAAATTTGCAGTTGAAAATTAGACTAGGAAATAGAACACAAATATTAAAGATAGAAAATGGAAGAATTGAAAATTAAAAGAAATTGAAAGAAATTGAAAAGAAAAAAATACAAATACGAAAAATCAATAAAAATAAAAAATAGAAATAAACAATAAAAATAAAAACTAAAATGTAAAAAATAATAATTAAACAATATAAAATAAAAAATTAAAAATAAAAATAAAACAAAAAAATAAAAAATAAGTAAATGAATAAAAAAGTAAAAATAAAAAATAAATAAAAAAAATAAATAATAAAAAACAAAAATATTGAATTCTTAAAATTTAAAATAAAAAAAAATTTTAAATAAAAAGAAAAAATAGCAAAAAAAATAAGAAATAAAAAATAAACATAAAAAATAAGTAAAACACAAATACTTATTAAAATATAAATATTATTAATGAAAATAAGATAAAATTAATTATAAATTAACAAAATAAAAATAAAAGTAAAAACAGTCAAAATAGAAAAAAAATAGAAAATACAAAAAAAAATAAAAAATACAAAAAAAAAAATAGAAAATACAAAAAAAAAAAATAGAAAATACAAAAAAAAAATAGAAAATACAAAAAAAAAAATAGAAAATACAAAAAAAAAAAAAATAGAAAATAAACAATTGAAAATAAAAAAATTCAAAAAAAACTGCCAATTGAAAATTTAAAGTTAAAAATTAAACTAGGGAATATACAAAAAAAAAAAAATAGAAAATGGAAGAACTGAAAATTGAAAGAAATGAAAGAAAAAAAAATTACAAATAAGAAAATCCATACAAATAAAAAATAGAAAATAAAAATAAAAAATAAAAATAAGAAATAAAATGTAAAAAATAAACATTAAATAACATAAAATAAAAAAATTAAAAATAACACAAAAAAATAAAAAATAAAATATAAATAAAAAATAAAAAAGATAAAAATATTAATAAAAAAAAAATAAATAATAAAAAACAAATATTTAATTTTAACAATTTAAAATAAAAAAAATAAAAAATAAAAATTTAAAATAAAAAGATAAGAAATAGAAAATAAAAAATAAGAAATAAAACATAAACAAATAAAACATGAAAAATAGATAATAAACAATAAAAAACAAAAAAAAACAAATAAATAAAAAATAAAAAATAAAAACAAAATTAAAAAAAAATAAAAAAATTAAAAAAATTAAAAGATTAACGGCTATATTCGTAAAAAGTTGTGAACGTCTTATGAAGCTTTCATAAGAAAAAATCGAAAAGAAAAAAATCAAAAACATTATTCATAAACGTTTATTAATAGTGTTAAACCTTCGATAAAGCATTTCAACATTTTAAAAAAAAAAAAATATAATAAAATTACATTTTTTTTTTTCAGTGCAGATAAATGTCAAAATGTTGAGAAATAAATAAAAAGGTCATTGAATTTATCTAATACACAAGCCACTATTTAAGCTCTTCCCAAATTAAATCGAAAGTGTTCCCATTAACTACAAAGCAGCTGGAACATGTTTATGAATAACAAAATTTTAAAAGACTAACATTTAGGGTATTCACAGTTCCATTCTAAAGTTAGTATAGAGTAACTTTAGAACGATACTTCAATCAAATTGTGAGCACTCCTTTACGTAGGTCATTTTAAAATTGACACAAACGCGTTTTGAAATATATTGATTATCCTTAATATATTGATTTTTCAATAAAATAAAAATAACTTTCAGAAATGCCAGTTTACTATGAAAAACAAACATGTTTGAAGGCAAGGCAATTTTACCAGCTTGTTGTTTCTCAATTTTATATGCAAAACAAAAACAAAAATAGTTGCCACATGGCAAAATGTTTTAAAGTTAACCGACGGCAAAGTTAACACAGCAGAAACAACAAAACTGTGAGCACCCTAATTAAAAATCTGTTTACCTATTGAACGTTTAATGAAAAAATATTTTAAAATAATATTTTTATGAATACGGCCGTAAATAAATAAAAAAAAAGAACTCTATACTGAAAAGAATATCAAGTTCACAATTTTTTTTTATCTTACTATATATATAAAAAATCATGCCAATAATTCGCATTGGTAAAGTGTTATAATTCGTCTTATTGGTAAAGAACCCCATATTTACCATATTTAATAAAAACGTAGCGTCCTGACGGGGTTTTTTTATGATAATAAAAAGGATACAGTTGGTTGTATCATGGATACACCCGTAGTTTTTGACGTGAGCACATATCGATATCCTCGTCCCTTTACTTTATCTTGTTCTTAAACTTACCACCATACTTATCTTTATTCGTGTTTCTGATAAAAAAACACTCGAAATTGAAATGAAAACGGTTTAATCATTTATTGATATTCATTTCATTTCCAAGCAATCTTTATTGCAAGCAATACGCATATTCCAAAGCTTCCTCCCACCTTGAAAACACTTATCTTAGGATAGTTTTTGAATCGCCTTTGGCTCCCTCTACGAATTCTCCTTTATCGCCTCAATCGTCTCAACACGCTTTCCGCGAAGTGGTGAGTGTAGTCATGGAAATAGGAAAAAGTTACAAAGAGCCATGTCGGGAACGGTATGAATGTTCTTTTCGGTCAAATAGTCGCGTACAAGATGAGATGTGTAAGCCGGTGCGTTGTCGTGTCTAATAAACCAAGGTGTTACTCCACAATTATAATATTTCTCCACAATTCTCCACAAAATATTGTCTTAAAAATACAAAATTTCCGACATACTCTTTGCTCAACACTGACCATTTGATTCAAACAGATATTTAAGCATCAGGTGACGGGTATGCCAATCCAGAAAAATAAAAGATTTTGACAACATCTCAAGAGTGGTTTCCTTGAATGCGAATTCCGGGTAGTTTTTTGATCAGAAGATATGTTTGACCTTAAACTTGTCTAACTTCTTGTCTTAATCCTTCTACAAATTCTTGTTTTAATCTATGCTTTAGTCCTTGTCCAAATCCAATACAAAATCCTTGCCGGAATTCTTGTCCCAATCGTTTTCCGACTCAGCGCTTTAAAAAGAAAAACAAATAAAGAAATAATAATTTTTAAAAAATTCACTTCAGTAAAATTTAACAAGTTTAGCAGTATTAAAGCTAAAGAGCCCCATATTAACCCATTTCTATATGAACATAATCTATTACTTGCATAGCCACCACCTTACAAACAGGTCAACAAGTACTTCAAAAAGTTGTTGTTCTTACAGTGCAGACAACATCAACAACATCAACAACAAAAAGCAACAACCCAACAATAGACCAAGTTAACATTTCTAGTTGTATGAAATGATGTATCAACCGTCAGAGACAACAACAAAATAACTAAGCAGCGTGTATAACCTACATATATACAACAAACATGATGTCAACAGCAGCTACAACAACAAAAGAGCAAAGAAAAAACAAAAAACCAGACAACAAACAACATCAACAACAACAACTACAGCTGATTAGTAAAAATATCACGTATAGGTGGTTGAAAACCAGAGCACAAAAAGGGAATAAATAATGAAAATATGTGTGCAAAAATCAATATTTAATAAGATTTTCAGATTTATTTCTGCTGCACTGCACTGTGAAGTGATAAGAAGGGGGTTTGAGGCAGGGGATGTGTGGCAAGGTTTTTGCTTGAAAAGCTGCAGCGGTTGTGTTGGAGGTAAATACTAAGAGGTTTTCTTGATAAAAAATGAACAAGTTCATTACTTGATAGACCTTAAATGGAAGCTTATGAAAAAAAAATTTTTTAAAAAAGTGATTTATAATGGGAAATCAAAACGATTCTTATTCAAACAAAATTATTTATTTATATTAAAAAGAATTTATCGTTAAAACCCCAAAGTTATTTAAAAAATTAAAATTTATTTTTTTAGTTTGTGTTTTACATTTTGTTGTGTTAAGACTCCATTTTCAAATTTATTCAATTTAAACGTCTAATAAATCGAAAAGAACATTTCCGTAAACCACATAAAACCTTAACCACAACAAAGAAAGAACGAATGTTCAATAGTTAACCACAAGTGCGAATATCAATAACCTCAAGTTTAAATTTAAGGATTTCTAATCCTAAAATATGTCTTTAAATTTTCAAAATTGGACCGTTAGTAAAACCCTAACATTCTCAAAAATTATGCTTTTGAACCATCGCTTTATCACAACTGATAGGTTTATTGAACTTTTGGGTCAAGACCCTGTTCAATTAACGTAAATACATTAAATATTCACTCACAGACTAAAGGCAGGTAATTCAATTCTTTTTCAAATTGTAGTATCCTACCTCGTCCATCCGAACAATCTATCTTCAATTACAAAATTTTAATATTTTTAAATAAAGAACCTTCACACCATAAGCATAAAAAAACACAATTTAATACATCGAAAAAGTATTGGCCCCCAACAACAATTTTTTATCAGTAATATTTTAAGAAATTCACATTTGCGAGACATTTGACTCGCAACAGTTGTTAGTTGTTAGTTATTGAAGGGACTTAGAGGGAACTATCATACTGCTGTTGCATACGCGGAGGTCTATTGGTCCATTGTAATTCTCTGTTTGCTGGCCTATAGACATGGACGTGAAAAAAATATGCCTAACTCCATTGAGGTGGGGTTGATTGGACCAGCCTGTGCTCAGTATGAGTCTCAATAAGTCTAACAATGAGACATCTACTACCTTCTGAAGTTCTCTGTAAAATCTGCTTTCGGCACAGCAAAGTTCACGTTGTGGAAGAATAGGGCATTCGCAAAGTCGATGTTTGAAAGGGTTCTACGTCTTCGACATCTCTACAGCTTTTGCAGATGTCTTAATAAAGGACTCCTAGCCTCGAGACTAATATGCCGATAGCACAGTGTCCAGTAAAGACACCGCCCACTAGGATATTCGTTTTTATGGATTTATATAATGGATTTTGTCCTTTTTCATTGCGTTTAAGTCAAAGATAACGGGAAATAGCGACAACTGTGTCAAGAAGTGTTTCTTTTGTGCCAAGAAGTGTTTCCGAAGTGTGTTCTAAAAGTAACGGGAATTTCGAAATTTTGACTTTGTAGCACTTATGTCGTTTTTATAACAAAATTTATTTTATAATAAAAGAAAATTAAAAATCATCAATCGTAGCAAAACACATGTTATTCTTTCAAGAGATGACAAAAATGAAAACAACCAATATGACTGAAAATGTATAGTAATACTTGTATGTATGTTATACTTTTTAGATATATTTTGCACACCGAAAAAAAAAGTCGTGCCAATCATACCAAGTCAGCCCGCGAAATTACAAATTCCACATTACTTTTTGTACACTCCTCGTATTTCGCTTTAGCATATTATCTATACTTTTCTTGACTACCCCTATGTGTAGGGGTATCACACATGGCCGATGTGTAGGCAGTGATTCTATCCAGTACAGAGTCCTCTTTAGCTATTCTGTTTGCAATTTCGTTTCTTTCTACGCCGCAATGGTCTTATTGGTCTTAATGGTCTTAATTGGTTTTATTGGTCTTATGTCCTTTAAGTGAAAATCTAAACCGCTTTCTCAATCTATTACAGTTCTATTTTCGATATATCTTTGCATAATTCCTCCTCCGTATCGTTCTCCACTTTTGATCCGTCAGTGAATATCTGGATGACGTATTCATCGAAAGAGTGATTCGATTCTCCGTTCTTTCTTTTTGTTAAGGGGAGATACGCAGTCAGAACTTTTTTTTTTTCAAAATTTTTTTTGCATTTTCTTAAAGCCTTAAATCTCAAGAATATGTGGTGAAAATTTCAAGTCAATATCTAAAAAAATAACAAAGTTATAGCTTACTGAGTGAACCGCCTTCTAGAGCGCGCAGTGCTGGCGCTTATTTTCAAACGCGTTTTTCTCGAAACCATGTTTTCAAAGTCGGTGACCAAGATTTCTCAAAGCTCAGTGAAGCGATCGTTTTTATTTTTTTGCAGGCTTATTGTACACATAATAATCTCGTACTTGTCATAGGAGTTTTTTTTTTTTTTAGCTTCGTTCATTTTTTATAGGCAAAACTATGACGAATTTTTGGTCGAAAATCGTTTTTTTACGTTCGAAAGTCCGCCATTTTGTTAAAAATCAATATTTTCAAAAACGGCTATGACAAGTACGAGTTTTAAGTATCTACTTTAATAATATATTTCATTTTTTTGTTTCAGATGAATTAAGGAGAAGCAATCTTGGTCACCGCATTTCACCTTTTTTTCAGAGCGCTCTACAAAAACTGCTGTATCGACCTTAATATTAAATTTTTTTTAATAAAAAAAAAACTAAAAATACTCTTGAATGTGTATATTTTTAGGTATAAAAACCTTCATTTAAAAATATCCCATAGGTTTCCTTAAAAAAATTCACAAACATGACCTTTTTTTTCGGCCTCTGGCTGCGTTGCTCCCCTTAAGGAAATGTACAGGTTTTAAAAAATGAATTTGTTTTTCCGCTTATAAATATTTGGAAAGGAAATCTGCAGGATATAACTTTGTGGGTATATAATCATGACCATGTCCAATGACTCCAGAGATTTGATTCCTTGAGTTGGAACCCCGCTTAAGTTGGCATGATTTTCACGAACACGTCCAGGAGGAAAAGATTCAGCACGAGGTCTGCTTGAAGTGTTGATCGCTGTACATTTCTCGACAGGCCAATTCTGTAGTCTATAGAGAGAGTGTTGAACTAACTATTCTTCTACCTCAATTGGTATGGGTCTAATGATAGCTTCCTACACTGCCTTTCAAAATTATTTGCCTGCTCATGGGCATTGGTTGAAATAGTTTATATCTAATAACATTTTAATAAAATTCGAATATTTGATAAATAGAAGTCTTAGTCACTTATTCCAAATAGCAAAATATCGAAATTTATAAAAATATACTTAAAATTTCTTACATTTCGCATTCATCCCTATGGCCGCCTTTGTTTTTAATTATTACTTAATATAGCCCAGGCATGCTTTAAAGTAATTTTTCTAAATATTCGACCCATTATTGTAAGATGGTCCATTGATGTATTGTTTCCAAAGAGGCTCGAAATTTTAATCGGTTGCACTCTGATGACCACTGTAATTTCTTGGGCTCTGAGACGACTATTTTGTTGAAAGTAGTGTCTGCATGGCATTCTTGGTCGTATTACGCGGTCTTCCAGAATGTATTGTATTCACAACACTGCAGTGTTGCCATATGTCCCGTATTTCACGGGACGTCCCGTATTTTGCATGATTTTTTAAGTGTCCCTCCGGGACAAAATTTGTCCCGTATTTTTGACATTCTTATAAAATGTTTATGCTATCAAATACGCATTCACATGAACTAAGGCATTCAGAAAAAAAAAAATGAAAGCCGACCATAATATGCATAAAACTATTACATAGTACATACATTTTAAGCAACACTAGTGCGAAATATATATATGTGAAGCGCAAAATTTGGCATTGTTATTTATTCTGCGTATCTTAATAAATTTTTTTTTCTGAAATACATTTTTTTAAAAATAACTTTCTGTTTATTTATTGTCCCGTAAAATTTTCCAAAATCCCGTTTTTTTTTTACATATCTTGTATTTCTCCCGTATCGTTGGAAAACAAATCTGGCAACACTACAACACTGCCAATACATTGAAAACTTGATTTGTTTGAAGAAGCTTTACATGGCAATGTGTTATTTCAAACATTTTAAAAAAATAGATTGTTAAAAACTTACACAAGGCCAAAAAAAAATGCCTTAAATGATGAATAATGTTGGTTTATTTATTTCATATAGGCGTTATACATAGTACAACATATGAAGTATCTTTTGAAAAATTTTCAATTAAAAATATAAATAAATGAGTCCGTGACAGCGAATCTCCGGAGGCGCCCCGTTTTTATGCAGTGAACTCCATTGCTCTTTACTGGATCATCTGAAACAGGAAAATCGAAATTCGTTTAACAGGTGATATGTTTTCCTAGGTAGTCAGAGAGAGTTTTTTTTTTTTGATTTTTGGCAGCATTTGGAAGTGAAAACCCCAATTTTCGCAAAAAAATTTCGGTGAATTTGATAACATAAAATGAAGAAAAAAAAAAATGGGAAAAAACCTGGGTCTTGGTCCTATGAGTACCGGGACCCAAAGATATAAAAGAAAATGAAATTGCTGACGTATTGGCAAAGAAAGGCGCATCAACTCCCTTTATTGGTCCGAAACAACCATTCCGTGGGATAAGCAAAATAATCCTCTCTCTTTCAATAAGAAAAGAGGAAGAAAAAAACTGGAGAAACCTTCCAGGTTTGCAGCGCTCTAAACTACTCTTAGAGGCATGGGACCCAAAGAAATTAAAAGAATGCATGAAGCTAACAAAAAGTGATCTAAGAAACATCACAGAACTGCTGACAGGTCACTATAGGTTGAACCATAATCTTACAAAACTGGGAATTCTTAGTGATGACAAATGTAGGTTTTGCTTTTTTTTTTTTTTTAGCTTTGAACCAAGGATTTCAGGTGGAATACCTATTCAGTCAAGTCTGCCTTGGTTCGAAAATGGGGTGATAGATTAGTGGGAAGGTTAGGGCAATCAAGTGAAACACGTGTAGGATGTTCTAAGCGTGGTTCAAAGCCAAAGAAACATGTAATTTGAATCAGAGGCAAGTGTTATGCCTTTACCTCAGTCAATTCAAATTATAAGGCAATCTCATCCACAAACTTCTCTACCATCAACTACAACTTCAAGTCGTAAATATTGATGAATTTTAAATTTCAGTTGATTAGAAATCAGGATAGAAAATTTTAGAAAGGTTTAAAGCGAAGGACCATGGCCTGGCCGGGAATCGAACCCGGGACCTCTGGGGTGGCAGTCGAGCACGCTACCAACTCGACTACCGAGGCCGCCTAACTGCTGACAGGTCACTATAGGTTGAACCATGATCTTACAAAACTGGGAATTCTTAGTGATGACAAATGTAGGTTTTGCTTGGATGACGAAGAATCTGCGAAGCAGACCCTAGCATATACTAGCATTTATCTCAGAGATTGGACTAAAAGAGGTTATTTAAGTCCATTAAGGGGCACAGTAGATGTTAAGGTCGCAGTGCAAATACCAACAATAATAATACTTGTTAATTTATAAAATTTCAAAATTCGGTCGGATTTGGATTTTTAATAATAATGTTCACGAAAAATGACGTTTGCGAGAAAACCGATTTAAAGTTTTTTATACTCAAACATTCAAAATAAAGCATCAATAAAAGGGTATAATTTTTTATTATTAACACAAAATCATCGATGCCAGGTCAGTTAACATACTTATAAAATAATTTGAAGATTACGAAGGGATGTGAAGCAGTTAGTTTTGCTCCATTTTCCTGTACACCGAGAAAAAAAGCAATAGTAAATTCACCTAAGCCGGCTTGGAAAAAGAAAATTGTATGGCAATTAGAAACTTATGGTTATTCACCAAAGTAATATATTGCTTAATACATACATTGCTTTGAAAGCACATATGTACTTCGATACCCTGCCAATAAAAAATGTTTGAGTCACCCAAGCAAATCATATAAAATTTTAACTAATAGTGTAGGCAAACCACTGAAAACTCTGACAATTTATCAAAATGGTATGAACAAAATTTATCACTGAATACTCCCGGTTTGTTATAGTTCCCATTTAGTTTTTGTAACGAAAATTATATAGCCTAGACGTTTAGCCAAGGTGCAATGCTTCGTGAGTGCATTTTTTTGGCATTAAATTAGAGGCGTAATATCCAACTATTGACTCATTTATAAGCCATCTAAATGCATAAACTTTGTAAATGTATGTTTATTTATATTAAATAAAACAGGGTTTCCTCAAAAAAATAGAAATTTTTGGTTCGTTTTATTTAGAAGTTTCATCTAAGTGCTTGTGTAATTTTTCACAAAAGTTATATACAAAATTTTACCCAAGTATGTGTACATTTCATACTTGTCTTTGGACATTTTTTACAAAAACAATATAAAGTAATTTACCTAAGAAGATGTATATTTTATACTTCTCCCTATACATTTATTTATCTATTTAACTTTGATAGTTCAACAAAGTTTTTTGTTGAAAGCTTGAACACTATATTCGGCAGAATAAGCAAGCACATTTCATATAATTTGTCGAAAGTAATGTGTAAATTACAAAATACTTCGCTAATTTATCATACAAATCAATATCGGTAAGTTAACATGTTAATCTTAGGTGTTTTGACCAAAAACTTAGGAGGCTGAAAACTGCCAAAGCCACCGTATAAATTATACTAGGTTTTTTATAAATTTCGCATAAGTTTTTTTCTCGATGTACAAACAGAAAAAAAATAAAGTGCAAAAAAGAAAACCGAAGCAACATAAAAATTCGTGTTTCGACTTATCGTCCGCTTCGTTCTCCCCTTGTATCCCTCAACCTTATCACGCACGGTGGCAAGATATTAGCTTTGTTTCAACCGTCCACCGTTTCAACCGTACCCAGTCTACCCTACATGGCATTATTTACTCTCTGAGGATTGCCATTGTCTTCAGAGAGGTGACGACCGATCGGAAAAATTAATTTCAATTGAAAAAACTTTCTGTTGTTTCAGCTGGGATTCGAACCTGGGCTCGCATTTGGCATCGAGTGGTCCACACACTGTTTAATGCACTCGGCCACGGCCGCCACTCGATAAAGAACGTTTTGGAAATTATTTGAAAAATTTTACTTAGTAGTAAAATCAGTAGTAAATTCACAACGTTTTTTTTTTTACTACTACTTAAAAAGTGTTTGTTTTCTGAGCTACACTCATGAAATTTGGGAGTATACCAAAAGACTCTATTGTTTCCATTATCTCATGTTGTCTTGTATTAATTAAACTATTGTTCAATGTATCCAGAGACATTTTAATATTGAAAAATAGTATCATTATAATAACTTTCTCAGAAATCAAAAATCACACTGCCATCGATCGATTATAAAATTTGCAAAGTATGGTTAGCTCCATAAGCTCCTAAACCTTTAAAACTGACAGTTGTGTCGATATTTTTACATAAATTTAATCAAACCAAAGCGATTTTGCTATAAATTTAAAATGTTAAGCATATCTTTTGTGTATAAATTTCGTAATTTTTAAACTATAGGTTGTAGTGTAGCCGCCTTCGTGTGACATATAGTATGTTTAACAATAGCGGCTAAGGGGTTAAGCAGAATGCTAATTTTATGCTGATCAAAATATACACAAGCAAGTTTTAATTAAAAAAAATCTTTATAAATGTTAAATATAACTATGAACAATCCAATTAAAAGATGAAGTGGAAAAAGTTTCGTTTTCGAAAATGTTTCAACTCATTAATATTGTGTAAGTTTTCTATGGGACAATAATCTCAGTAGGTTAAAAAGTGACTTACGATGACTTTTAAGCTAAACATGAAATTTCTTGACTTGTGCTGTTTTTAATCAAAATCTTTAAATAAATATTTGTGTAATATTTCAAAAACAATTTTCTATTGGTTCATTGACCAAGGAGTCCAATTAATTTTTATCAAGTTCTATAATTCTTTGATAAACTGATGTTTGCCGCCCTGCTTATCAATAGGTTTAGAAAAAAAATCGAAAGTCTTAACCTTAGCGCCGCTACCTCCGCTCGTTTTGCCTCCACACACACCATTGCTTATCGCTCAAAATGCCTAAAATTTAAACTTTTTGTTCGAAATTTCTGACAACTATTCTTGACATAAAGTTTTAAAACGCCTGCCTTATCGCGTGATTAATTTATGCATATTTTTTACGTAGTTGATCTGAAAGCCATTGAAATTACATCAAATGACGCATTGCCAGGCAATTCAAAGGCTTTGTCATAACTCCAGGAATTCTGCATAAAATCCAATTAATTTTCAGCTTTTTGTCACACATAAATGTTTACTCCTTCCAATAAAACATCAACAAAATCTCATCATTCTTCTATATCTCTCTCTTTCTCTCTTACAGATATGCCTGCTTTTAACTAATGACTTCCTAAGAAATGCGTGCTTCCATCTACATAAAAACTGAATAATTTTAAGGCAATACTCATAGAATCAATGCATCCGCTTTGAAAAATCCAACACAAAAGTTGTGAAATTTTTCCCAAACTCATACTGCCAAAAAATGTCTTAAAAATGCTTTATCGAATTACTTTACAACACTGCAAAACCAGCACTCGCTAAATCTTTATGGAACTTATGTGGACATGTAACTCAGTCAACTGATGCCTGTATTTGCTAACGATTAAGCTCAGACACACACCGAAAACACATCCATAAATACGTTCCAAATGCACTGGATCGCTTAGCTGCGACACAAACCCTGATACAGCTTGTTTGTGGCTTGCATGTTTGTTTTCATGAGCAAGAGTTGCTAATAGCTGGTGGAACGTATTCTTAAGAGTGTGGATTTAGTTCGTAGAGAAAAATATAGAGAAATGGATGCTGTGGACAGTCGCATAATACGCGCTCCAACGCGACGCCGACGCAATGATGAGCAGTTGTGCGATAGGGTAAGTCAATACTCAAAACGATTTATTTTAATAACATTAAAATTATTTTTATAAAGAAGTTATGTTAAAATGAGCGCATTCAGCGAACTCAACTTTTGCCAATCTTTTGCCAAGCTAGCTTTAAATTCTTTTTAACCAAAATACCAAACAAAATTTTTATATATTTAAAAAAAAAAAAGAAACAACAAATATGGTTCAGAATGGTATTTTATATGGTTTTTAATAAAGTAACTCAAAATATAAGTATGTATAAACATTTTCGAATAAATTAAATTTTGAATTTCAAGATTTAAAAATTCATCATAAATATTTTGAAGATTACCTTTTTGTTCCATAATGTATTCTAACTATGATTTTCTTTTTTCGATTTTTATTTTTCGATGTTCTCTTTTTGCATTTAAAATGTGAGACTGTTAAATTAAAATTATATCAAACAATATGTTTCAGACAGAATTCATTTTCACAACGCTTAAGCATTATAAAAAGGTCAAAATTAAAATCATCTGTCGATATCTTTTCATTAACATTTTAAGATCAACTATTGTCTTCAAACGATATATCTAAGATTCAATCAACTTTGTTGAGTCCGGTTTAAACTCAAATCTCTCAACTAAAGCTCACTCAGTGGATAGTTGCTTCTCCCATCAAGCTTTTGAGTTTGTCAACGTGAAATGTGAAGAAGTTTCTAATGATAACAAGCTTTTGTTTATTTCACAAATATTCTTGCTTTCACTCCGAATAGCTCCGAATTCTCAAGAAAATTATGAAAATGTAAGTAAACTTTTTGTGAAATGGAATATCGGCTCTTTTGAATATACACATGCAAGTGAACTAGTTGATAAACTTCTTAGTAGAAATCATGTTGCATACGAGAGTTGACTTAAGTCTTGAAATAGACAAATAAAAAGAAATATTTACAATCGGTTTTTCAAAATATTATCCATAAAGATCGATACACTTTTGCATTCGTTTGAACCAATTTTCGAAGTACCGTCGGAAAAATTGCAATCATAGATTCTTTTCATTTAAACTCAGTTCAAGCTCACCATGATTTGTTTAAAGTTTTTTTTTCATCATTTGTTTGAAGTATCATTTGCATAGATGCATAAATCCATTCAGGTTTATTTCTAGTATTAATTTATCGTTCTGCTAAAATATTAATAAATTCTAATGTAATGAAAGATGTGTTTCTATTAAGTATTCATAAGTGTCTTCTTCCTCCATTGTGACAATGCTTTATCTCCAGTGCTTTGTGATTTCTCTACTGAATTCATTAAATAATAAATCACGGAAATTCTTCTTTCGGAGCTGTTGAAAGCAATAATTTAATTTAAATAATTATTAACTTATCTATTTATGTAGAAAATTTCAAAATTAATATGTATTTATTCACTTCATTTCGATTTCGGCGATGCTTTACTTATCTTTTTATTGAGAAATTACAGTGGTTCAGCTCCTTTGAAAATGAATATAAAACCCAAGGAGATATTTTTCATAGTGTGTTATAAATAATATATTGTGGCGTCCGTGGCGTAGTTGGTTAAAGTGCGTGGCCGCTATGTCAAAGAACCTTGAAGACCCAGGTTCGAACCCCAGCCAGACAGAAAATTATTTGAATTAAAATAATTTTTCTGTACGGCCGCCACCTCTCTGCAGACAATGGCAAACCTCAGAGAGTAATCAAAATGCCATGTAAAGCTTCTTGAGAATAAGAACATTCCGTTCATCGCCGTTCGGAGTCGGCGTTAAGCATGTAGGTCCATTTCTCGGTCAATTGTGTACAAACTTAATAACACGCACAACACAATTGATCATAAGAAGCTAGGTCAAAGTCCTTTCAAGGGCTGAAATGGCCAGTTATTTATTTATTTTATGTTATAAATATATAAATGTATGTATATATGTATGTAAATATGTAGGTATATATGCATATATGTGGGTGTGTATATCAGGTATGTATGTATTTATGTATGTAAATATGTATATGCATATATGTGGCTATGTATATCAGGCTAAACTAATTTTTATGAAATTTCCAAGGAAACTGTTGCAAAGTCTTGAATGTGTTTCTTTGAAATTTTGTGCCGATCGAACCAATGGGGTGATCATTGGACAAGGGAAGTGGTACCCCCCATACAATTCAAATTGTATTGGATTACAACATGCAGTAATAAGGCATTATTTTAACATGGGCTTGTCATTGGCGATTTTGTGTGGTCCTAACTTATGGTATTACAGCTTGGGTTATTTATTTTCAAATCGTAAGCGAAGCTGAAAGGTTTTGAGTTGATCGTGGCTGTTCGACAAGTTTCACGATCGTTGTTACGAGGCATTTTCTTTGTCATTATTTATCTAGAAACTGTAAGCGAAGACGTAATGAAATGTACTTACATGGTAAATAGTAAACCTCTGCACAAATGCACTCGTTTTTTCCACAACAGTAGATCCAACAGTGCAGAGTTCAGAGCTTGACAGAACTCTGTTAGTCAAGCAGAGCTTATCCAAGTCATTGAATGATAACAAACGAACACTGCAGAGCACTCGTCAGCTTCAAATCAAACCATGTTCTCGGTTTGCTTTAACAAAACAATTACTAACAGCGAAAAATGCACCAATCACACCTAACACAACAGAACCTTGGCGAAGTAATTATTTCTACCATTGGCAAATAGAAATGTAATTTTTACGAATTCGATGTTTGGGCGAACACTAGGTCAAACTAGGTCGCTGAATCCGAAATCGTTGTCAGTATTTTAAATTTATAAAATTTTTAACAAAAGGGTTGCCACCTTATAATGTATTTTTTACGAGTTTTAAACATTGTAAAACAGTTTTAGGGGGTCACTGTTTTCGAATCTGATGTCAGAATTTTAAAATTAAAGATAGCTGAAAGGGCTGCCACCTAATTTTATTTTATTTTTCGAATTCGGTGCTGGGGCGAACACTAGGTAAAAATGGGTCGCTGAATCCGAATCCGTTGTCAGGATTTCAAAATTATGAAATTTTTAACCCTATAGGGTTGCCACCTAAAAATATGCTTTTTTAAAACTTTTAATCACTATTCTACAGTTTTAGGGGGTCGCTGATTTCGAATCTGAAGTCAGAATTTTAAAATTCAAGATGGCTGATAGGGTTGCCACCTAATTTTTTTTCATTTTTACGAATTCGATGCTGGGGCGAACACTAGGTAAAAATGGGTCGCTGAATCCGAATCCGTTGTCAGAATTTCAAAATTATGAAATTTTTAATCCTATAGGGTTGCCACCTAAAAATATACTTTTTTAAAACTTTTAATCACTATTCTACAGTTTTAGGGGGTCGCTGATTTCGAATCTGAAGTCAGAATTTTAAAATTCAAGATGGCTGATAGGGTTGCCACCTCATTTTTTTCATTTTTACGAATTCGATGCTGGGGCGAACACTAGGTAAAAATGGGTCGCTGAATCCGAATCCGTTGTCAGAATTTCAAAATTATGAAATTTTTAATCCTATAGGGTTGCCACCTAAACATTTGTTTTTTTTTAACTTTTAATCACTATTCTACAGTTTTAGGGGGTCGCTGATTTCGAATCTGAAGTCAGAATTTTAAAATTCAAGATGGCTGATAGGGTTGCCACCTCATTTTTTTTTAATTTTACGAATTCGATGCTGGGGCGAACACCAGGTAAAAATGGGTCGCTGAATCCGAATCCGTTGTCAGAATTTCAAAATTTTTAGGTGGCAACCCTATAGGATTAAAAATTTCATAATTTTGAAATTCTGACAACGGATTCGGATTCAGCGACCCATTTTTACCTAGTGTTCGCCCCAGCATCGAATTCGTAAAAATGAAAAAAAATTAGGTGGCAACCCTATCAGCCATCTTGAATTTTAAAATTCTGACTTCAGATTCGAAATCAGCGACCCCCGTAAACTGTTAGATAATGTTTAAAATTCTTTAAAAAGCAACATACTATTAGGTGGCAACCCTATTGTTAAAATATCATACTTTTGAACATCTGACAACGGATTCGGATTCAGCGACCAATTTTTGCCTAGTGTTCACCCCAGCACCGAATTTTTTAAACTACAAAAAATGTAGGTGGCAACCCTATCCACCATCTTTAATATTAAAATTCTGAAATCAGATTCGAAATCAGCTACCCCCAAAAACGGCTAAACACGAAATCTACAGAACTCTAAACGGTCTTAATACGCTTAAGTTTTTCCTACACTTCATTGAATTATTTGGATACTTGAATTATTTGGATCGGAGCCACACCCATCAAATCCCCATCCCAGTACCCTACTTACCATATTCTACTTTCTAGTAGAAGGATATTACCAAGTAAGAACTCCATACATATTGAGTTTCATTGTTATACGGCATTAACTTCCAAAGCTATTCAAAGACAGCATAACTCCAAGCGTTCTGCTGTTGTGTACATGACAACATAACTTTCTAGTCAGTGCACACTTCTTTTACGAATCGTGCCTAACATTGGTTTGGTTTTTGTTTGTTCTTGTTCTGCTCAAGCGACGAGTGCTCTCTGTAGTGTTAGGCTTGATTTCATTGATGAGAGCAAAACATAGCAAAAGCTTGCACTACAAACGAGTGCTTTGAAACGCATTTCAAGCGCACTCGTGCAGAGGTTTAGTAAATAGTTACTGAGCTAGTTATTACAATAATTACTTCTCATTTCCCCACTGGGTTTCAATCCAGCAGGGAACTACCTCCCATTACCAAGTAATCATTATGTAAGTAGTTCTGTAATGAATACTTCCGCTACTGGGTGGTATGAACTTTATATTTAGTCGTGTCCTTTCACTGAAAAAGCTTAGCGAGCATTGGACAAGGGGGCGTAGCACCGGTCATACCATTTTTGATATCGAAGAGCTTTGGAAATAAATGTCGTTTAACAACGAATCTTAGTATGGAGTTACTAATTCGCCAGGTCTTTCTACTGGAAAACTGGCACAGGCATTGAAAAACGGGGCGAGGATCTGTCCATACTGGGCAAACTTTCGATACATAATTCCTTTGGTTTGAGTCAGAATGGAGTTACCAATTGGTACAAACAACACTTGGTACTTCATTGGAATTTAAGAGGACTTTCTCAAGAATAATTTTTAAAAAATGAATTTTTTTTCATATATCTATTCCTTTTACATTCAAAAATTACCACCTACAATTTTATAAAGAAATTCTCGCTAGAAATAAGTTATAGTTATATTTTTATCTACGTCCGAGCATGAATATATAGGGGGTCCTGATCGGTCGTCACCTCTCTGCAGACAATGGCAAACCTCAGACAGTAAATAATGTCATGTAAAGCTTCTTGAAAACATGCACATTTGTCGGTCGAAGTCGGCATAAACCTAGTAGTTCCACTTCGTAATCAATTGTATACAAACATTTAAATCAGTAGGGCCCAAAAAACAAACACAAAATGTTGCTCATTGTTGCGTTTGCCAAAAAATCAAACAAAACAAAAACAATTACAATGCAATAAATCACATGTGATTTATTTTTTTTTTTTTTTATATATTCAATGTTTGATAGATATTACAATTATGACAAATCAATGAACTCAATTTTATTTGCCAGAGCACTGCCACAAAGATTAATTTCTATTACAATAACAATACATGCACGAAAAATTACTCGACACATAAGTAACGGGACAAACAGCTTCAGCGTCGACATCATCGAGCGTGCGTTATTTGATTTTGGCTTTGCATGCAATTGTTTTTGTAAAGTTCGCTGGAAAATCTGCTGAACACTGAACGAGTGCAGTTTGTGTTGTTGTTTTTTCAGTTGTTCTTTAATTTTGGCTCATCGCAAAGACAAAATTAAGATAGAAAAAAATTTGTATGAAGGGCCACGCGTAGAGATGGGTTTAGACCTGGGTTTTTACCTAACGCTGGGTATTTACCCATTTATACCCACTTTCATACGCGAGTATTTATCTAATTTCGGGTAAATACTCATTTGAATAACAAATACTCGTTGTTACGTAGAGTAAGAGAAATGTGAACATTTTTGAATTTATTTTGAACATATTTTGTTTAAGTGTATTTTGTTTATACATTTCTTGATGCGTTTTGCTCAGATAAAGCAGTTTTGACTGTATCAAACACAACAACAATTCTTAATAAGAACCGATATGAGTTCACTTCTATCATGATATGATATCACTCTACTCGATATGAGTTTTTATCGGATACGGACAGCGACAGCGATTACGATTAAATTTAAAAATTATTTCATTTGTTATTAAAAAATCTAATTCATAATAGAAAATGAAATTCTTTTAATTTATTTAAATTTTTCTTTACTCTTATTTATACCCACATTTTGGGTAAATACCCAGGTGCTTGGGTAAATACCTGGGTATTTGCATTTAACCCTTAAATGCACCGTGTATCTTTAAAGATACAACCATTCAAGAAATTCCTACGGCTATATTTTTGGTTTGATTTTTTTCAAATCGGTTCTATATTATTTAGAATATCATAAGTCTTAAATAAAAAAATAGTTTTTACCTCTATTTGTCATCCTTTTTAAAAAAATTATGTACAAAGTCAAAAAAATTTTTTTTTTAAAAATTAAATAAACACTTTTTTGACAGTTTAACTTCTAGGAACAGATAAATAATTTTGATTAGGAAAAAATGCTGACTGCTTTCAAAACTTTAGTGATTTTAAGTGGTTCAAAAAATTTCGATCATTTGGTACCTCACTGGGTCACTTTAGTTGGTTGTATCTTTAAAGATACAGTGTGCGCTCCCTGCAGTTTTTGATAATTTTAACTTTTTAAAATTAATGAATTAAAAAAAAATTTCATAACACATTTCTTTTATTTTGATATATTTTAATAGGGATTTTAGATGTGGGTAAATTCACATTGAATCTTTATAGATACAACCACAAATTTTGTGTAAAAAAAAAATTTTCAAAACTAAAAACGCAGTTTTTATTTTTACTCAATTTTACATAAAATATATTTTTTCGGTCAAAATCGGGCGCCTTGTGCATTTAAGGGTTAAATAACCAATTCACCATTTGGGTACTTACCCTTGTCCCACCACTAGCCACGCGGGCCATATGGGCAACTACGTGAGCATGTTTGATTTAAATACACGTACACTAAGGGAAAAAAATATTAAATTTATCCAAAAACTTTTTTAATTTATCCAAAAAGCGACTCATTTTTGCACCAATAACGCATTTGAATAAATCGACTACGTAAATATTTAAAATTTATTTGAATACTTTTTTAATTAAATTAAATATTTAAATATTTATTAAAACAGAATTAATAAAAAATATATTAAAATTACGCACGAATTTTTTTAAAATATCTTTCAAATATTTACCATTTGAAAATAAACTATCGCATTTAAAGAAAATTTATATAAAAATATTAATTTAAAAAAAACATATTTAAATTGAATATGTTATTAAAGGTTTTATGGTATTATTTTCTTCATATTGCGTTCATCAAATGCCATTGCCTGTATCATTTGTTCTCGCTTCACTTTTTTCGTTCTCTAATTTATACTATTTTTGACAGCTGGTGCCCTAATATATACCGACTGTCAAACATAGTATAAAATAGAGAACGAAAAAGAAATGTCCAAAATATATGTAGGTAGAAGCAAATCATGCAGGTAAATGACAACCGGTCCAAGATGTTCTTGGGAAAATACCGAGTTGTCACTCCACCCTACATAATTTCATTTCTTTGCCAAACATGCATACTATATTACTCTTGCAACAATAACTAAATGAGAACTATAAGCAAAGAGCATATATTGTAAAGAGGTTTCATGAACTTAACAGAGCACTGTTAATGTTAATTATAAGCGCCCGAGTTTAAGACCTAACGAAAGCATCACCGTGAATGACATTTTTTCACTCTCCCATGAGCGCATCAAAATTGTTTGAGAGTGGCAGCTAGAACTTGAGACGAATGCATGAATGAAACTTCCACTATTTTTACCGTTTTTCATTTGTATGTATGGATGTGTGTCCACCTCGTAGCTTTTCTGACCCTTTTTCCGATCTTATTTGTTAGGCATGACTTTTGTTGATTTTAGCTTAGCTTTGTGTTGTTGTTTTGAGCATTGGTTTGTGTTGTTGGTATCCTTTGCACTGAGTGTGTTGTTCGTGTGTTGATCACAAAACAGATTCATTACTTAGATCCACATTAAAGAAATTTTGCGGGAAACAATGCGGAAATCGTTTAAAGGTCATTTTGAAGCTATATATTTACGAGTGAAACCATTTTGAATAATGTGGTTACAAACCGAAATAAATTTTAGGGGTTTGTTTTTCGAATAGAGATAAAACTGGCATTTTGTGGTCAAATCTGGCAACTCTAATGTCATTTATGTTCAGTTTGGTTTGCCATTTCATCATGAACAGGTTGACAAAAGAACAACGTTTGCAAATCGTGCAAATTTATTTCGAAAATAATGGTTCAGTTCGAGAAGTTTACCGCAAGCTCCGTCCATTTTATGGTCGACATAATCGTCCATCAGAGCAATTAATTCGGTTAACCATGGGTCGTTTTCGCACAACGTTTACTCTATGTGATAATACGCATCCGCAGAGACGTCAAACAGTGCGCACCGAAGAAACAATTGCCGCTGTAGAGCAAAATGTTGAAGAGGACCCGAATGAATCGATTCGCCACCGTGCACAGCAATTGGAGCCTTGTCCATCAACTTTATGGAAGATTTTGCGCAAAGATCTTGGCTTGCGACCTTGCAAGATCCAGCTTGTGCAAGAATTAAAGCCGCGAGACAATGCGTCGTGATTTTGGTGTATGGGCCGAAAATGAGATTGATCTCGATGCTGATTTTCATCGCAAAATTTTGTTAAGTGATGAGGCTCATTTTTGGTTGAATGGCTTCGTCAACAAGCAAAATTGCCGCATTTGGAGTGAAGAGAATCCACATGAGATCCTTGAGACGCCATTACATCCACAAAAACTGACTGTTTGGTGTGCTCTATGGGCTGGTGGAGTCATTGGACCATACTTCTTCCGAAATAATGCTGGAGAGTCAGTTACCGTTAATGGAGACCGGTATAGAGCCATGATAACCGACTATTTTGTTCCCGAATTGGATGGCATGAATGTGGATGAGTTGTGGTTCCAACAAGACGGCGCTACATGCCACACAGCGCACGTCACAATCGATTTATTGGAGGAAACATTCGATGAGCGGAATGGACCTGTCAATTGGCCACCAAGATCGTGTGATTTGACACCATTGGATTATTTTCTTTGGGGATATGTGAAGTCGCTCGTCTACGCCAACAAACCAGAAACGTTAGGGGACTTGGAGGCCAACATTTGTGGCGTTATTGCCGACATACGGCCCCATATGCTCGAATAAGTGGTTGGAAATTGGACCTGTAGAATTGGCTTTATTCGAGCCAGCTGCGGCGGCCACATGCCCGAAATCATATTTAAACATTAATGGCATAAAATTATCCTTCCAATAAACCAAATTGATGGACATTAAAACGATTTTCTTGTGTTTTATTTCAATGCGAAGTTCTATACCTCTAAAAAAACACCCTTTACATATGGAATATAGTTTGATGAAAAAGCATTTATTAGCATCTAAACTTTTTTAATTTTTTTTTTTTTATTTTTTAAAATATGCATCTGATAATTTTTGGACATACTAGTCCGAAAAGTTCGAAAAGAAAACAACTTTAACAAAAAAGAAATATGTACCTCAAATGTTGGTATTCTTATAAGCATATCCTATATTATTTTAAAAATTACAAAACATTATTTGAATAAAATTAACAAAAACATAGCTAATACGAAATTATCTTGTTAATTCTGATATATTAATAAATAATTATTTATTTGTTTCATGTACATAAAATCAAAGCCAATTAAGGCCAATATGATTACGAGTACATATTTTAAATTTATTTTTTATATTAATAATGTTTCATGTTTCACAAGATAACCCCTAGAACAGATCAAAAGGAATTATAATATTAAATTTAAAAATGTTTATTTATTTTCATAAGTAAACATGTGTATATAACATATCGATATAAATGTATTGAAGATTTTATATAGGTAGTATTTACTATATGGCAATTTAATAAAAATAATATTTACTTACATTTACTAAAAAAAATATTTACTTACATTTAGCAATTATATGAAATTTTCTATATATAAATTTCTATAATAATTCTTTTAAGATATAACAATATCTTTATAAATAAATTTCTATGTTAATTCTATAAAGATACATATAACAATATCTTTATATACGATCAGACAGATATTCGAACGGACAAACAGTGTTGTATGTATTAGAAAGCCTTTGCATTTCTACACTGACTTTACGCTGCTTTTCGAAAGATTTTATCTTTCCTTCCTCGGAAATAAATTTATATTTTAACCATCTCGAATTTTCCCGGATTTAAACTGTATTGAGATGATCAAGTATATGTAACTTGTGGTCATAATAGTTGCTAGTTTCACCGAATCACCCAGATTTTAAAGTATTTGAGGAAGCTACGCAATATTTTATAATCCACGTCTTTTGATTCGTGACATCTTTTTCGAAAAATTATTTGTAAATTGAGGATTTTGATGAAATTTTATAAACTTTTCTAATTTTTATATTTTTTAAATGGATTAAATTTTAATTAATGGTTATGTATACGTTTCTTATCTATAGTTTCCATTATTATTAATGGTAATAAACATTCAATAATCCAATACATTGCTTCATATTATCACTTGATAATTTATTTCCTTAATTTTTTCTTTTATATCCTTAATTAATTATTAATAAACTTATTTTATCATTACATATTTATTTTTAAGAAATTTTATATATTGCCAGAGATATTTATCTTCAAAAAAATTTTCACGGATTATTTATTTAAGAATTTAAATTTATAACTTAAAAACTTATTTAAATAAATAATAAATTAAGTAAGAACCCTTTTTTTATTAAATTGCAATATATTTTGTCAATACCTAGATAAAAACTTTAATAAATTAATATCGATATTTGTGAAAGTAAATAAATATTTTTCAATTTAATATTGTAATTTCTTTTGATCTGTTCTAGGGGTTATCTTGTGAAAAATTTAGTAATTACGGAATTTAAATTTAAGTTTATTTTCACAACATTATTTGCATTAAAATAGAAAATTAAACTTATTAGTAAAAAACTTAAATTATTGTAAACATTATTAATATAAAATATAAACTCAGATTTATGTACTTGTAATCATATTGGTCTTAATTGGCTTTGATTTTATATACGTGAAATAAATAAATAATTATTTATTAATATATATTAAACAAGATAATTTCGTATTATGTTTTTGTTAATTTTATTCAAATAATGTTTTGTAATTTTTAAAATAATATAGGATATGCTTTTAAGAATACCAACATTTGAGGTGCATATTTCTTTTGTTAAAGTTGTTTTTTTTCGACCTTGAACAAGTACATATGTCCAAAAATTATCAGATGCATATTTAAAAAAAAAAAAAAAAAAATTAGAAAAAGTTTAGATGCCAATAAATGATTTTTCATCAAAATATATTCCATATGTATTTCGGTTTGTAACCACATTATTCAGTTTCACTCCTAAATATGTAGCTTCAAAATGACCTTTTAACGATTTCCGCAGTGTTTCCCGCAAAATGTCTTTAATGTTTGATCTAAGTAATGAATCTGTTTTGTGATCAACACACGAACAACACACTCAGTGCAAAGAATCTCAACAACACAAAGCAATGCTCAAAACAACAACACAAAGCTAAGTTAAAATCAACAAAAATCATGCCTAACAAATAAGATCGAAAAAAAGGTCAGATATCGCAAATTTATTTTATGTCAGCTACGAGGCGGACACACATCCATACATACAAATGAAAAACGGTAAAAATAGTGGAAGTTTCATTCATGCATTCGTCTCAAGTTCTAGCTGCCACTCTCAAACAATTTTGATGCGCTCGTGGGAGAGTGAAAAAATGTCATTCACGGTGATGCTTTCGCTAGGTCTTAAACTCTGGCGCTTATAATTAACATTAACAGTGCTCTGTTAAGTTCATGAAACCTCTTTACAATATATGCTCTTTGTTGTTTGTATGGAATATGTGTGCACGTGTGTGGTATAAATAAAATTCAAATACGGGAAAAAAACGAGTTGTAAGGAAAACATTGGATTTATCCACGTAAATGTTTGAATAAAATTTATACTCAGGCGTGGATAATGCTAATATGCGTTATTTCCCTTAGTGTACAACAAAATTTGATCTGGGCTGAAATGGCCCAGATCAATATAATAAAATAAAATATATTATTTTATTATATACAAAAAATTCGTTGTAAAGAAATTATAAGCTTGGCGGAATGAATTACACGGTGTTACAAAATGAAAACAAATCAAAAAACTTGCCTCGAGACATAGAAGTGGTAGTAGGCCTGGTTGAACATAAGATAACTGCATACTTGGTTTTTTGAATATACCCTCAAAATCAGGATTTGTGGTCAAAAAACCGATTTTAGGTAGGTGCATGTATAGTAAACCTCTGCACGGGTGGTCTTAAACTGGCTTTCAAGACATTCGTTTGGAAACGAGTGATTGTTATGTTGAGTTCGTTTCGAACAAATCAAACATAACAGTGCCGCTAACATTCGTCGGGCAGACAAATCTAAATCAAACGAATACCGAATCAAATGAATTAATGATTTCAAAAGATGAATGCAGCATAAATACATGACTCGAATGTTATGTGCACAACAATATAACATTCGGTGCATAAATTGAGTGTTAAGATATTAAGAACTGGAGTTGTACATGTGCTGGCAGTATTAGAGCTTCGCTGATTTCGAATCTGATGTTAGAAATTACAAAATTTTATTATATTTGGGTAGACCCAAAAAATAATTTTTACACTTTTTATATAGAATTTAAAAAAACTAGTAAGAAATGATCTTCGACTGGGCCGAAGTTAAAATACCCTCACGGCCGAACCAAAGTATATTCAAAGTCTTTAGCAATCAATTAAATGTTTATCTGTTAAAACGTTTTCGTTATATTTTTAACAGAAAATATTCGCTTTTGTTTTTTGATTCAGTCGCTTTGTATGGGAGGTGGGCGTGGTTTTCACTCCATTTGGTTGAATTTCATACTTAGAATTTCTTTGGTTGAATTTCATACACATAGTACACGTTATATATCAAAGTTCATATGCAGAATTGCAAGTCCATACATTAATTTTTGTGGATTTTAGAGAAGTTTTACCTTTTTGATGAAGTCACTTTGTATGGGAGGTAGGCGTGGTTTTCTTCCGATTTGGTTGAATTAGAGTGTAGTTTGAACATCAAAACTCATACGCAAAATTGCAAATTCATACATTCATTCCGCACCTTACTCCTTCCTCTTTTTTGAATAATTTTAAATTCTCCAGACAATAATTTTTTCGTATTGATGTATTGCTTAACATACTAGAATTCGAATCTTCTGTGGCAATTGAATCTTGCGTGGTCCCCTGTGTTTCATACATTAAAAAAAAAACGGCAATTTAAAATTGAAAATGATAATATTTTAATTTAATTAAACAAAAACAAAATAATTGTTTTTATATTGAACTTACTTTTTACATAAAAAGAGCCAATTCTCTGCTATATAATTGCTAGATAAACACTATTTCATATACAAATAAGGACCACTCTTACAAATGTTTAATGTTATTTTTAATTATGTAAATAATATTTGAATAAGTATATTAAAAATTATTATAAAATATCTTATATCAACAGCCTCCATTTTTCCAATTAATTTGTTCTGTACTTTTGTTTATTGCAAACTTTTCTTTCCACTTCTAAGCACAACAATGGTCACTTGCAAATTATTTTGTGCTTTCGAATCATTCATTGTCTTTTCGGCTGCATCGAATGTTTTGTTTGAAAAACAAAATAAAATCATGTCATTCAAAAGCAAACCATGAACATGATTTGTCTTGCTGCTGACAAGTGCTCGGCAGTGATCGTTTGTTTTCATCAAATATCTCGGATACGATCTCACTCGCTGTTATAGTTATGTTAACTACTGAACTCGACACCGAATGTACTGTTGTTGTGGCAGAAACGAATGTTGCCGTGCAGAGGTTTAATGTATAGTTTGTTATGTAACTCCGTTATATCTAGCTCAATTTTAAAAATTTAAACATTGATAAAAAGAAGAAAAATATACCCTTAATATAATACCTAGACCGTTTTTTTACAAAAAGAATTGACAAAGTTACAGGTAAAATCATTTGAAAATTTCTCATTTTTTTTAATTTTTTCAACTTCAACAACGTTTTGTTAACAAATTTTGTTTTGTGGCACTATTAGTTTTAGCAGGATTCTGAAAGCCTGTTAAATTTTACGTTCAACAAGCTATCATTTACTTCAATTGGCTGAAATATAAAAGCGGTATCGAATTTTTAGTATTCGTATTCGTTTAGTATTTTTTTTTTTTTCTATAAATGTTTTTTTTACCTTTTTCGTTTATATATATTATCATAAAGCTGGTGTATTGCCCGGATGTGACGGAACTGTTTGCAGTTTTCAACAACAAACACGCTCCGAATGAATGGCGTTTGTTTATTGAGGGATCTTGCAAGAGTATGATTTATTTAAAAACTTTTTGTGTGATTCTTGATATGTTAAATTCTGATATATGTATGTCGCCGACTTAAAGGCTCTAACAATACTGTTTGGAATGCAAGGTGAATATACCAAGTATCCTTGCATTATTTGCGAATGGGATAGTCGTGCGACTAATAAATATAAGCAAAAGGAGTATCCACTGCGTGCTTCATTTCAAGTTGGCAAAAAATATGTTTTGAATACTCCACTAGTGCGACCTGAAAATGTAATCCTACCGCGGCCTCGGTAGTCGAGTTGGTAGCGTGCTCGACTGCCACCCCAGAGGTCCCGTGTTCGATTCCTGGCCAGGCCATGGTCCTTCGCTTTTAACCTTTCTTAATTTTCTATCCTCATTTCTAATTAACTGAAATTAAAAATTCATCAATATTTACGACATGAAGTTGTAGTTGATGGTAGAGAAGTTTGTGGATGAGATTGACTTATAACTTAAATTGACTGAGGTAAAGGCATAACACTTGCGTCTGATTCAAATTCATATCTTTTTTTGGCTTTCCACCACGCTTAGAACATCCTACACGTGTTTCACTTGATTGCCCTTTCCTTCCTACTAATCTATCATCCCATTTTCGAACCAAAGCAGACTTGACTGAATAGGTATTCCACCTCGAACCAAGGCAGACTTGACTGAATAGGTATTCCACCTGAAATCCTTGGTTCAAAGCTAAAAAAAAAAAAAAATCTGATTGCAGCGTTTCCTAGGTTAAGTGAGGCCAAAATCAAAGAAAGTATCCTGCACGTTCAAATCTTTTATAAAAGTTATTTATTCATTTCGGTTATTCTAAGGTTTATTTGTGGGCCCACAAATTCGGAAAATTTTCTTGGACACTGATTTCGTTTCTAAATTAAATCCAGTTGAAAAAAAGAGCTTGGAATAGTTATATTTCGTTATGCATTTATTTCCTCGGCAAGAAGAAGAGTCGAAATTACTTAGATGTTGTAAATGAATTTTTAAGTGCCTACGAAGAAATGGGCTGCAATATGTCAATCAAAATACATTTTTTGCACTCCCATAAAAACTTTTTCCCGAATAGCCTTGGGCAGTTTAGTGATGAACAAGCAGAAAGGTTCCACCAGGAGATGGAAGCTATAGAAACCGGCTTTCAGGAAAAAAATTCCATAAACATGCTGGCAGACTACTGCTGGTCCCTAAAACGTGAAATCGATTATAATATATATAAACGACAAAGGTCAAATAAACATTTTAAAAAAAAAAAAAAATTGAAATTTCTTGTATTTTATTACAAATACTAAAAATTCGATAGTGCATTTGTATTTCAGCCAATTGAAGTAAATGATAGCTTATTGAACGCAAAATTTAACAGGCTTTCAGAATCCTGCTAAAACTTATAGTGCCAAAAAATAAAATTTGTTAACAAAACGTTGTTAAAGTTGAAAAAATTAAAAAGAAATGAGAAATTTTCAAATGATTTTACCCCTAACTTTGTCAATTCTTTTTGTAAAAAAACGGTCTATATATTATATTAAGGGTATATTTTTCTTCTTTTTATGAATGTTTAAATTTTTAAAATTGAGCTAGATATAACGGAGTTACATAACAAACTATACATGCACCTACCTAAAATCGGTTTTTTGACCACAAATCCCGATTTTGAGGGTATATTCAAAAAACTAAGTATGCAGTTATCTTATGTTCAACTAGACCTACAAACTCTACTATGTCTCGAGCCGAGTTTATTTTCACTGTTACACCGTGTTATTATTCATTCCTCCAAAAAGGAAGAAAGTTCGAAGTTACATAGATATGTGTAACAAAAATTTATTTGAAAAAATTCGTTGTATGGAGATCAAAAACCCATGAGAGTACAACAAGCAATTAATTTGAAATAGCGAGAGTTTCGTAATATTGATATTTCGTTTCGTTATATTTTCGTTCTTAATAGGTTTTTTTGTAATTTTGTAGAACATTAAATTTATTTTTTAATTCTAGGAATAGGCTCAAAATGTTCGTTAATATTTAAATGTACTGAAAATATTTGCAATATTACTTCATACAAACATTTAATGCAACAAAATTGAACCTTTCATACCCGATTACGAAACAAATATTCAAAAACTTGGTTTTAATACTTTTGGGGTCATTTTGGAGACACAGTAGGTTGGTTAGTTTAGGTTAATTTGTAATTTTATTTTGCACCAGTATATCAGTGGAATACTTTTGCATCAAAAACGTTATTTTTTTTTTTTAAATAAAGCTTTTACATGAAACACGGCTTTATTTGATTTATGGGGTCAATTTGGACCATAAGAGTTTGGTTTCGAGGCTTAAACTGTTCTATGAAATTATTCTCCAGGCAATTGTTAATGTTTCACTTGATGACATGAAGCCGATAAAGTCAATGAAAAAAAAAGTTTTAGATTAACAGTTAATTAAAGTTTACTGCATTAACATGTACTTGACCTTAAACCTTGAATTTCTCGAAAACTGGGCGTAGAATTAAAAAAAACGGTTAACGCCATTGAATTCAGCGTTCTCGAATCATGCTGAAAGGATATGTCCCTAGATTTTTTGAAAAAAAAAGTGCCCGATGAACAGTGTTATTTTTGACAATATTTGTGCTCAAATGAGAGCAAATAATTTTAAAAATGCCTAGCAGAAAAGTGGACCAAATTAAAAATAGTTCTGCACTAGTTCCAAAAAGGACCAGTTCTAATTCCACTACAATACCCTTTAACATTCAACGAACTGACGTTTTTTGGCAAGTTGATGTCATAGGAAAAGACAATTGCTCCCATAAACATCCCTTTTCCCCCCTAATTTGAACTAGGTGCATTAGAAACATTTTTAAACTACACCGAGAAAAAAAAGCAATAGTAAAATCACCAAAGCCGGCTTGGGTAAAGAAAATTGTATGGAAATTAGAAACTTATGGTTATTCACCAAAGTAATATATTGTTTTAGACATTGTTTTGAAAGCACATATGTACTTCGATACCATAGCTGTTAAGTAATGATTACTCGTCGTAATCATTACGTATTCGATTCTTTTTTTCAAAAAGGTAAAATAATTGATTAAGTACGATTCTTTTCTGTTTGTAATCGTAATCACATGATTACGATTAAAAATAATCAAAAAATAATTACGATTACTTGAGATTATCAAAAGTAATCAAAAAAATAGTCCGATTACTTTTCGAGATTATTTTTGATTATTTTAAGAATTTCAGTCTTAGGTAAAAAAATTTAGTTAAATTTTTATAAAAAAAAACGAAGTTATGTATTTCATTATAAAACAAAGATTGACAAAAAACAAGAACGAGAACAATAATGTATTATAGTACAACATAAACGAAACAAAAATATAACCGGTTTACTCTAAATTACTATTTGGATTCATAAGAACTAATTTTTCAAAAGAAAAATCAGACAATGATTGGCGTCTTGGAGTGTTTACTATGCCGGCAAAAAAAAAAATAGTCTCTCAACTGGCGCTGAGGGCATTAAAGGAGTATTGAATGAAAGAAATGGTTCAAGCCGCACTTGAATTGTCATGCAAGTAGCAGAACAGTTGGTCTGTTGGGATCACTCGGGTTTAACGGTGTCCTGTGAAGAACCAGTTGTGTCAATTTCATCATCACTTTCACAAAATATTCCATACTTTAGACAGAAATTCTTTAAATAATCAAAAAAGAATCAAAGATAATCTTTAAAAGTAATCGAATTATTTTTTGATTACTTTTGATTATTTTTGATTATTTTGAGTAATCTCAAGTAATCGTTATTATTTTTTGATTATTTGTAATCGTAATCAATTACAAATCATAAAATTCTTGCTTAAGGATTATATAATCATTACAATTATTTTTAAAAAATAATCTAATTGATTACTAATAGTAATCGCAATTTAACAGCTATGTTCGATACCCTGCCAATAAAAAAATGTTTGATTCACCCAAGCCAAGTATATAACATTTTAACCAATAGCGTAGGTAAACCACCGAAAACTTTGACACTTTATCAAAATGGTATGAGCAAAATTTGTCGCTGAATACTCCCTGCTTGTTATAGTTCTCGATTAGTTTTTGTAATGAAAATTATATAGCAGAGATGCTTAACCAAGTTGCAATGCTTCATGAGTGCATTTTGTTGGCATTAAATTAGATATATTTATAAGCGATCTAAATGCATATTTTTTTTTTACTTTGTAAATCTATGTTATAAATTTTGTTAACGTATGTCTATTTACATTAAATAGAAGAGGTTTTCCTTAATAAAAATGAAAACTGCCAAAGCCTTCGTATAAATTATACTAGGTTTTTTATTAATTTTACATAAGTTTTTTTTCGGTGTAGTTGCTTACACAGTAGTCTGAAAGTGGTTATTTTTTTAACTAGTTTTAAAACAGAGTGCGTATAGCAATCAAAATTCGCTCCCGCTCTTCTGAGTTATCTTTGGTATGAATTTATCATTTCCAAAAATTCAAGAGGGTATGCAAATAAAATATTCGCTCCCTTTTGAAATCCTCAATTTTTTTTCTCGCTCGTTTGTTTGTATGCTGAGCAATTTTAAATGAGCGTTTGTCGTGATGATGCGATAGGGTGAGTTTTCATCGCTCGTGAGTTTTTAAATGATGCACTCATTTCGCTTGCTCGCTTTCATTTGATGCGAAATTTTAATTTATTATTCCGCACATAATAAGTGGAAGGATTTTAAAACAACGATTTTAAACATTTTTTAAGAATGTATTTTATGAAAAATAAATAAAATATACATGATGAAAATATAGAAAAAAAAATAACAATAAAATTAAATTAAATATGGTAATATTTTTAAAAATGCTTTCATTTCATCTAATAAAAAGCAAATTATATAATTAAAAGCAACGTATTTATTTTTGTCCGTATTTGCAATTCTGCCCATTTTTTATTAGCAAAATCCCGTCAGACTTTGTTTAATAACGTATGTACAACAATAAGCAAGCCCAACTTTTTAACTCCTACCTAAATATAAGTCCAAAAATAGTTACGGAACAATGCAAATAAAGCAGCGCAGGGCGCTCCATAACTCACTGAGCTCTCTGGGAGAGTAACTTTTCACATGTACATAAAGCTCACAACAGAAGAGAATATAATTTAGTCGTTCGCTGACGGTGATGTTGTGAAAATCTATGTCGTTTTGCGCCGCAAATTATATGTACACTCGTGAAAAATCAACTTATTGTAGATTCATAATACTTATGCACATATTTTTTTAGTTTGTAGAAATTTATATTCGTATATATTAAGGTTTCATAGGTGTTTTGTCTCCGCTTCTGTGGTCCGTGACGGTTGACCAACTGTTCGTATCATGGAGGAGGAAGGCTACAAAGTTATTGCATATGCTGATGACATTGCTCTTGTCTTTAACGGAAAATTTCCTCAAACTCTCTGTCAACTCATGAAGAGAGCACTCGCAACCCTCTCAAGATGGGCGTCCTCTTGTGGTTTGAATGTAAACCCGGAGAAAACAGATCTCATCCTTTTCACCAGGAAATAAAAAATCCCTAACTTAGAACCTCCGCGTCTGAACGGCACGAGGTTGCTCTTTAGTGACAGCACGAAATACCTAGGAGTTATTCTGGATAAGAAACTTATCTGGAATAACAACATAAATGAACGTGTTAGAAAAGCAAACATAGCTCTGTTTGCCTGTAAAAAATCGATTGGGAAAAAATGGGGTTTTTCCCCTAAAATAGTACGCTGGATCTATACGGCAATTGTCCGCCCCATACTTATATATGGCTCACTGGTATGGTGGAGAGCCCTGAATAAGAAAACTATACTTCAAAAATTTGCTAAGGTTCAAAGAAGTGCAAGTCTATGTATTACCGGGGCATTATGCTCAACCCCAACTAGTGCTCTAAATGTCATGCTTCATCTTCCTCCTCTAGATATCTTTGCCAGAGAATGTGCTAACATAGCAGCTCTCAGACTAAGAGAATCTGGAAATTGGATAGGTAATAATTGCGGTCACACATTAATTCTAGACTCATCTGTCCCTGACAGAACAAATTACTGTGTGCCCTACTTAAACCTTGAAAAGAACTATGAGGTTCTCATCCCTTCACGGCTAGACTGGGTTAACAAAACCCCCCTTAAAACCACCGGCATTAAAATCTTTACTGACGGATCTAAGCTTCAAGAACAAGTAGGGGGAGGTATCTACTCCCAGGATCTTGGAATTGAAGCTTCCTTCAGACTCCCAAATTACTGCAGTGTCTACCAGGCGGAGATGATGGCCATTCACGAAACCGCTAAGATTCTAGGTCAAAAAGACCTCAATGGAAAAAGTATCCACATCTTTTCAGACAGTCAAGCTGCGCTCAAGGCGCTAAACTCACATATTGACAACTCCAAAATTCTCACTGAATGCCGCAGATCTCTCAACGAGATGGCCAGGTTATTCAGGATCCACCTCGTATGGGTACCCGGACACAGGGATATCGAGGGCAATGAACTGGCTGACGAACTGGCAAGGAAGGGTACGACCTCTAACACCCTCTTAAACGAGGACTTTATTGGTATACCCATTTCCTCCTACAAACTCCGGTGCAGGAGCAAAACTTTAAGCCTTGCACAAGAACGCTGGGAACAACTTGACACATGTAGGATAGCTTAGCTAACGTGGCCTTCCTACGACTTAAAACGCACCAACTCGCTGCTTGAACTTAACAGGGTAAACCTGTCTAAAATAATAGGAATCCTCACGGGTCATTGTTTAATCGGAACGCATGCTCTTCGCTTAGGAGCTATATCTAATGACTTTTGCAGAAGCTGCATGTGCGAAGAGGAAGAAGAAAACACTCAGCACTTCCTCTGCGAATGTCCGGCACTAGCTAGAAGGAGAATGGCAACTTTGGGCCATCCCTTCCTAAGTGGACTTACCGAAGTCTCATGCCTGGAAATAAGGCATATTTTAAAGTTCATACTCCGTTCCAACTGGTTTATAGAGGAGGAGAATCTCTAGTTAAAAAGGGATTATGTGGTGTCACAACGGGCCTGTACTGGCCTAGGTGTACGAGTCGTCTATCGGCTCAGCCACTTCAACCTAACCTAACCTAAGTTTTCATATAATTAATATAACTTAATTTTTTGATTACTTGCTTACTTATTTTATTTAGTTCCTTATTATTTATTTACATATTTTTTGTTACTAATTTTAATTATTCATATATATATTAAGAGTTTATAATATTAAAATAATTATTGGTATATATTAAGATTTCATATAAGTCATTCATATTATTTATTAAGATTCTTTACATTATTCATTCATATTACTTGTATTAATTAATTTCATAGAAGAAATAATGAACAATACCGATAACTAAAAATAAAAATATAAAATAAAAAAGAAAACTTTACAAATCTAGATAATTGTGACAACTATTTCGCTCAGTGTGCGGAATTCGAGAGAGCACCAATACTAACAAGACAAACTAAAATGTGACTGTGTTAGAATGCCCAGCCCTGAAATAAAGCCAATAAGAAGAAAAACAATCAAAAATAAATGAGCGAGTGCAAAAATTCTAATAAAATGAGTTTATCATTGAAAAAACTCCCGAGCGAGACGTATAACAGGAGTAAACAGCAAAGAGCGCTCTTCAAAACAGAGTTTTTCAGGAGCGCAAATAACGAGCGATAACTATTAAAGAAAAATGAAAAAGTTTTTATCACTCTGAACATTTAACGAAAGAGCGCTCATTTTTTTTTTCTTCACTTCAATTGAGTGATATTGATGAGGAGGAGTGTAATTTTACTCTTCACTTGCGAGTTTTTGCGAACCCTGTTTTAAAGTGAACATTTCAAAAGTGTTAACATTTTGTGTACTGGATCAAAGGTCCTAAAGACCTGATTTCTACGATCTTTTTCATCCACAATCTGGAAGAAATTTGGTTTATACATTTAAGTTTTAAAAAATAGCCAGAACGCGTTTATTTTTTAGCAATACTTTTGAAAATAAAGCAAAGTGAACTGTCCTACACTGAACGCCTTTTGTACTTTTTCAGAGCAACTTCGAACTGCGGTAGAAATGAACTAGTTCACTTTTTCAATTGACTGCAAAATTACTGCTGGGTGCCTTATAAGCGGTTTAAAGCACGTTTCTCATTTATAAACAAACATTTGCAAAAGTTTTTTGACATTTTGTTTGTTTTTGACAAATTTAAAATAATTTAATATATTTTTGACAAAATTTGTGCCTTAATGAGAAAAATATATTAATAATACTTTATCGAGGGCTTATTCAGGGTTTCAACCATTTTTTAAATTTTAAAACTCTCTCGTTTACGAAGTATTTAAAAGAGATTTTTAAAGCTATTGAACGTTTGTGAATAATGTTATCCAATTTTATTAGATTCTTTCTTATCAATGCTTTATAAGAGGTTCATAATTTTTTATGAACGCAGCCATATATGTTTAAAAACTCATAAAACTCATTGAAGATCACAAACAATTTCAACAAAATTTTAATATCTATAAAAATTATAGCTGTTCATATGCTCGAACCTCAAAGGGTTAATTGAAGCCATTTTCAAATGCATAATATCAGAGAACGAAAATAAACAAAAACGATTCGTTCTATTTTGATACGTTCCGATCTTTCAAGCGAACGAAACAAAAACGATTCAAACAACAAAAGAACGATTGGGCGTCGTTTGTTGTTTTTCGTTTTCTGTTACTAGCGAAACCATAAACAAAACAAAATGATTGAGCGACGAAGAGACTCAAATGAAACCGAAACAACGATTCGTTAAACGATTTTTTTATTGTTGTTATTTATTCCCTACACCTGAACAGGGGAGCTTTAAGGAAGGGCCGGAGAGGGTTAATATGTATGGCCGACCCCCATTACTTTTGCAAAAGAAACATTTTTGCCTTGGACACCTATTCCCTCCGATCACTCCTTAGCGGGGCTCCCATACAAATTTTATGATTTTTGTATATTTTTCCCAAACACCTGAACAGATGGCCTTTAAAGGAGTACCGGAGAAGGTTAATATGTATGAACGAGATTCATAATTTTGCAAAAGAAACATTTTTCCTTTGACACCTATTCTCTCCGACCACTCCTTAGGGGGGCTCCCATACAAATTTCATGATTTTTATGTATTTTTTCCATACACCTGAATAGATGGCCTTTAAGGAAGTACCGGAGAAGATAAATATGTATGACCGACCCCCATTACTTTTCCAAACGGAAAATTTTTACTTTAGACACCTATTCTCTCCGACCACTCCTTAGGGGGCTCCCATACAAATTTTATGATTTTTGTATATTTTTCCATACACCTGAACAGATGGCCTTTTAGGGAGTACCGGAGAAGGTTAATATGTACAACCGACCCCCATTACTTTTGCAAAAGGAACATTTTTGCCTTTGACACCTATTCTCTCCGACCACTCCTTAGGGGGCTCCCATACAAATTTTATGATTTTTGTATATTTTTCCATACACCTGAACAGATGGCCTTTAAGGCTGCGAACATAGTGAACGCGAGTTGCTGAACCGAGCCGAAAAACATATTAGAGCAATACAGTACGCAAGTCATGCATCTCTTTTACCCGAATGCGTTTTTGAGTTTCAATCGGCTCGGATCAGCAACTATGTTCGGATCAGCGTCTACTATGTTCGCAGCCTAAGAGAGTACCGGAGAAGGTTAATATGTACAACCGACCCCCATTACTTTTGCAAAAGGAACATTTTTGCCTTTGACACCTATTCTCTCCGACCACCCTTTAGGGGGGCTCCCATACAAATTTTATGATTTTTGTATATTTTTTACATACACCTAAACAAATGGCCTTTAAGGAAGGGCCGGAGAGGGTTAATATGTATGCAAAATTCAAAATCAACGCGATAGAAGAAGCAAGCATTATTCGCATGCTGACTCTTTCCACGGAGTTTAAGTTCAATGCCTTTTGCATACCAGTGATCATTAATTAAACGTTTTCTTTGGTTTTCTTTTCTATACTGACAAGTTAGCAAAAATTATAAAAATTACGTTAGTTCTCTCTTCCACTGAAAAGTTTCATGTTTCGTTCGCCCTCACGAACGAAACGAATAAAAAATAACGTTTTTGTATCACCCTATGAGAATTCGGTTCGGATATCGTTTCGTTTATTTTCGTTCTCTGCATAATATCCACTCTTACCGGAATACGTTACACATATTAAAGTTTTTTTTGTACTCATGTTTTACAATTTTTTTTTTTTGCAATCTCTATACAAAATCGTATCGTAAATATACACCGTTATTACCAAAGAAAATTTATCCGCACATCCACACAGATGTATCTGCAAAAAGCAAGTTGAAAAAAGCGTACTAAAATAACTTAATTTAGTTATACGAGTAACTTGAAATATTCGAAAAATTTCCATTTTAAATCTTCAATATCACCAAGTAATTGCTAAGTAATTAAACTAGCATTTACTACTCTAGCCACTTAAAATACTCTCGTGCATCCAAAACTTTGCACATAATTCATTTTTAACGCTAAAACTTGTGGAAACCCAAAAACTATTCGAATATTTTTTTTTCGTTTTATTCGGCCAACTGCAACACCTGCAACTACTGCAGAAAACACTTGCAATAAATTGTTAGGGGCGTCAATATTTTACGCTAGAGTGAACTTTCATTTAAATTCATACAATTTTAAACACATAAATTTAGAGTCAGGGAATTGCTGATGAACATGAACCATAAAACATGGAGACGATAAACAAAGTTTCCTCCGTATGTCCACTGATGCTAAAACTAAAATTAAAATGCTTGAAAAAAAAAACCAAAGTAATTTTCAACTTGGGCTGTCAATTTTAATTTTACTTTCAATCAGCGTGTGCGGAACGTAGCCGAAACACGATAACGACGACGACGAAGACCAAGCGGCGTCTGAAGCAGTGACTTTCAACAACTATGCAGAATATGCACGGAAGGAAGTATGTTGAGGGTGTCTACTACAAAGTTGTGGTTCATCAAAATTGCAACACTTGAGACGAGGAGCAACTATTTAATGCTACTAAATGTTAAAAAATGTTGTTTTTCATGCAAGCCATTGACAGTCATTTGGGAGGCGGCACTGCAATGAATGGCGTAAAGAAAACTTTTAGTGACTCGTATTTTAAACGCTTTTAACACCAGGAATTTCCCAAATTTGTTAACTTTTACTTCTGTCTAGCTTTAAACAAATTTGGCATTTAATGTGACTGTCATTTATGTTGGAACGACACGCACTCGCTCACACAGCTGGAGCTTTAAAAAGATAATTATAAACAGATAAGAGTAAATTGAATGCTTTGTTTGGTTGTAAATTTTAATTCTCTTCAGATATTGATGTTCAGAAAAAAACAAAAAAAAAAAAAATTAAAGTAAATGGCACATCCTTCTGCCAGTACAATAAAATGGTGTATTTAACTGAAATGGGACATCAGTGAAAACTTAATCTGTTTTCATGAAGCTGAATGGCCTCAATTTGCTATCGATAAAGTCGATAAATCCGCTGCAAATAAGTGAGGAAGATTAAAGATAATGAAGAATTAAATTACTAAGAACACTTTGTAATTAAAATTTACTTTTGACGGTAATTTATGTAAAACTAGTATGTCCGTGGCGTAGTTGGTTTAAGTGCGTGGCCTCTATGACAACGATCCTGGAGCATCGCCGTTCGGAGTCGGCGTTAAATAAGTAGGTCCGGTTCTCGGTCAAATGTGTACAAACTTAATAACACGTCAACACAATTGATCATAAGAAGCTAGGCCAAAGTCCTTTCAAGGGCTGAAATGGCCAGTTATTTATTTATTTTTTAGTATCGCCTGTGGTTGAAATTCGACCATACCAATATCGATTTTTCTGTTGTTTTTTTTGTTTATTGAAAGACGCTTAATAAAGTGAAAAAGAAGTTGGCTGTATCGTGGACACATCGGTAGGGTTTGAAGTGACAGTGTATCTTTATTCTTATCTTTATTCTTGTCCCCATCCCTTCATTAGTACTTGTCTTCATATTCTTCATTCATATTCTTATTCTTATATTTGTTCTAATAATTGACCTATTTCCAGTTCAAGCACTTGTTTTAATCCATGTCCAAATTCCTAACCTTATCCTTATCCCATTTCCTTTCTAAAGCTTTGTTTTATTCCGTTAAAATCTTTGTTCTTATACTCTTCCCAAACATTGTTTTAGCTATGTCCCAACCTTTGTCCTTACCCTTGTCTCAGTCCTTGTGGAAGTCATCCTTGTCTAAACCTTGTTATAATCCTTGTTCTAATACTTGTCCTTATTTAATTTAATTTTTATTTTTTTTTTTTTTGTTATATTTTTAATTTTTTTTTTTTTTTTTTTGCTTTTGCATTTGTTGGTGCATTCTAGTTACTTCAAAGAGTTCCCTGAGAGACAATGTGATGCAGTTAATTTAAAAACAAAAAAATTTCTTAATAAGGACATGGAACCACTTTTAATTGTTGTTAATTATCGTACCTCTATAATTTTTGTTTTTTTCACATTAATCGTGCCTCATATACACCCCAAGTAATAATTCTATGCCAATCCGTTGAATGATTAATAAATGTTGGCTCTCTCCATAGTCTCATGACGGCATGAATATTTTGTCTATTTTTGTCATGAGGCTATCGAAAAGAGACAAATTAAGAAAAAGCAACACCAACAATGCTACACTGCTCTGTTAAAGTGTCTGAGTCAATCTCGCGTTCTACTCTTCCTCGTGAACGCTACAACAACGATGTTTAACAGAGCTGGGTCGCTATGTATTTTGTTGTTGTTTTGCTCTCGAGCAAGAAAGAGTAAAAGATACAGCTGTATTGAGGCCTTTTCTTTCTCTCTCGCCTTCTGCTCAAAATTGTATGGCATTATTTGCTGTGGTTTTTTTTTATGTGGGGAAAAAGAGTTTTTAATTTTTACCTATTTTAATGACAAAAAAATTTGAATACAAATTATATTCTGCACTTGGTATAAAACAGACCTTTCAAATGATATAAGTTTCATTAAAATTTGTTGTTTATAACTTGAGAAAAAGGGGGTTCAAGTTTTGTGTTAGCGTATTAATATGTAAGATTTTCTGAAATTCCATAAAATTTAAATCTTTGAACCTTCGTCGTAAAAACCAATATTTTTGGCCTTTCTTGCTTCGTTTTCAAAATATGAATCTTTTACTTAATTATTAAGGCTATCATATCGACCCACCCCTTTACCTGTGCGTCTTGAATTTAGGAAAATCGTAAAAATTTTCGTTATTTTCAGCATATCTTGTTTCACTTTCGTTTTATTAAAGCGTTTTGACGTGACAACGTAACGCTTTACCGCCCAGGTTTCCAAAAAAGTTGAAAAAGGCATTTTTCCAAAATGCATCGGCGTTGCATGGAATTATTACTCGCAATAATAAATTACTATTATTTTTCGTAAGTGTTATGAAAAATATGAAAAAAATTTAAGATTTTTTCGGAATGCGGAGGGAGCTATTTAGCAAAACAACTGAAAATTTATTTCATGGAATTATAACACGATATTCTAATATGTATGTGGGTGCTAAGGTAAAAATTATTATACGTCAGTAAAGGCTGGTTCCCGGTCCTTACGACAAAAATATACGAAGAATTCATGATGTCACAAGGCCGCGAAGAGAGCCAATACAAGATTGTAAATGCAGCTATCATGCAATGGCCTTGCATGGAATATTTACTCTTCGAGTATATGCGCTACAGTAAATTATATAAAACAAAAATGAAGAATTTGTATTGAGCCTTAAGATAAAAATAGAAAAAGAAATTATGATGCCGTCAGGTCGCAAGCAAGAAGCTTATGCAACAAAAATGGAATAATGTTGCATGGAATTATTGCTCGCTGAGTATTATTACTACGACAAATTATATTTTACGATAGCAAAAAATGGTTCTCTGAACTCAAAACGACAATAAAAACATTTTGGAGCCACGACACCACTTTGACAACCGCTGAATACAGTAAAAATGCAACAACAATAAAAAAACGTTGCATGGAATTATAACTCTGTGACTATTGGCGCTACGAAAAATTTTATTGAACGTCACTAAAAGTGAGGTTTTCGGCTACACGGAAAAAATAAAAATTAATGGCGTCATGAGACCTTTCAGAGAACCACTTAAAATAACATAAATGCACAATCGTTGCATGGATGTATTGCATTATGGTAAAGTAAATTTTATTTTACCACATAAAATCAAAAACAAAAACAAAAATATTACAAAGATTTGGACCAACAATAACAGAAGGAGTAAGCCAATGGCTTTGATATAGATTAAAGTATGAAATAAGACAAGCATTAGAACAAGGATAAGGAAAAAACTAGGACAAGGATTATAACAAAGACTTAGGCACATTTAAAGCCATATTTGAAGCAAGATTAAAAAAAGGAGGGCTAGGATTGGGATAAGGAATAGAACAAGGATTTGGACACACTTAGTACAAGATTTTCGACAAAGATTCTAAAAATATACGGAACAAAGATAAGGAAAGGGATTCAAACAAGGAATGGGACAGGATTTGGGTTGAAACAACAATTTGGATATAATAAAGCCAATTATTGGTTCAAATTTAAGAACAAGGATAAGTATGAGGACAAGTTTGGGAACAAAGGATAAGTTGTCACGTCAAAACCTACGGGTGTGTCCACGACACAGCCAACTCCCTTTTTATGGTGCGACATAGTAGAGTGTTAAGCTTAGTAGCGTTCCCCAGTTGGAAAAACCATCCATCTATAATGCATGGTTTCATCCGCGGGGCATGCAAACGTCCCTTACATTTCCCCATTACTTTTACAAAGGCTTGACCGCCTCTATTAAGCTTCCTTTTGTAAAGTATGAAAAGCATCAGTACATATTCCTCGAAATTAAAAAAGCTAAATTCAAAATTAAGTGAAAAAAATACGCATTCTTTTTGTTTTTGAAATCGTAAGTGAAGACGTAAGATGCTCTGACTCTAACGAACAACATACTTATTTTCACATGATTCTATATCCACCTTTATTAACTAAAAGAAAAGATGAATTATTTAGTACCTTACAATTTTTCCCACTGAGTTTATTCGATGTGAAGACCACACTAAAATATACTGCATTCAGGTTTTTTTTCTAAAAGCATTCCAGAACCTCTCTGCAAGGCCAGATTCTGAATCATGGATGTAATATAAGCACTTGGAAAACATTGTGTTGATTCGGAAAAAGATGATAGTTAGTTGGAGGGTGGAAAGATGGAGAAGTGTCGGTGAAGATTTGTTTTAAATTCACACAGCGCAAAACTGCCGGGGAACACGCCCGCAGGGGGATTGTTTCACAATTTAACTGAACGACTGAAGAAAGAATTATCTCGGTAATGCAAGGTTCTATTGGGCATCAAGGCATTGGTATAGGGATGGGTTTGATGCGCTACCCGAGTAGACCTGGGAAACACACGAGTTGATGGCGTCAGGTCATGTATCTCCCTTGAACAATTCCGACGGTAGTACCTGTACAAAATTCTTAGGCAACCAACATTGCGCCAATGCCCAAGAGAGTTAGGAGAAGATGAAATGCTTTCATCCCCTATCAGATATATTGCACGTCGTTAGATTCGGTCCAGAAACTCAAAATAAGAACTTGAAGCTCCTGCCCAAATGTGCGAATTGTACTCCATTTTCGGCCTATTTAAGGTATATATCACGCGTAATTCAGTTGGAGTAAAGTATTTCTGACACCGTTTCAAAAAACATAGGCACTTGGCCGCTTCTTTCGATTCGTTGAAAATGTGATCATTCCAGCGAAGATCAGATTTGATAGATATGCCCGATCGTCAAGAGCATCTGACTCCGCGAGATCCACACCGTTCATATTGAGGCTAGCTAAGCGGCAATTCATTCTCTTGTGGGCTAACAGGCAACACTGAGTCTTGCTAGCATTAAACTGAACTCTATTAGGAAGCCCCCACTCGGAGTTTTTTCCCAAGTCATTAAGCAGTGTGTCATTCATAGTTTGCCTCTTTCTCTCAATCTCCAAAGAGCTCGGGCGTTTTTTGAAAAAATATGAATGACAAATGCCGCTGTCGTCCGTAAACGAATGAATTGGGTTATAATTCAACGACAGAAGGTCGTTGATAAAAACCAGAAGCAAAGTTTGCGATAGGATTGAAGCCTGCGGTACTCCAGCACCGATGGCTTCTTCACTGGACGAAATTCCATCGACTACGACACGAAACGACCTGTCCTTAAGGAAATACGTAATCGATCAAGCAAAGTTACCACCAACACCATATGCAATTAGTTTCGACACGAGAGCTTTATGGCCCACTCAGTCAAATGCCTTAGAAATATACAGAGCAAAAACACTGCTTTCGCCGAAGAAGTGAACACACTACTTCCATTTCTCCGTGAGGAACGTCATGAGGTCACCATTAGAGCGAGCCCTACGGAAACTATATTGACAGTCACTAAGCAATTCGGTTTGATCCACATACAGTCTGTTAAGTAAGAGCGTGTACGGCATAATAATAAGAAAATTTTTCTTTACATACATTCATTATACATGTTCCGAAGCACTACGCAATCATATTAATAAGATGTCTAATCACCACCAGCGTTAATAATCGCTTGACATCTCCGCTGCATACTTTCCACTAAATTGTCGGCATATTCGACAGGAAGAGCTCTCCAAAAGCGTCGAATTTCTCGGAAAGCTGTTTTAAAGTATAGGTGGGTCTCCCTCGAAGCTTCTAATTCATGTAGCTCCAGAGGTTTTCGATGGGATTAGTATCAGGCGATTGTGTAGGCCAATCTAATGTGACGATGCCTTTTTCGCGTTTCCAGTCGGTGCAGAGGTGGCTGCGGTGTTTGGGGTCATATTCCTCCTGCAGAATCCAGTCTTCGTTTTTTATTATTAATTGGCATTTGGCAGTCGGCAATAAAGCCTTCTCATAAATTTGGACCATTCTGACAGCTTTAAGGTTGTCGGTAAAGAGGTGCAAAGTGCCGAAACCCTTTTTTGAGAAGCATCCCCAAAGATGAATATTAATGGGATGTTTAACGGTGCGCTGGACAAAATTACTTGACGACGAAGACCAAGGATTCGTCGGAAAAGAGTACGTTACTCCAATCGCGATCAATGTTTTCTGTTGCCCAAGAAGCCATTCTTTTAGTAACGTGATTTTCGGACAGCAGTGGTTTCTTCATTGTGCTTCGCCGTTTCAAATTATTTGCACACCAATAATGAGGTAGTTTTGTGCGATATATTAAGACCTTTTTGCCTCAATTTCACTTGCCCTTGACGCAAGTTTAACCCAGGATTCCGCGAAAACAAACATAATTTTTCATTCTTCTTGGTCACTTTTACTGTTGATCCACGATCGGGAAGGTCATCGACGTTTTTAGATTCCTTAAAGCGTTGTACCCACTTCTGAACAAAAGCCTTTGACTTTTTCAAATACTTTGCCGCCGCTGATATGACATTTTTGGTAAAATTTCAGGGTTGCACTATTTACCGACTGCAAATAATGCCGTACACGCTCTAACTAAACAGACTGCAATTTATTAGGTGGAAGTTTATAACAGTCTCCATTATTTTGGAGAGCGTAGAGCATATCGCTATGGGTCGGTAGTTATTAGGTACCGGCTGAACATTGGAAATAATCCTGTCCTGTAGATAGGTCCAGGAATACTCCTGGCTCACCAAATGTCGAGCTAGTGTAGAAACACACATTTTTAGCACAATTATTGGTATATCATCAGGTCTAGAGGATTTGTTTATGTTGAAGTTTGCAAGGACTCTTTTAACTGCTCTCGTTCGAAAATATATCTCCTGCATCGAAGATGACTTATTTTCAACAGGAAGCGGTGGCTTTTCATCCAGCCAATAGGTTCGCTTTATCAGCCGAGTCAGTGAAGATTTGGCCATCCTTTGAAAGAGTAGGAATCGACGAAGATGTCGGATTTTTAACTCTTTTAACAAATGACCAAAACTTTTTGCTCCCTTTGGGACAGAGAAGAACCTTTCCTCTAATGCGAGTTTCGTGAAGAAACTCTTCGCGTTTTGAAACTGCATTACAGCGATTCCTAACCTCAATGCGAAGTCTTCTAGTATCAGCATTCTTGTTGGAACGCCAATTCTGCAACATCTTTGACTTTTGACTATGGTCTATGGACTTTTGACCATAACAAGTCCTAATGCAAAATCGTCCGCTTTACCCCAATATGTCATCAGATTCGATAATATTTTTATTGTATACGAGTATCTTGAACTGCTTGCTTAATAACTTGAATTACTTGCTACATAATTGGATTTACGGACCGAAATGTATGACACTTCTCGGATGGGTTTCTAAGAACGTATTTCCAACGTAGTGAAAACATAGCGTGTCAGAATGACGATTATTCCATACTTGCCCAAAAGTCAGTTTGACAAAAAATCGTTTTCTGTCATAAAAATGTTTTCTTAACTTCATAAAATCTTCATAAACTTCCATCCTACAGCATTTAAATTTGAGAAAGTTACACCGACCTTGGCGAGAGTAAAGCTTCTAATTCCAAAAAAATTAAGAAATTCTTATAAACTAGGGCAATTTTAGGTCAAGGACTAATTGTTTTTAAAAATCTGATGGAAAATTATCGTTAAGCGGACTATTTTACAGTAGAATATAATATGGTCAAAAGTTTTTGTATGAATTAGATGTAAATAGGAAACTCGATTTGAAACATACATTTTAGACTTCTATAAATTCATGTTTTAAGCGACGGCCATCCAGTTTGAGAATATTCTGGATTTTTTTTTCGCGTCACGTGCTATATTACATCCAGGATTCAGAATTTGGCCTTGCAGGGAGGTTCTGAAATTTATTAAGGAAATGTATGGAACCAAAAACCCATCTACCGTATACTAGTCAAGTACTGTGAATATATGGTTTTGTTGAGTTAAAAACCTGAGCTAAAGTTGTAACTAAAGAAACTTCTCAAAGTTTCATCTCTCTAGTTTCAAAGGTTATTGCCCCTAATGACTGAAAAGTCCTATCTTTATTTTTTAAATACTTTATGTGCTTTTAGTCCTTATTACATCCAGTTACTTTCGCTTTTTGCTGATATGAGCTCAATAACTAATGAATTCTGCTCATATTAGGTTGTCAAATGTTTGTAATTACAAGCAATTACTTTTTAATTACACTCAATTACTTACTTTGAACACTTTCAATAAATAATAAATTATTTAAATGAACAAATTATTGTTCAGCAAAATATTTGTTAAAAAATACTGTAATTACATTCCAATTACAGCTAATTACTTTAGCTGTAATTACTTTATTGCCTTGCAAAAGTCACCGCTTTTTGCTTGCAGCTGAACTGTCACTTTGTGCCGCAAACAGCAACGTCACTCTAGAAAGTACTAAAGTTGGCTCTAAGCAACTAACTTAAGTGAGAAAAACGAGTACAACTATTTTAACCGGTTGACTAACGTTCGATTTATTTTGCTTTTTTTTTTTTGCATTGCATTTCTTTTTTGCCATAAGCTCTTTAAGATGCAGAACAAATCAAGTCAAGGCAAATAAAACAACGACACTAGAACAACAACAACAAAAAACACAAACACAATCGATGTGTCTGAAAATTGCAACAAACACAACGTTTGTTTGTTGTTGCTGTGCTTTTTTGATATTTTTGTGTTAGTTGTTGCTGCTGCACATTTTATGATTTATCTAAACTCATTACAGTGCATTCACTCGCATCAGTCGAACAGACAGACAAACAGAGAGACAGACAAACAAACAAGCTAACTGCACCGAATCGGACCAACAATTGAACGATTGAACATCGACCACAAACACTTCGAAATGCGGTTCGACTGCAGTCACCACATGAGTTTTCCGCCATGACAGATAGAGAAAAAGAGAGAGCACAAGACCTCAAGAAAAAAAAATACATGTTCAACTGTGTTGCACGCTTGAATGCAATTTTGTTGGTCATCGATATGTTCCAGTCGTCTTTGCATTCATGTTTTTGTATTTTCTTATTGCTATTTTTGTTGTTGTTTGTTTTTGTTGTTGTCAAATATCGGATATCACTTTCAGTTGAGCCGAATGTCGTTTAACCTAGTTCCATTTTTAAGGAGAGCGTAAATGATTTGAGTCTAATTTTGCTGTTGCATCGCCCAGAGCAAGGGAGGAGTTAGACAGAGCTTTAGCGCTTTAATAAATTATACACCAGAGAATACTCAGATAAGCTTTTATTAATGTCTTGTGGAAGTGATAGTGATAGGTATGAAACACGCTAGTCATAGACTAGAGAAGTGGTTTAATTGCTGTTTCTAGTATCGATTATTTTGAACACATGTTGTTGAATATTAGAGCTTCTCATTTCACGTAAAAATAGTAACACGGATTCACGTGTATTTAAGAATTTTTAGCGAACTCACGATTTTTAGCATCACGTGCATAGTAAACTCGAACTACGCGTAAAGTTGCAAAAGTAAGTGTTCCCGAAAGTTCATCGTTTTTACAACCATCGCGCATCTTAGCTAATTTTCGTAGTTTTCAACTCTGATTGGAACAGCTTTTGAGCTAAGTGGACTATTAAGGTTGAAAAAAATTACCCTTTGAAAAAGGTATTTCAATAGGTTTGACTAGCTCCAAAATGCGTCATTCCCACTTTTTGGGAATGAAGAATCTAAGATTGGACCTTCAATCCAGTTTTTAGGGTGGGTTGCTAAGACTTAAATGGGTTCTGGGGGTTTTTTGGTCATAAATGGACTTTAACATAAATAAATTGTCTAAAACATCCTTTATTTATGCCTTAGGAGTTCACTTAGCTCAAAAACAGTCCCAATCACAATTAAAATCTACTGGAACTACCTCGGATGCGTTAAAGTTGTTACGACGTGAATACTTAAACCCGTGGTCTGGTGAACACGTATATTACATTTGCAATTTCACATGTAGTTCGTGTTTAGCATTCACGTCTAGTTCAAGCTCGTGCTTTCAAATACGAACTTTACGGAATTCGAATATTCTTGTTCCCGTGTAATTACGTGAATAAAACTGAAATTAGAAGATAGAACAAATTACGGGTGTGTCCAAACAATGTAAGGCAAACGGCCATAGAATCCGCCGTGTGTTCGTTAATGGGGGTCTGGAGTTACCGGAAGTCAACACAAATTTCGCAAAAAAAAAGATCACCTTAGCGATAAGACCATTTAAAATCCATGTTAAAAACATTACTTGTTTTATTAACATTTAAAACCCGAGCGTCTTTATTGAGAGAGCCTTCAGTTAAGATATTTCATTCGATCTCAGTATCTTTTACTACAGTTTGTCATTTGTCAGTTTGTATTGTAAAAGCATGTTTTAAATAAAATCTTTTATCATCTCTTAAATACTGATAATATAAAAAATCACCTCAAAGAAATCATCTGACCTATTTTTGGTTTATTAGGTCCTGTTCATAGAAATCTTAAATGTTTGGGACCTGATGCTTGTGCTATTCTATATTATTGAGTGCGTTTTTTCTCTGATGGATTTTAATTCGACCTCGGCAGCCTCGATAGTTGAACAGGTAGCGTGCTCGACTGCTACCCCAGAGGTCCCGGGTTCGATTCCCGCCCAGGCCATGGTCCTTCGCTTTAAAACTTTCGCATTTTACAATTTTCTATCCTCATTTCTAATCAACTGAAATTGAAAACTCTTCAATATTTACGACTTGAAGTTGTAGTTGATGGTAGAGAAGTTTGTTGATAAGATAACCTTATGACTGGAATTGACTGAGGTAAAGGCATAACATTTGCCTCTGATTAAAATTCACATGTTTGGCTTTCCACTGTGCTAAGAACATCCTACACATGTTTCACTTGATTGACCTTTCCTTCCCACTAATTTATCACCCCATTTCGAGCCAAGGCAGAATTGGCAGAATAGGTATTCCACCTGAAATCCTTGGTTCATGCTAAAAAAAAAACACCCGTAGGTATTTGACGTGACATTGTATCTTATCTAGTAATCTTTGTCCGAATTGTGAAAATTACCGTCGTTATCATTTCTGGTACACGAGATATAAAATCTTATATTCATTTTTTTGAAAAAGTTTAAAAATTGCATTCAAGTATACATTTCTCAAAAATAGGAAAATGCATATGCAAAAATTATGCTAATTATTAATTCGGCAACTTTAAGGAATACGTTAACAGTATAATCAATACCACCAAAATTTAGACTATTGGGTAACAATCAAAATTTCTGTGCTCTCTCGGTTACAACTTTTGCTGTGAATATCCTTTACACAGGACACTGTGAATAAAAACCGTGAACGGCATCGTGTTTACCAATATATTGTTAGTTTAAGCCTATACTTACTTTTGCTTCAAGACATACGTGGTTTTTTTATAAAAGTCAAAGCATTTTAAGGTCTTTATTTTTTACTGTTTTCTTCAAAAAACAACTTTGTCCTTGCGGGGCAGGAAGACATCCTTTTTTTTACTTAAAATTTTTTTTGGGTGATCTTGACAACCCCATGCAACTTTTGAGACCTCTTAGAATACGATCTAAATTTTTCGATACGCCCTAACATACAGGGTTAGGCCATCTAGTGGTTTCTTTTTAAATCATAGGTTATTTTGACACTGAAAGCTGTTTTCCACTCGAAATCTTGATATAAAGTCAGTGTCATATCTCCGCGGAAAGAAATGAGTCGCTTTACGCATGACCAACGGGAAATATTTGAAACTAATTTCCAAAGTAAGTGCTGTGTAGCCAAAACAGTGCGTTATTTGACAAGAAGTTTTGTCCGAAATGAAACACCCACCGCACCTTCTGTATCTGGGTCTCGGAAAACCCGCACGTTATTGTCGAGAAGCCGATTTATACACAGATAGTGACAGTTTGGTGCGGATTGTGGAGTGGTGGCATCATTGGACCATTTCTCTTTGAAAATGAAGCTGGGAACAACGTTTCGGTCAACGGTTGGCGTTACTGAGCCATGTTAACCGACTTATTTTTTACTGAAATTGGAGACATGAATTTGGACGACCTCTGGCTCATGCAGAATGCCTCGCCATGCAACACAGCCCATGCCACAATCTATCTTTTGCGCAGCAAATTCCCAAATCGTGTTATCAGCCGTCTTTGCGATGTCAATTGGTCGCTTGGGAGCTGCGATTTGACCCCTTTGGACTTTTTTTTTGTGGGGAACCGTGAAGGACCGATGTTATGCCAACAATCCGGAAACGATTAAAGCACTTAAGGCCAATATCATCCGAGGCAATCCATGAGCTACAGCCCGAAACAACAAGATCAACAAGATCTTGGAAAATTGGAGTGACAAAATGCACTACTTCGAAGCCAACCGAGGCAGCCACTTGAACGTTCGGAATGTTTGGTCTTGAATGTTTGGTCTTACTAATAAAGCCATAATGACACATGGTCCAATAAGTCCCGAGACAAACTACTAGGTGGCACCTCTAACGAAATATCGATATAATATTTCGATATTTCCAATCTTCAAACAATATTTGTAAAAATTTCATGACAATCTAACGTTTAGTGATTTAGAAGTTGCAGTGATTTAAGTGACGCTACTGTTGGTATTTTCAAAATATTGGATTCAAAGCAATTCCCCGTGTGTTGATTTATCACCGTTTTTTAATGGGAAAAAATACCGCTCAAGCTGAGCAATAGCTTCGAAAGTATTATTCGGACTCTGCTCCGTCAAAAGCAACCATTTGCCGATGGTATGCTGAGTTTAAACTTGGTCGTACAGACACAAACTCAGGACGCCCAAATGAGGCAGTTGTTCCACAAAACATAAAAAAGTTCACAAAATAGTATTGGCCGACTGTAAAGTGAAGGTGCGTGAGCTAGCTGAGGGTCTGAAGATATCGAAAGGCAGTGTGGGAACAATATTATAGGAACATTTGTCGATGAGGAAGCTTTCAAATGGGTGCCGCGTTTTCTCACACCGGACCAAAAACCACAACGTGTCGATGATTCGGAGAGCTGTTTGGTACTGTTTACAAAGAATAAACATAAATTTTTGCGTCGGCATGTGGCAATGGATGAAACATGGATTCACCATTACACACCTGAATCAAAACGGTCGTCAGCTGAGTGGAGAGCAACCGATGAAAGCACGCCAAAGCGACCAAAAACACAACAGTCGGCTGGAAAGGTTATGGCTTCTGTATTTTGGGATACGCATGGAATTTTGTTCATCGACTATCTCGAAAAGGGAAAAACAATCAACACCGATTATTACATAGCGTTGTTGGAGCGTTTGAAGGATGAAATCGCGAAAAATCGGCCCCATTTGAAGAATAAAAAAATTCATTTTCAACAAGACAATGCACCAATCGATGAAAACGATGGTGAATATCCACGAATTGGGCTTAGAATTGCTTTCTCATCCACCGTTTTCGCCAGATTTGGCCCCCAGCGACTACTGGCTCTTTACTGACCTCAAAAAAATGCTTGCCGGCAAGAGATTTGGCTTCAATGAAGAGGTGATGGCTGAAACTGAAGCGTATTTTGAGGCGAAGCACAAATCGTTACACAAAACCGGTATTGAAAAGTTAGAAAAGCGGTGGAATGAATGTATTGCTCTTGAAGGAACATATGTTGATGAATAAAGAAGAATATTTGCAAAAAAAAGTTTTTTTATTACTTAGTATCGGGACTTATTGAACCATGTGTTATGGTAACACTAAAAAAAAAAGTTCAATACTAAAAAAAAGATGTAAATCTTTTCACAACACCTCATAACAAGCAACCCCCGTCCTATGTGATCTGATCTTTCATAGAAATGAAGTGTAGAAATTTTAACCTTACTAACACTAAAGTGGCGTCCGTGGCGTAGTTGGTTAAAGTGCGTGGCCGCTATGTCAAAGAACTTTGGAAACCCAGGTTCGAAACCCAGCAGCGACAGAAAATTATTTGAATTAAAATAATTGTTGTGTACGGCCGCCACCTCTCTGCTGACAATGGCAAGCCTCAGAGAGTAATCAAAATGCCATGTAAAGCTTCTTGAGAACGAGAACTTTCCGTTCATCGCCGTTCGGAGTTGGCGTTAAGCATGTAGGTCCGGTTCTCGGTCAATTGTGTACAAACTTAATAACACGCACAACACAATTGATCATAAGAAGCTAGGTCAAAGTCCTTTCAAGGGCTGAAATGGCCAGTTATTTATTTATTTTTATTTAACACTAAAGCTACCCGCCTCACTCTCTCTCTTGCTATCACTCTATCTCTATTCCTCTGCGCTTCTGCCTGTGTCGCTTAAGAATTCCAATCATCACGCAACCAAAAAATTAAGACATGCCAAAATTGTCTGCAATTAAAAGAAATAAATGTTAATTAACTGATTTAATTAAAACAAATTTAAGTTCACAAACTTACTCCCAACTTTTTTTTTCTATATGCAACCACACACGCACAAAAGTTCATTGGTCGCATTGTTCTCTTACTGTCATTAACATCAAAACTTAATTCATTCAAAACTAAAGTATTAAAAGTAGAGAAAGACTTTCGCGCATAAAAAATAGAGAGAGAGAGAGAGAAAGATAGAGATGAAGCGCCAAAGTAAAATTCAGAAGATCCACTCATTGCCATATAAAGCTTTTCCCCACGCCAATAGTTGGCGCCATTAGACAGAGAGAAATAAACAACAAAAATAGGAGCATTTCACTAACAAATACTCACCACGGACGCGATCAAGCACCATGCAACATCATTGCAACAACAACAACCAACTACTAACAACAACAAACATTCGAAGTTCCACATTTCGAAGTAGGTTCTAAATAGCAACACTCTGAACTGGAGGGAGCCCGAAGTTAACTGGATCCAGCTAAAGAGCGCAAGAGCACAGCCGACTCTGTCTGCATTTGAGCACAAGTCTTTGTTGTACTCTTTCAAAGCAAAGTTTTTCCTGATATATTTTCTCAATTTGTGAAAATTTCTTACCACAAATGGTTTAATATCAGCGTCGTTGTGCTCAGCGTTCTTTTGGTTGTTTATGTTTATTCATTTATTTCTTTTTATTTTTTTTTGTTGCTTTTTTTTTGGTTTGCTTTTGTTTCTGCCTGTTCGTTTGTATTTTTCTGCTACAATTTAAAATTTCCACCGTGGACTAGTCCGCGCCAGTGGGTCCAACAGTGCATGATCGCTGCTCGTTGAGTTAGTTGTTCGTTAGCTAAACGAACATTTCACATTTTTTGAAAATTAAATCGCGTGAACCAAAATTTTGTTGTTATTTATTTTTGCGTTGTTGTAATGAAATCGCGAAAAACTTGCACAAAATAATTATTCGAAACAGTCGGTCGTTGCTGTTGATTGGTTAGATTTTTGTTTTTTTTTTTTTTTCTTTTAATGATTATTACCAACACGTGATTGCTTTTTTCCCCCACCTTCGTCTATTTTTGTGATTTACGAAATTTTTCGCGCTCGTTTGTCGTTGCCAACATTGCATGATCGTGAAAATCGCAACAAAATAAAAAAATCTTTGTGTCGAAAACAGCTGTGATTGTTTTGAAGTCAATTAGCTGCGGTTTGTTTACATGAGGAACGAACAAACGAACGAACCCTCCAAGTACCAAGTGTCAAATATTTAAATACACAAAAGTGCTTATGTAAACGATGTGTATGTGTGTATTTGTACAGGGGGAGGGCAGGTGTTTATAACACGTCGCTGCTAAAATAGTTAAAATATGAAAAAAGTGCTTCAAAACAGAACAACTAAAAAATTAAAAGAACCACTACTATTGGTTCGTTTAACGTTAAAATTGTGCTCAACGTAATTTAGATGAAGTCATCGGTGCTTGATTATTGCTTTTTGTTGTTGTTTTTGCTGTAGTTGTTGCATAAAACCTGTACAGGGTGCCTTTGTTTTGTTTGCATCAAGCTTGACCTGAGAAGTCATTTCTGAAAGGCGTTAAATAGTAACAAAAATTTCTTGAAAATTAAAAATTTTAACAGTATTGTAGTATTTTTTAACAGCTGGTCGCTTGATTGTTTTAAAAGTTAATTTATTCTATATATAATCTCCGTGTGTCTTCGTCATAATCCAATAAAAATTAAAGGGACATCTAAGCAGTTATTTTTTTCATTCAAAAAAATAAATCCTACACCTCTTGTTGATAGACCCCATATAATATGAGTGCGGTCAAGAGTCAGTGGAGGTAAATTTTCCAAGCGAGGGTACTTCCACAAGTAAAATCTATTAAAACTAAACTCAGATTAAAACGTCTCATTTCCTTTCATTTTAGGAAATAAAACCATTAAAAGCATAAATCTTAAAAAAAAAACACTTCCTCCCTACCTCAAAACATGTTGTTTGTAATGGCATCGTAGTCATTTCTAAAAATTTATTTGAGTTAAGTCAGTTACATTTTAATGGTGTACGGCCAGAAAATACCCAAAAATATACCTTTTTTGAAAAAAAATCAACCCAGAGCCCAATGAGAGGTATCAAGAAGAAAAAGAATAATCAAACATGTATGCGTTTGTAACCGAAAAGAAATGTGGAAATGTGGCAGCCATAAACGATAATATCTATTAATACTGATAATATCTATAACCTTAAAATTTTGTTTAACTTTGTTACTGTTTATTTTTCGTCCTCTCTATCCTGATCATTGCCCCATTCATTTTTCCTTATCCTTAATTTGTATTTTTTATAATATCCAAACTATTTTCCACGCCTTCCTTTGTAGAACTCGTCCTATCACGCAGATTTTTAACTACTTCATTTCTTAAAAGACCACCAACAGTCCAACCTTTCAGGTCAGAACCAAAGTGGTACCGATTTGAGTATATAATCCATGTATATACTAACGTACGCAAAATATAACGTGACACGCGAAGTTTTGCAAAAAAACCTCATATAAGCTCATATAGGCTCATTTCAATTTATATTTTCTTTATGTTGTTATATGAATCACGTTGTAGTGCCTCACTTCCGGCTTACTTTTGTTTCCACTTATTGTGCCCTTATACCAGGGCTGTCCTTTAAGTCTTGCGACTCGGCAACAAGAGCAGATTGCCGGATGAATTTTGATTGTTCCATTCGAAGATTGTACATTTTCTAACAAAAATATAAAATTAGCTCGTGAACATTTTCGTGTGATGATTTTTACGATTTTCCTCCAAAAACATTCCTCCAAGAACGGTTGTTTGAATTTAAAAAAAAAAATTAAAAGAAATACTGAAAAAATACAGCGAGGTGGTTCGAAATACGTTTACGACAACACTACAGGTAACCAATCATGGATATACGCTTATGAGCCCAAAACAAAGCAGCAATCCACTGTTTGCTTCTTTCAAAGTGTGCAAAACCCGACAAAAGTTGTCCACCGAACTCCATTGATGCGTTTAAGCTGAGCAGTAAAGCAAAAACGGCCAGAATACGAGCAAAGGCACGACAAGATAATTTGGCAACATGAGAACGCTCGCCAACATATTGCGCAGACGTTCCAAAAATACCTTGAAACGCTAAAAAGTCCTACCTCACCCGCCGTATAACCCAGATATTGCCCCTTTCGATTACTTTTTGTTTTCGTCGATGACGCATGCCCTTGGGAACCAGCACTTTCGCTCTTTTGAAGAACTCCAAAATTAGATCGATTAGTGGATCGCATCAAAGAACGCATCGCTTTTTCGAAATTATATCTGAAAATTGCCAGTGGTTAGCGATGGACAATACGTTAAGCATTTTACTGTAACTACCTAATGAGTAGGCGTGAGTTCACTCTATGTGAGATTTTTATAACTGACCGAAAGAGTCTCTTTTCTCAAACCCTTTTTCTGAACTTTTTTCCCCACATAGTAGAAGTTGGATTTGTTAGAAAAAAAATCAACGTTAATGTTATCAAGAGTATTCCAACATGAGGTGTAAGATTTTCTTTTTGAATAAGACGAACAATTGTTTGCATATCTCTTAATCTCTTATTATATTATAAAGTATAGAGATGGAAATTACGAGTATGTATGGAACGCAATGCCTTCCACATGGCCATCTTGGTTTAGCTTGCAGACATTAATCCTTTTTTCGAAATTTTCGATTACTTTTACGCTTAATGGGGCTCTATTTTTGTGATGGCGACTTCAATGTTCACTTTGATAGTTGGAATTGTTTACTTACTCTTTACATAATCCCAAAGTAAGAAAAAGTCTAGTTTCTAGTGTTAAATTACAAGTTCTAGTTTCAATTGGTGTCTCCAAAACGCGAAATTACGCGACCAGGGAAATGTGCGCAATAGCTTGATTGTTTCATCATTCGCATGGCCTGTAGCACCAACCTGTCGCTATGCTCCATCTCCGATCACATTAAATTATTTATAATGTCATTGCAGAGCACTCTATTAACTGAAACAACTATGAGCCCGAACAGAACCAAAGCGGCTGTTGGCTGGCGGTCCTCTCTCAGAGAAATTCGCTGAGAACACGTCCAGAAAAGGCGCTTGTTGGTTATCGGATCAGCGTTGCTTTTCGATGTGTGAATGGCACAAATGCAACACACACACACAAAACGAAACGTCAGCTCATCGAATGCAACATACACTCATAAAACAAAACGTCAGCTCTTAAAAAGTTTCGTTTAAACGTTTTAGAAAGATTATTTCATAGCCTTTCCAACGATATGCAACACTAGTAGATATTTGTGTTACAATCAGAAGTATTTGGTGGTGAAACCAGAATATTTTGGAATAAAATACGTTATTTTTAAGCTTAATATTTTGAATACGGCCTTTCATTATTTATATTGAAAACAAATTAGAGCTTTAGGCCAAGCATGTTGACAACAAGGCAATATGAAGACAAAGAAGGTAACAACCAACGACAACAACAACAACAACGGCTCTGTATAGAACAAATCATACAGCTTGACTATACAGACTGTTTCGTTGACCGCTACACCAACTCATCAGTAGTCTAGTATATCTTTTCACTGTGATCCACTCAAGCTACTTAGGTTCTACTTATACTGCCAGTTATGCTGAGAAAGTTACCCGGAATTTATTTTATTTTTATTTTGACAATTTATTTATTGTAGCGGCCAACGAAACAGTCTGTATAGTCAAGCTGTATGATTTGCACTATACAGAGCCGTGTTGTTGTTGTTGGTTGTTGCCTTCTTTGTCTTCATGTTGTCTTTTTGTTGAGTATTTTACCACCTCAATCCCAAATTTCAATTCATTTCGTGCACTCAAACTTGAGTTACAGATTTAATTCCGTCTAAATAGGCCAAACAGTCCACTTTGATCCGCTTTGATTCTGTTCGGGCTCTATGCCGTCGTCATTTTCGAAAGAGTATGGCCCTATGACGCCTTTACTGTGTCGATATTTTCAATCGAATGTACGGGGCGAAATCGTTTCGGTGTGTTTACATCTTGCACTGAACGCACACTCGTATCAAAAGACGGTAAATGATCAAAATGATCTCAGTTACTGCGTTTGAATGCAAACATTCATGAAAGAATTCAATGAATTATGTTTTGCGTTTTAGGACCAACCCTTTTGCGTTTTAATACCAAAATAATCTTAAAATTAGCGATTCTGATTTTATCCAAACTTCAAATGAATACAAAAAAAAAAATAAAATTTTAAAAAACAAATCGCTCATCATTATTTACACCATAATCATAAGAAATGCGAACTTATCAAAAAAACCGGACCAACTGATATAAAAAAAGAAAAAAAAACATTTGCAAAACAACTCAAATTAAACAATTGACTCGAAACCTTGAGTCAATTCAATCAGAGCAAATTAAAAAAAGCACAACTAATCAAGGTGAAATCTGGCAAGAAAGAAGAAAGTGTCAGTGTTTCGACTTTGCCACAATTAAAACTAAATCAGTTTTAATCAAAGGAAGCGAATAATTCAAAGAAATTCATAAAAAATTTCAATCGAGCGAATACTGCAAAATGCTCAAAATAATTACAAAAAAGTGCTAAATTAATGAGCTATAAAAAAAAAAAAATAATAAAAAAAATACGTCGAAATAAAATTAAAATAAATTTCAAATCAACTGATAACAGCGTTGATAACAAGCGATAACCGGTGAACAACACAAACAAAACAAAACTTAAACTACACAGCCAACATAATGCCAACAACAAAAACAACAATTATAATGACAACAACAACAACAAGCTCTGCTTTACGTCATTTATTCTGTGTTGCGTTTTGCGGGCTTTTCGCATGAATTAGTTTGAGCTTAGACCGAATTCATTACAAAGACCACCGGCATTTAAGCCCGCATCTATCAAGTCTTTTTGCCCCCATCTAAATAATGCTGTTATAGCTGTTGAACTACATATGTAGCTGATGAACTTTTTGAAATATTTTTTTTTTTAATTTTTTTATTTTCTATACGCTCTAATATTACTGCAACGTTTTCACCGGCTCGCGGCGGTAAATTTATTTGTCGTTGATGATAATAACAGGAAAAACAAAACGAACAAAAAAAATAAAAAATATATATAGACCATTTATAAAAGGCTGTTGTTTTTTGTTTTTTTTTTGTTTTTTTGTTTTGTGCTATTGTCATTTCTGTTGTTGTTGTTATTGTTTTGTTGTCATATTAGTTCCATTGTTGCTACAACACAATATTTGATGGCAGCTACAGCAAAACAATCCACTGCATACAATAAAATATTTAAAGAAAAGTAGCAGAATTAGTAGCGGTTATTGTGTGAACTGCGTGCGCATGTATGTGTGTGCTCACAATAAATGTTCCACGTTAAAAAATGGCTCCACCGCCCAAGATGCTCAACTCGCCACCATTGTATCCACCATATTCACCGGCATATTCAGTTCCAAAATTACCCAAGTTTTCAGCGAACTATGTACGCTGCGAAAAAGTAAGTATAAACAATTATTCTATCGCTTTTGTTTTTGATTTAAAGCATTCAAATTATATGAAAATAGAATCTCTTGGCAGAGTTATTACATTTCTCCGTGATAAATTGCTCAAATCTTGTTGGCAACAAGGGTTGCCTTTTAAGTCTTGTGTCTAACAATGAACAAACAGTGATTAATCAGTGAAAATGCTTTTATTGTTTTTCAAAGTATTCTCTCTCCAAGATGGTCAATACACTCGTGCATTCATTTGTACCAATTTTCGAAACAGCTTTCCCACTCTGAAGTTGGAACTCACAAGGCCAGGTTTGTGAAGGCCTCCATGGCCTATCTGGGCTGTTATAATATAATAATAATAATAATAATAATAAACTGGCTATCTCAGAACTTGAAAGGACTTTGACCGAACTTCTTATGATCAAATTGTGCTGTGCGTGTTATTAAGTGTTTGTACATAATTGATCTAGAACTGAACCTACTAGTTTTATGCCGACTCGGAACGGCTAATGTACATGTTCTCAAGAAGCTTTACATGGCATTATTTACTCTCTGAGGTCTGCTGTTATCTGCAGAGAGGTGGTGGCCGCACAGAAAAATTAATTCAATTGAAAAAACTTTCTGTGTCAGATGGAATTGAACCAGGATTCTTTGGCGTATGGGTCACGCACTCTACCTACTGCGCCACGGCCGCCACTGTGACATAAAATAAAAAACACATTTGAAATTAAAATTAAAATTAAAATTAAAATTAAAATTAAAATTAAAATTAAAATTAAAATTAAAATTAAAATTAAAATTAAAATTAAAATTAAAATTAAAATTAAAATTAAAATTAAAATTAAAATTAAAATTAAAATTAAAATTAAAATTAAAATTAAAATTAAAATTAAAATTAAAATTAAAATTAAAATTAAAATTAAAATTAAAATTAAAATTAAAATTAAAATTAAAATTAAAATTAAAATTAAAATTAAAATTAAAATTAAAATTAAAATTAAAATTAAAATTAAAATTAAAATTAAAATTAAAATTAAAATTAAAATTAAAATTAAAATTAAAATTAAAATTAAAATTAAAATTAAAATTAAAATTAAAATTAAAATTTAAATTTAAATTTAAATTTAAATTTAAATTAAAATTAAAATTAAAATTAAAATTAAAATTAAAATTAAAATTAAAATTAAAATTAAAATTAAAATTAAAATTAAAATTAAAATTAAAATTAAAATTAAAATTAAATTTAAATTTAAATTCAAAATACTTATAGAAAAAACGGAGATTCGTAAAAAGTAGTTTTAAAAAAACTTATAGGTAATGAATGCTACCCTCAGGGGCCAGATGTAATGCTCAAAAAATAATTTCTATGGTAGTTATAAAAGTATTTTCAGAGTTTTAATTGATTTCTTTTCTCTGCCAAGATTGTAAGATAGGAAATTAATATATATTAAAATGGTAATTTTTGAAGAATTCTTAATAATCCTTCATTGAAAAGAAATCGCTTCTCCTAAATTTTAGCTAATCGATTCATTTACGATTCTTATGCATGCGCTATTCATGTGCTTACTTCTTCACTTTCCTCATGTTTATTCCATTTTTATTAGGAATTGTTATACCTACAGTTAAATTTGAAGGCATCAATATTTTCTGACTCTGGAATCATCTGCCAAACTGGGTCTCGAGGGTAATTTTGATGTTCTATTGGAATGCTTGATTTCGATTTTGACCCACAACCATTAAAAAATCTCGCGTAGAGATGCTAAAGATGAAATGAAATTTTCAATTCTGGAATCAGATCAAATCTATGCACCAAAATGCACTCTTCTATCGCGGAAGCGTGTTTAATTCTCAATTCATATACTAAATGCATCTGAAATATCTTGCTTTTGTGGTGCAATTTTGAATTTTGACTGTATCTGAATACATTTTATGGAAAATTTATGGACTTTTGTAACTATTTCTTTTATACCGTTCATGAATTTAACTTAATGAGAGAAGTGTCTTATTGAATTTACTAATAATTTATAATAAATTTGTATGCAAAGTGCAAGTCACAAATAAAATTTTTATCAGACAAAATAGATTTATCTGTATCGCAATTTTATTTTACGAGTATTTCGGCAAAGTTCAAAACGCAAAAAAAAGTCGATTTACATTGAAAGCAACATATAATTCCGTATTGGTTTAATAGATTTTTTGCTTAAGTGCCTTCATTTCTTGTTGTATTGCAGGAATCTCGAAGATTTTTTATAAGCTGGTGAGGCCATTAACGAAACAATTGTCTTATCTTCTGGTGGTTTGCTCCACAAAAAACTATTGTTTTTGTAGCAACCTGCTAATGAACTAAATTTCCCAAGAACTCAAAAAGGAGCTCTCAAAAAAATATTTTTTGAAATCATTAAAATTACAAATTGTGGTTTAAAAGTAACAAACTTCAAAAAATTAAAAAAAAAAAAAATTCAAATTTTTATTTATCCATCGGAAACGTTTCATATCTTCTCTTTACCAGTTTATATGTTCATGGACTTGTTAAAGTTATAAATGCTTTTATGCACGCAATTTTTATATCTGCAGTATTTTGATTTGGTAGATATTCTCATCAATACGCCTCACTTTCAAATTCTTCTCATCTACTCTGTTGGCACCTCCATGATTTTTGTTCTTTCGGTTTTTCTGTGTTGACCTTTTGATATTCACAAAATTTTCATAACTAGCTTCAACAACTTTGTGGCTAATTCTAGTTGTTGTTGTTCATCGTGTTTTTGTTTTTTTGTTGTTGTTATTGTAACTTTTTTTGCTATCTGGAGCGTGCAATTTTCAAAACACAAATTTTTCGAATTATCAATTTTTCGTTTGAATATTTTTCATTTCGCGATTTTTTCATTATAGTAGATACATTCCTGTCTAGAAACATGAAGATGCATTTTCATATGCAGATAGTTTTTGTTTTTTATTGTTTCTGTGCAATGCGTATTTTGCACGCTTTTCTAGACGAATGGCTAGAATAATTGCTCTCGAGTGGCATTAATTCCGCTTAGCATTTTTTTTTATTATTTTTTTTTTTCTATGGTTACTGCTTCTTTTTCCTATATCTTCATTTTCATTATTTTTTTCTTCTTTTTCATAATTGTTTTGGCATATTTCTGCACTGCAGCAGCATGTCTAGTTATATTCATGTATGTATAAAATATCTATATAACAGACAGTCTGAGTATCTTTTAGTTTTTCCGCCGTTCATCTATTCGTCTATTATTCTGTATGCCAGCCAGCTGCCACCAGCACCCCTTTACCCCACTCCCTGCTCATGTAAATTCGTGCTGCCAATTATTGTTGCAGATTTCTGTTTGTTAGGCACATTAAAAAGTTTTTGCTACTTTTGCATATTTTCTGTAATGAAAGGAAAAACACGCGTTTTTAATGTACTTTCAGTTGTTTTTTTTTTACATTATTTCCATTTCTTCTTAAACTGCAATTAGCGCCAGTGGAAATCTTGTAATGCACGTTTATATCTTTCATACTCAATGAGTATTTGATGTAAATTCTTTTCTTTTCAGTTTTTTAATTATAATGACTGCATTTTTAAATTTGACAAAATATTGCAATATTCTTTCAACAAATATTTTCAATGTTGATTTCATTGTCTTAGAATATTTATATTTTAAAGATATTTTGCAATTTTCATGGTTATATCTTCATTTTTATATTTGTTCTAACGATTGTCATTGTTCTTCTACAAATACTTGTTTAATACACCTGACCTCATCCTTGTTCGAATCCTTTTTTGAATCTTTGTCCTACTTCTTTTCTCAATCTTTATCTTAAACCTTGTCATTAGTTTGTCGAAATCCTTGCTCTATTCTTTTACCAATCTTGTCCTTATTCTTTTACCAATCTCATCCCATATATTGTTTTAGGTGTGTCTAAATCTTTGTTTTAATCCATATCTCAAACCTTGTCACAGTCCTTTTCCCAATCTTTGTCTGAATTCTTGTCAAAACCTTTGTCGCATGGAATTGCTCTAATCCTTGTTCAAACCCGTGTTCTACTTCTCAGCTTATTCCTTAGTCTTAATCTTTGACCAGATCCTTGCCCTCCTCCTTTTTCTGATCCTTGCCCTAATCCTTATCCAAATCCTTGTCCAAATACTTGTCCTTATTTTCATTACAATTGAATTTAATTTTTTTTTTTTATTTGTTTTTGTATTTTTGCTATTGCTATGGCGTTTTGAGCATTTAGGTTACTTTAAGGGATTACCCTCTAACGCTATTAATCATATGACCGAAAACCTCAGCTTTACTGTCGTTCCATGATATTGACCATAGCGCGAATAGTCACGGAATTTTCATTTCATGCAACATTTTTACATTGTTGTTGCTGTCGTTTTTACTGTCAAGCGGTTGTCAAACAATTTTTTTTTAATTTTCTCTATGGGGTCAAAGAACCATTTTTGTGCTGTTGTAAAATCAAATTTTTCGTTGCATTTCCCTCAGTGAGCTCCATGCGACAATATTGCATTTTTGTTGTCTAAGCCCCTATCTCCGCGATCTGACGACGCTATAATTTACTTTTATGATTAGGTCAAGTACACAGAAAAAATGTTTTAAATTGACCACATTTGCTATTAATTTGACGAATTTTGTGTTTACAAAATAGCTTGCAACAAATTTCGTCCAAGTAAGAGCAAATGTGTTTAAAAATTTTGAAAAACATGAAAAAAAGGCAAATTATGAACACATTTTTTGAACACATTGTGTTCAATTTTAAGCTAATCTTTTTTTTTCAGTGTACGAATTCATTTAGCATAAAATCGACGAGTAATAATTTCATGCAACACCGTTGCATGATAGCTGAATTTTTAAATCTTGGATCGGTTCTCTTCGCGGCCTTATGACGTCATGTATTTCTCGTCTATTTTTGTTGTAGGGTCTAAGAGACAGCCTTAGCTGACGTATCATGACGTTTACATTTGTACCCATTGTACCCGTGTTATAATTCCATATAACAAATTTTTAGTTGCGTTGCTTATGCAACAACCTCCGCATCCCAACGACATCTTTAATTTTGTATTTATTTACGTCATAAAATCAAACTATTAAAATTTACCATCGTACACAGAAAAAAAAGAGTAGAACTTTTACCCAAAAATGTAGTGAATTCAGCTAAAGTAATCCGGTGATTTTCAGTCAACGAATTTGATTAGGTGCGCTACCAATTTCTAAATGTTAATTATATGCAATTATATTGGGTAGTTTAACTGCGAGAGTAGATAAAGAACCTAAATATTTAGGTGTACCTTCAACCATAAAATAGATAAGACACATTATTTATTAGAAGAATAAGCTAATTTTTTTTAAACTATGACCACTTCAGATTAGGCAAGCCACCTACTAAGTGTAGAAAAATTATCTAATTACTTAATAATTTATTTTTATAATTTATTTTATAATTTTGCCGTGCAAAAAATATGTTTTTTGTCTTGCAATTTCTATTTTGAAGTGAAACTTCCTTAGGTAACTTTACTTCATTTCGTCACATGATAGAGAAGAAAGATTTGTTTTATAGTAGATAGAATGAGAGAGATATATACATTGTATAAATGACTGAAAAAATTTCTTTGCACCGCTGAGAGTCGAACCTGTGATCTCAAGATTTCTACAACCAACGCCTTATCTATTGAGCTAAATTTCCAATACAGGAATTTACTCTACATACCAATTAATCAAATTGCTGTAGATGCCCAGTGGAAAAATAATTTCAGAGTTGTGGACCTCATATTTTTATATACATTTTGTTCACAAGTTATCAAACGGCGTAACAGCAGAGCGGTAAAGCGTTTGACTATAACGCCAGAGGTCCGAGTTTAATTCTCGCATGAGACTTTACTTATTGTAAAATTTTCTCACTTTGTTTTTATTTATGTTTTTTATAGGAGAGCGCTGTGCTCTCCTTGGGCTAACACTTTATGATATGTTTCACTTCTTTTATGTTTTGCGTTGCACAGAAATAAAAAATTCAAATACGGGAAAAAAACAAGTTGTAAGGAAAACATTTGATTTATCCACGTAAATATTTATATAAAATTTATACTAAGGCGTGGATAATGCTTATATGCGTTATTTCCCTAGTGTACGAACAAATCGACAACTTGCATTAGGTAAAATAACTAGAAGAATTAGATGATTTAATAAGCAAAATTTTAGTAGAATTTACAAATTTTAATTAGGTGAATTACCTAATGCATGATTGTTTAATTAACTGTGTAAGTAGAAAAGTTGTTGAAAAGATTAGGTGAAATAGAAACTTTCACATTAGCTAAACTAGTTTAGGTAATAAATCAATTCTTTTATTTTCTGTGTACCATTATTTTTGTTCTAGCACCCGTACTGAGCGAGGTGCAATGCCATGCAACGCCGATAAATTTTTAAAAAATTCCATTTTCAACTTTTTTTGGCAACCTGTGCGGTAAAACGTAACGTTTTCATGTCAAAACATGGCATACTCTCCTTGAAGCTCTAGGCGGCCTCGTTAGTCGATTAGGAAGCGCGCTTGACTGCCAACCAGTCGTACCGGGTTCGATTCTCGAATAGGCCATGATCTTACGCTTAAGCCTTTCTGCATTTTCTTACTTATTTCTAATTAATTGGAAAAATTATCAATATTTACTACTTAAAAGTTGAAGTTGGTAGAGAAATCAGTAGATGGGATTGCCTTATAACTACTTAGAATTGACTGAGGTAAAGGGATAACTCTTGCCTCAGATTCATATTCACATATTGCTACGGCTTCCCGCCATGCTTAGAACATCTTACACATGTGTCACTTGATTACCTCTTCTTTCCCATTAATCGCCCCATTTTGAACGATGGCAGATTTGACTGAATAGGTATAATACCTGAAATCCTTGGTTCAAAGCTAAAAAACTCTTCAAAATACGTAACAGTTTCAATTCAACATCTTCATTTGAAGTAACTTCTACGTGAAACAGTTTCACAGTCATTGTTTGAAATGTGCTAGATCTTAAAAATATTAATATGACAATTCAAAAATATTACTTAAAAATTAATATACAGGGTGTTTTTTTTAGGGGTTTGTTTTTCGAATAGAGATAAAACTGGCATTATGTGGTCAAATCTGGCAACTCTAATGTCATTTATGTTCAGTTTGGTTTGTCATTTCATCATGAACAGGTTGACAAAAGAACAACGCTTGCAAATGGGCCGAAAATGAGATTGATCTCGATGCTGATTTTCATCGCAAAATTTTGTTCAGTGATGAGGCTCATTTTTGGTTGAATGGCTACGTCAACAAGCAAAATTGCCACATTTGGTGTGAAGAGAATCCACATGAGATCCTTGAGACGCCATTACATCCACAAAAACTGACTGGTGTGCTCTATGGGCTGGTGGAGTCATTGGGCCATACTTCTTCCGAAATAATGCTGGAGAGTCAGTTACCGTTAATGGAGACCGGTATAGAGCCATGATAACCGACTATTTTGTTCCCGAATTGGATGGCATGAATGTGGATGAGTTGTGGTTCCAACAAGACGGCGCTACATGCCACACAGCGCACGTCACAATCGATTTATTGAAGGAAACATTCGATGAGCGCATAATTTCGCGGAATGGACCTGTCAATTGGCCACCAAGATCGTGTGATTTGACACCATTGGATTATTTTCTTTGGGGATATGTGAAGTCGCTCGTCTACGCCAACAAACCAGAAACGTTAGGGGACTTGGAGGCCAACATTCGTGGCGTTATTGCCGACATACGGCCCCATATGCTCGAAAAAGTGGTTGAAAATTGGACCTGTAGAATTGGCTTTATTTGAGCCAGCCGCGGCGGCCACATGCCCGAAATCATATTTAAACATTAATGGCATAAAATTATCCTTCCAATAAAGCCAAATTGATGGACATTAAAACGATTTTCTTGTTTTTTATTTCTATTCGAAAAACAAACCCCTAAAAAAAACACCCTATTTTTTAGCCAAGCGATGCCATTTCATGTGGCAGACAAATGACTTATTCAATAGCTTAGTAACACAGGCCATTGACAAGTCAGTGGATACATTTTCACTAGGGGCATACGAGGGCTGTCACTTTAAGCATTGACAGTTCTATTCGCAAATTTTACATTTTCTATCATAAAAGTACTTACAACGTTTTGCTGTATGTGCGTTTATTATGTTGATTACAGTGCTTTAAAAACTGTATATCAGCAAAAAATGGAAATAACACGTGAACATTTTCGGGTGATAACTATCTACGATTTTCAGCGTGGGCTGACAAGAAAAGAATGCATCAATCAACTTAGTTCGACTTTAGATAATGAAGCACCACATCCAGTGACTGTAAAACGCTCGTTCCATCAGTTCGAACATGGTCGACGTTTTCTCCAAGACGAATTTCGTGAAGATCGTCCAAGAACGAATGTTGTGGTTGAAACATCGGTGTTGTGCGTGAACTGTTGAATGCACATGGACATTAAGGTGCCCATGTATAAGAAAAAAAAAAGGAATATAAGTGTAGGTTGACGTGGCTGTCTCCTATGAGACACACTTAGGCCAGTTTGGCCCGTTGTGATACCAGGGGTTAATTATTTCCACCCTATTTGAACCAGTTGGAGCTATTTATGAAGCTTTGTATTCGGTAGACCGAAGTTTTTGAGAGTTCGTCTAGGTCACTGTAGAACCAGTTACCTAGGAAGAGATGGCGCTTTCTGGCCAGCGCTGGGCATGTGCAGAGAAGGTGTGTTGTGGATTCAACTTCCTCTTCATCTCTGCAGCTTCTGCAGAAGTCGTTATGGGGAGTATTCAGTCTTTGGGCGTGGTTTCCAATCAGGCAGTGTCCTGTTAGGACGCCTATTGTAATACTTATTTGGTCCCTTCTAAGGGATATTAGTTCTTTTGAGCGTCTTAAGTTTAGTGTTGGCCACACTTGACGCGATATGCTGCATGTACTACCCGTTGACCACCTGATGTTGGTGTTTTCAAGGGATAGTTCATTTATTAGTAGCTTACATGTTGCGAGAGGTATTCCAATTTGTTCCTTATCTGTCGATAAGGGTTTGATGGTACCGTTTCTAGCGAGTTCGTCTGCTTTGCAGTTGCCTTGGAAATCTCTATGTCCGGGGATCCAGCATAGGAATATATTGAGCTGCTCTGCCATCTCATTTAGAGATCTGCGGCAGCCTAGGACTGTTTTTGATGTTATTTCAACAGATTCCAGGGCTTTCAAAGCGGCTTGACTATCAGATAGAATACAAATATCTTTTGCTAATATTTCGTTCATCTGTAGCCAAGTAACGGCTTCATGTATGGCAGTGACCTCCGCTTGGAAGACACTGCAGTGGTCGGGGAGCCTAAAGGCATGGTTAATGTTTAGGGATTCAGAGTAGACTCCACCCCCTACTTTGCCATCTAGTTTTGATCCATCAGTGTAGATTCTAGTGGCATTGTTTGGTGGAGGGCTTCCAATATCCCATTCGTATCTGGAGGGGATTGATACATCAAACTTTTTGTGGAATAAAAGTTTTTGAGTGATGTAGTCTATATTCTTGGGTATTTGAGGAGTGAGTTTCCTGGTGTCAGAGTGTCCTATTGTGCCCTCTTTCCATTGGGAAGTGGCTTCTAAACGGATTGCTGTGTTTGCAGCTATCCGTTTTGTTAGGATATCTAGTGGAGTTAGATGGAGCAAAGTATCGAGTGCGTCAGTAGGAGTGGTTCTCAGCGCTCCACTGATGCACAGCTCTGCTGACCGTTGAACTTTGCGAAGTATATTGAGGTGTGTTTGTTTGCTTAGTGCTGGCCACCAGACTATAGCACCGTATAACAATATTGGCCTAATAACAGCTGTATAAAGCCAGTGAGTTACCCTAGGTTGTAATCCCCATTTGCTACCCACTGCTTTTTTACATGTGTATAGGGCTATATTGGCTTTTTTGGCTCTCTCGAGCAGGTTGGGTTTCCAATTTAGTTTCCTATCTAAAATGAGACCCAGGTATTTTGCTTGTTCTGAGAAGTTTAGTCTTGTATTTCCCAGTTTTGGAGGACTAATAGTGGGCAAGTTGTGTTGTCTGGTAAAGATCACTAACTCGGTTTTATCGGGGTTAACGCTAAGTCCACAGCCGGTAACCCAGTTTACGAGAGTGTTAAGACAATTTTGCATAATATCTCTGAGGGTGGACACATATTTACCTGAGGTGACGATAGCAACATCGTCGGCGTAGGCTATCACCCTGCACCCCTCTTGTTCTAGTTTACCCAGTAGTTCATTCACCGCTAGGTTCCAGAGTAGAGGCGAGAGAACTCCTCCCTGAGGTGTTCCCCTTGGTACAGATCTTAGCGTGGATGCTGCTCCGAGACTCGCGCTTATAATCCTGCCTACTAGCATTTGATTTATAAGTGCTATCAGCGCAGAATCCACCCCAAGCTCCGTCAGCGCATTTGTGATAGCCTCCGCCTTGACGTTGTTAAAGGCACCCTCTATGTCAATGAAGGCTATCATTGTGTATTCCTTCTGATGAAGGGACTTTTCAATGATAGATACTATGGAGTGGAGAGCCGTTTCCACAGATTTGCCTTTGGTGTAGGCGTGTTGTGCTGGTGAGATAGGATTTGCTTCTATTTTTTGTCTCAAGTAGATGTCTATTAGTCTCTCGAGAGTTTTAAGAAGAAAAGATGAGAGACTAATTGGTCGAAGGTCTTTTGGGTTTACGTGCGAGCTTCTTCCTGCCTTAGGTATAAAGACTACCTTCACGTGTCGCCATTGTTTTGGGATGTGATTTAGGTTAAGACAGCTTTGATAGATTATCATAAGCCACTGGCTTATGATGTCGTACGTTTTTTGAATTTCAATTGGGGCTATGCCGTCAAGTCCTGGAGACTTAAACGGTTTGAAGCTTTCTATGGCCCATTTTAGCTTCGATTGTGTAATTATTTGTAGAGAGTTGTCAATGGATGGAAAATGCACCTCTTGTGTTGGAGCATTTCCTATCTTTGAACAGCCCGGGAAGTGAGTTTCTACCAAGATATTAAGAGATTCTTCACTGTTGGTGGTCCAGGTTCCGTCTTCTTTTTTCATGAAGCTCGGGTTAGGTGGACTAGATGCTAGAATTTTCCTAAGTCTCGACGCCTCGGAGGTTTGTGATATTTCTTCACAGAAATTTCTCCAGGATTGTCGTTGAGCTTTGCGTAATTCTTTTTTATACTCGTTTAGAGCCCTTTTGTAAATTGTCCACGCATCTGTGGATCTAGTGGCTTTTGCCTTATTGAAGAGTTTTCTGCTCTTCATTCGGAGCTCTTCTAGTTTCGTGCCCCACCAAGGTGGCTTTTTCCTTCCTTTTGGTGTTTTGAGCGGGCACGCAGTGTCACGAGCTTTATTCATAGACGCAGTGAGTTTGTCTACTAAGTCATCTAAGGAGTTTTTACAAGTGGGGAGACAAGATGGTCCGTTAGGAAGTTCTGTCATTAGTGTTTCTGTATAGAGATCCCAGTTGACTTGCTTGAGATTACGATAACTACGTGATCTCGGGGCAAAGTCATCTATGTCAAAAAGAATATATCTATGGTCAGAGAAGGAGTGTTCTTTTGAAACTCTCCAATTCTTTATTCTGTTAGATATATTGTCGGAGGCAAGAGTAATATCTAAAACTTCCTGCCTATTGCTAATAATAAATGTAGGTTCACAACCCACGTTACTTATGATAAGGTTAGTAGTGAGGATGTAATCAAAAAGAGACTCACCCCGTTTATTGGTACCTGAGCTTCCCCAGATCTCATGGTGGGCGTTAGCATCGCACCCGATGATCAGGTCCTTGTTCTCAGCTGCCGCTTTGGAGACCAGGTCTTTTAGGACGTCTTCTGGGAGGACTTCGTGGTCGTGTGCCAAGTATGCCGATACAAGCCACAAGCTGTTATGGCCCGTCTCGACACTTATGGCTACAGTGTCCTTGTTGCTGAAATTAGAGAGAGTAAAAACACTCAGATTATTTTTAATTAGAATACACGCCCTCGGTTTACCTTGCGCTTTGGTGTAAATCAGCGTGTATGAAGGGGTCCTGAGTCCGCATACCAGGCCGCAGACTACCCACGGCTCCTGGATCAGGACAATATCTTCTCCGCCCTTGGTAAGACGGAGAGTTAGACTGGCGGACGCAGCCTTTGAGTGGTGGAGGTTAATCTGTACTACTCTCAGCATTAGCGCTGCTAGTAGTGGGACTAACCTCCACGACAGTAATGTCGGACTCATCGTCCGATCTGAGGAGGTCGTCCTCTAATGAGGATAACCGGAGAGATCGTGCTAGCTCTGTATCAGAGCTAGCCTCATCTGGTGCAGGAGTGCAGGATTGAGGAGATGAGGCGTTCTTAATTGAACTGGAAGCCTGCTCTTCCTCCAATAACGCCTCATCTTTTTTGAAGACCCTCATTTCTATGGAGGTGAAACCATAGTCTACCACGTAACTTTTGGATGACAAGATAGCCAGGGACTCCTGATTGATGACAAATGTTGCCGATCTGAAGTCCCCTTTTGGCTCTTCCACCTTTGTCACCTTCCAGTTACCTGTAGGCAGATCATGGTTTCCCAACCGAATTAGCTCCAGGATTGTTTGAGGGTCAGAAGGTTCGGCAGGGATCCGGGAACGCGCTCTTGGTCGGTTAGGGATCTGATCCCTTCCAACAACCTCGAGTTTAGCGCCCGGCCATACCTCCCCTATCCTGGAGATCGCGATTTTGTAGAGGTCGACTGACCTCTGGTCGGCGCAAGCGATCAGCTTCACGTGGCCCTGATGCCATCCACTGTCGCGACAAGAAGGGCCTTTGCCCGGAAATTCCTGCATAATTGGAATGAAGATAGTAGCCATTTTGACTACTACCTTCCTCCATCTTTCAGGCGAAATGCTGCCGTCCGGATCGCTTTTGTCGATGACCGCAATGGTTATATGCCCAGCTAAGACATCGCTGAAAAGCTTTGGGGTGGTTTTGTTACCACAAATTTTTTTAGCCATCGGCTGAGAGACCTCCTCAAGAGATCTCTGTCGCTTTGCAGGCGTTGGTTTTGGGGGAGCCTTGACTTCTCCTATGATGCCTACCGCCCACTTCAAGGAAGATTTTTGCTCCACGGTACGCTGGTTTTCCGGTATGCGCAAAACGCGGTCCCGTACTCTTAGCGCTGCTTTCCGTGCAGCTTTGTCTGTCCTCTTCGTGGGTGGCGCACTTTTAGCCGAGGCAGACTTGCTACTTCCACTGGAGCCAGGCTTGGTGGCCAGAGCAGCAGTTTCCGTCGCAGTTTTTTGTGGAGGAGCGTTTAAAGACCGCATGTCTGTAGGGCGTTTGCCCAATTGAGCGTTTAAAGACCGCGTGTCTAATATAAGTGTAAAAAGTGACAAGAATGACGAGCAGCAGACAGCACCTTTCCAATGATACCTCGGAATTGAAAATCATGCAAAATATGGAGAGTTATACATACTTAAATATAAATTGCAAAAAAAATATATAAAAAAACACTGCAAAAAAGTACATATGTTTTGTGTTAGTGCAAATTTCCCAACATTTTTGATGCAGAACTCTATAACTCTTTGAATTACACTATTTGTGACAATTTTTTGTACTAAAAATATCATGGCAAAACAGTTATCCAAGCATAACGCGATTTTTTGAGGTTTTTTCGAACCATTCTAGCTAGCTGACGGCTATCATTGGAACCAAAATATTTGGGGAATCATGATAACATAGACCAAAGTTTATTTTGAGGGGGACCCGGACAACTTTTTTTTGTGAGGCGCCTCAACGGACATGTGACTATTTGATAGAGTCATTCTTTGGCATTATTGGGACTAGCATACATTCGATTTTACATGAGCCTTAAGACGTCAAAAATATTTGTTCTTAATCAAAAAAAAAAAAAAGGCTCGTGTCAATTGTTGCAAGGAAATGCTGCAAAAAACATAGCTGGGGTGGTTCGAAACACGTCTACGACATCACCACAGTGGACGAACCCTGGATATACGCTTTTGAGCTCAAAACAAAGCAGCAATACAGTGTTTGGGTCTTTCAAAGTGAGCAAAACCAGAGAAAAGATGTCCGCGGATGGAGCACATCCAAACAAAGGGTTGCTAGTTTTTTAGAAAAACCGGTCATATCGCCATTGTACCACTTGAGCAACAGATAACTGCTATTGATACACAATGCTCAATAGTATACAACCATTTGTAGGAAGTCTTCGGAAAATTAAAGAAAACCATCCACTGAATGAAATGAATCCTACATTACGACAATACGAGTTCCCACACATCAACTCAAACAAAAGTTTTTTAGGAACTTAAAACGGGAAATTGATGGATTATTCGCCCCACAGTCCCGACTTGACACCCAATGATTTCTTCTTATTCCCTCACATTACGAAAAAAATTCGTGGCGAGCGTTTTTCCACGCTCGGATAATTGCCCCGATAATTTGTCTCACTTCATTTTCACGGAATAATGACCTCCATCTTCACCGGACTTAAATCCCTTAGATTTTTTTATTTGGGGTTACATGATGGATAGATTAAAGTATTTTAAAAATATAAATCTTGAGTCCTCAAAACGACATTTTTAAACCGTATGGGATAGAATACCGGATGAAGTCGTGCGTTGCGGCCGTGAGAGTTTTGCTGAACGTTTCACGGAGAGAACTTATATTCCGATACTAAGCAAATATTTTCCTCATTTTCTCAAATCAAGCACTAAAAATTAAAATTAAGAAAAATAAATTTATAAAGAGCATTTACTTCTAAAATTGAGTAAAATAAATGATTTCTTGAAACAAGAATAAAATACTTGATTCTAGAACATGGAACAAGACTTAAATCAAGAAAAGATATTATTAATTTAAGGAATCGTAGAGAATTATTTAGTTTTCAGCAAATTGTTTATTTGAATCAAGCAATTTTTTTCACTTCACTTATATTGACATGCTTATAATTCACAACATGTTTACATTAAAAAATGCTTAACATGGTGCGGATTGACAAACTATGGCATGGTTCGAAGGAGCAGTGTCTTATCTGTTACTTTACTTGGAAATATGTAAGTATCTACAAGATATACTTAGTATATTCGAGTAGTTTTTTAAGATCTATTATCCAACTTCTTTGAGAAAATAAAGTTTCTAAAATCGAGCAAACCATTCTAGTATTAAGAAAATTGTTTACTTAAATTAAGCAAATTATTCTAGTTTTCAGTAAATTCTTTACTTTAATCAAGCATGTTGTTCTCAATTCAAGGAAACTCAGTTTCTCAAATCAAGCAAATTATTCTAGTTTTCAGCACATTGTTACTTGAATCAAGCAAATTTTTCTCACTTCATGCAAATAAATATTAGTCTTGAATATAGAAAAAAAATTCTTGAGTTTTAGGCAAATTTTTCTTGAATTTAGCATTTTTTTCTTAATATTTTGTTTTTTAAATTTGAAATGTACGCTTAAGTGTAAGCTGATAGCCTATTTGCATGATTTAAGCATAGAATGTTTGATTTTTTCTCTTCATATTGAAAGCCGTAAATGTGAAGGATTTGAAAGGCTAAATAAACTTGCAATAAAGTACTTAAATAAAAATAAAAATTTAACTTTTAGTTCAAATATATTGTTAACTTTTGTTTAATTAAATTAAATAAGTGCGACATTTATTCTAGTTCCGCTGTATACTGGAAGTATTTTTTTATGATCATCAGGATGCAATTAATCCTCTACTGTAGGGGTGGGTAAAGTTACACGTATGGGCATTTTGCCCGTACGTGTATTTTGGTTGCCCGCTGCTTGCTTCACGGGCGACAGCATTGCTTCATAAATTCGATGGTAAAGGCAACGAGGGACATGCACAAATATTATGAGATAGAGCGTAAGGAGAGCGTAATATAAATTATTATATAGAATTGCGCTCAGAGCAGTTCATAATCAATGTTGCATGCCATTTATATAAAAAAAAGGCGTTTTATAATTTTACTATTTAATATTTTGAATTTAATCATGTTTATGTCTCGATAACGTCTTGTGTCCAACACTTGCTTTTAAGTAGTTACGCGCAAAATAAAAGTATAAATTTATTATGGTGATTCAGTTCTAAAAAAATATTAGTTAAAAATATTGGTTAATAAATATTAGTTAATGGTAGGAGGCAGATGTAGAATTATAATGGTTGCATGCTCTTGCGAAACCCTTATAATATGCCAAGAAGTTGTTTTTGCAAAGCGATTTTATAGCTGCTGGTAGTTATTTAAAAAAAACAAAACTCCCTTTTAATAACCAATTCTCTTAATATGCTAAATATGCAACACTTACTTTTCACAACAGCATGCTCTCGCTCTTACGGTTTCTATAAAGCACACTGAAAACAAAGTAGTGCTAAAGTGGTTTTTGCAGGAATCTTATAGGTATTAGAGATTTTTTCTTTGCTCTGATTTATACTGCAAAATGAAATAAATGTGTAGTGGACGGATTATAAAAATTAAACACACTGACAGATAGATAAAGTGAAATACAGATAAGCAAACGGACATGTAAAAAGCTGAAAACAATCCATTTTAAATTTTGGTTTGTATATCTCGGCTAAAAGTGCACATAATTTTATATTGGGACGGCGATGGGTTCATGGGAAAATGATAAATGAAAATAAAATAAAAAAACAAAACAAAAAATGTCATACAATGATAGATTTGATTTTTTGAAACAAAGAAATTGTTATAGATCTTGAATGATTTGAACATAAAATAAGAAAAAAATGATGAATGATAAAGATGATTTATAAATAGTCGTATTTTGAAAAAAAATTTATAAACAAAAAATTACTGCAAAAAAAAAAAATATACAGTTTGATGCAGAAGCATCAAACATTTTGCATGCATGAAATTTTGTACAGTGTACAATTTTTCGTCACCTAATCAAGGAACAGGCCAGCGCAGACTTTGCTTGCTTGACGTTCGCTCGAACACTGAAGCTTTGATCGTTCTGTACTTGAGATGAATACATATTTTTCTGCACTAACGCAATCTCAAGTGCGCTCTTGGGATTGCATATTGTGAGAGCATTACAGAGAGGATTTTCCATTCCGCAATCCGATTCACCCCCAAATTCATCATAGAATTGATTTCGCCCGCTGCTTACACGCAGTCGCAGCACGTGCAAGAATTGTGCCCGCCCCTACTCTACTGTATAACAATGCTTTTAGGCACACTTACGTTTGCATTCAAATCTAGAACTGAAAACCTTTTTTTTCAAATTCAGAACTCAAATCATAGATTATATCGCACACCCTCTTCAAAAGTGACACAACTCAAAACTTTTAAATGTTCAATCAGCAATCAGATTAAAACAAAATTTTGACAGTCGATGGAGATGTGGATTACGGATTGATTTATATTAAAAAGTCAAAATTGAAAAATTTCGAGTTGTGTCACTTTTGAAGAGGGTGTGCGATATATCGGTAGTACGCACTTTCTAGATTAGCGCATTTTGTAATTATTGCCAGTAGAATTTGTAAAAGTGAGCGTTTCGCATGCAAAAATCATACAATAGAGGGTTAAGTCAGATGTGCCTTGGACGTCGGTCTAAAAGCGTCTATTTGTTTCAATTTACACCCTGGATAGCGGGTCAACTTTCATGTTTTGTATTGTCATCTATCGATATCATAAGATCATAACTGACCATTATTGTCTTCATCATGTTTTCGACGTTATTAACGTTGCATTTATTCACCAAGCCTTACTAAGTACTCAGCCTGCGAGAATTTTTCTTTTCCGTAAAATCTTTCGTGATGTTTCGGAGTCGAGTGATCATTCTTTTCTGCACGTGGCTTGTACATTCGCTTTTGCTAGCTGTCAATTCAAACATAAATGACTTTTCAACACAAGTTTTTCGATTTTGTGCTACCCGTCATGCTACCACGTCAGTCGCAGAGGGTTAAACAACATTTTAGATGAATTAATAACTTAATATTATTCAATAATTCAACTTCTAGGTCGCCCCAACCAAGAAAGAAAGTTTGCCTCGTAACGACTATGTCAACGATGTCTTCGAAAGTCTACATTCAGTTTTAGTTTGTATAGAAAATTGTTAAACTAACGTATTTTATTAACATGTCTACAACGTAACGACAACATCATCAGTGTGCATGACTGAAATGTATGGATTGACGTTGGCTTACAACCTTAAATAAACTCAATTAATATTTAAATCTCTTTGCCCTAAAAACGGTTAATTAGCTCTGCGGCAAGCCACTCTTGAGCCATGCAGCACAGCACTTTGTCGGCGTCACACATTCACATTGGTACTAAATCTACCTTTTGTGTGCTTGTGTGTGTTACTCTTAAGAAACCCAAAATGTACCGCAACGATTTATAGCGCATCAGCAGCAACATTAATAAACAATGCAGCTGACAACTGCGTCCCGCTAGCCACTAACTACCTTCGCCTGCATGCAATCGAGGCTTGACTCGACTTGACTTGTCTTGATTTTCGTACACAAAAGACTGGAAAAACTGTCAACATTCGAAAGCAAACCAATTTAATCGATGGAAAAATAGTAGCAACTTTCATTTAATATGTTGGGGAAAAAAATAAAAACAAAAATATTTATAAAATGTGGCAACTTTGGAAAATTTATTAAATTGAAAACTGGTGGAATTGCGCTACTTTGACAGTTGCAGATCAAATAAATCAAGTGATTTGCTACAGACGTTTTCGAGCTGACTGTTGCCTGCCAATCGACAGACGTCGTGACGTGACATTCGTTTCGATTGCATGTCAATAACAGTAAATTACAAAGCTTGTCAGTGGCAAATATGCTGTACTAACCAAAATTTTTCAACGAAGTGTCAACATTTTCGAGAGTTAACAAAATTGCACACGTTGTAGTTGATTTCGTATGACGCGTTTGGAGTTCAAGTTGTTTAGTTGAAATTGAGCGTCTTCACCCTTGTGAAAAAAATATATCATTTATATAGAATGTGCGGAATTTTTTTTCTTTCTTCCGTATTCCACCTCTTTATCTCATGGTTCGGAAAACTTATCCACTCTTTCACACATTGTATGCATAGTATTTTTTAAAAAAACCATGTTATACCCATCTTCTTACAAAACCCTTTTTTAGATTTATGAGTCCACAAAGTTGGTATTGTTTATATATTTTTGCGTCATCGATTTTTATTTTATCATAGATAGTATACATTTTGTTAACACCTCATAAATCTCTGTAAAAGTGTCTTTTATTATTATGACATTAGGTAACTTCATAAAAGATCTCATTAAAAAAGATAGAGCCCACTTTTTAAGTGTTATTTAAAACTGTAAATTAAAATCAATAAACTATTGTGATGTCTCTAAATCAATACCTTTTCCAAGAAACAAAAAGTTACAATTTGATTTATTATGCATAAAGTTTTTACAAATGTAAAATCGAACTTTTATGTGTTCCATGGTTTAAGCACAAATTGGCTAAAACGACTCCAAAAAATTTATTGTATAAGTTTTATTTTAATCTTAATCTTTGAATATAACCTTTCATTATTTATATTGAAAACAAATTTGAGCTTTAGGCCAAGTATGTTGACAACAAGACAACATGAAGACAAAGAAGGTAACAACCAACAACAACAACTACGGCTCTGTATAAAGCAAATCACACAGCTTGACTATACAGACTGTTTCGTTGGCCGCTACACCAACTCATCAGTAGTCTTTGCATGACTTTTCACTGTGATCCACTCAAGCTACTTAGGTTCTACTTATACTGCCAATTATGCCAAGAAAGTTACCCGGAATTTATTTTTGACAGAGAGAAGGCTTAAATTAGTAACTAAGTTCTTATCTTCTTATCTTCGATGCACCCGTATCATAATCGTATCATACTTTTAGGCATAGCCTTAACTCATGTGCATCTTCGAAATTCGATCACAGCGGTTTTCCGCTATCATAGCATATTGAAGTTGTGTTATTTTGTTGTTAGCTCCTCCCTTATTCCACACTTTTATTTTAGGGTTCAGTTAGTTTAACTGATGGTATACCTAAGATGGCGTGGAGACCATTTTGTTATGAAAAACTTTTTTTTTTTTTTTTTTTTTTTTGTGATAAACACACTAATGATTTTTGAAGCGAAGCTTTTTACGCCTCGTTCTGCGATTTGCTAGAGTGAAATCAGAAAAAACGACACTTTTTTCCGACACCTTTTTTCTTAGAATTGATATTGTTGTTTTTTGCTTGCATCAATTGAACCAGAAAATGTTAAATTAAAAATAATTTCTTGCCCGCTGCAGGAATTGAACCCACAACTCACCGTTCTATCGTTTGTTGGTACTTTCCTCTAACCATTACGCTAAAGCCCTTTCATTCATAATTTTGTTGATTCAGTGATAAACGTTAGCTAAAGCTATGTTTCAGCAGATCACTATAATCTATTACTTAAAGAAAGAATTGTGTGTTGGCTATTCTAGGACTGTGTATTGGCTAGCCAACCGACAAAAGTAGCAAACAAAACTAACTAGAGCAAAGATAACTAAATTTACCGAGCTATGGTTTGAATCTTCGGTTTTTCCATGTGAACTAAAAGACCTAACGAACTAAAAGAACGAACGAACTAAAAGAACGAACGAACTAAAAGAACGAACGAACTAAAAGAAATATTCACTAAGAATTGTGTATTAGATGTTGTTTCTACTTCCTACTAAAGGTCGTTATAAATATCGTTAAAAATAAACAATGTTGATTAAATTGTAACAAAATTAATGATTTTTGTATATTTATTCCCTTCAACTGAACAGGGCGCTTTAAGGGAGGGCCGAAGAGGGTTAATATATATGATATATATACTTTGTTATTTTAAAGTTTTGAATTTAAAAATTATTTTAATCGAAAAAACGCTATTAAATTATCAAATCTATGAATTTGCGAAAATGCTTCGCTTCTCTCGTGTGTCCAGTGACGCACCTGTGTTTTTTTCTTAACATTTGTATGGGCGTGCTCTCCCAGAAATTTTAATCTTAATATTTGAATATAATGAAAGTTCATATATTATTGGTTAAAGGTCATATTAAAATGCTTAATTCAAGAAACATTTTCTTAAAACTCAAGAATACTTTTTCTATATTCAAGACTAATATTTGCTTGAAGTAAGAACAATTTGCTTGATTCAAGTAAGAACTTACTGAAAACTAGATTAAATTGCTTGATTGGAGAAATTGATTTTCCATGAATTGAGAACAATTTGTTTGATTCAAGTAAAGAATTTTCTTAATACTAGAATGTTTTGCTTGATATTAGAAACTTATTTTCTTATTACAATGAAAATACTTCAGCAAAGATGTAGGATGTAGAACACCAATCATAAAAGAACTACTCAAATAGTCTAAATATATATATTATAAACGCTAACATGTTTCTAATTAAAGCAAAAGCTGAAGTCTAAGCGCCTTCGAACCATACCATAGTTTGTCAATACGCACCATCTTAAACATGTTTTAATATAAACATCTTGTGAATTATAAGCATGCCAATATAAGTTGTAGGGAGATATGATTTGCTGGATTCAAATAAACAATTTGCTGAAAACTTAAATAATTCTCTGCGATTGCTTAAATTTAGAAAATAGTTTCTTGATTCAAATCTTGTTCCAGGTTCTAGAGCAGTGGTGCTCTCTATATGGTTTCCCATAGCCCGGGGGCATCGTGTGTAGTTAAACTTTTCCACACGAAGTAGCAATCGGCTTGCTGTGTTTGTACATGGCGTAAAAGTTTGTTTTTTCTGTTGTGCTTTAAATTTGAAGTCAGTATGCTTTGAGCGCTCATGTGGTATAGAGTCGTTCACTGTTTTTTCTTATGAATGTACTTAAATATTTTGCAATAACCCCCTTTTACATTGGTTAAGACTTGAAAACAATTTTTTTGACGCTCTATTTTGAACCCAAAAAGTTGTCGGTACAACACAATCGTACCGTCATGTTTTCCCCCTTTCTTCTCAGCCAATTCGCCGCAACTAGCCTACAAACTCGAAAAATTTTTTTCGATTCTTGATCAATGTTAAAGGAGTCATTGTTTCAGGAAAAACATTTCTACATTCTCTTCTTCACTTTTACCTTTCTTGATGTTTTCTATGTTAAAATAGCGAAAAACAAACGCAAAAATAAAAAACAAGCGATTATATTGAAAATCCAACACTCGACAAGATTTCCTTGCACCAAACGTTGTGAGAGCTTTTAACAACTTCTTGTTTCAGTGTAAAGCTGTGCACTCGGAAAGCTCTCTTTGTTGTTATTTGAACCGTGCGTTGATTACCACTGCTCTAGAACAATGTCGGGCATTCTGTCGCGCCCGGGCAAAGAGCTTTCTCTGCCGCCACACGTACTTTGCTAGAGCTTCACACGTACGCTGTAAGAGCTTTGTACACACTTTTTTAACATTGGAAAGTTTCTGAATGAACAAATACACATAAACGCCAAGATTGCGGCTGTGTAAGAATGCCCACCAATGTTCTGAGCGGCCTCGGTAGTCGAGTTGGTAGCGTGCTTGACTGCCACCCCAGAGGTCCCGGGTTCGATTCCCGGCCAGGCCATGGTCCTTCGCTTTAAACCTTTCTCTCCTCATTTCTAATCAACTGAAATTAAAAATTCATCAATATTTACGACATGAAGTTTTAGTTGATGGTAGAGAAGTTTGTGGATGAGATTGCCTTATAACTTGAATTGACTGAGGTAAAGGCATAACACTTGCCTCTGATTCAAATTCACATGTTTCTTCGGCTTTCCACCACGCTTAGAACATCCTACACCTGTTTCAATTGATTGACCTTTCCTTCCCACTAATCTATCACCCCATTTCGAACCAAGGCAGACTTGACTGAATAGGTATTCCACCTGAAATCCTTGGTTCAAAGCTAAAAAAAAAAAAAAATGCGGCTTAATTTTAAATTTTCTTAGGTGAAGCAAAATATTGCTTAATATAAGAATATGATTTCTCTCCGTGTAGCACTTTCGTATATTTGCAATCCTTAGCCTTTTAACCCATTTTCTTACCTCATAAAAAGTTTTCGGCTAACGTTTTAATGAAATATTTTTACCGTTGGCAAGATGATACTTTGAGAAATTTTTCAAAGTAAATCACAGAAAATATTCACAAAACCGCTAGTTTTCGAACCTGCTAGAGAGTGTTCGAGTAGACTTTTTAATAAATTGCTTTTATCGTTGCCCTGCTTGGGTTCGATCCCTTTTGCTATGAATATTATGGGTAAATAAATCACTACTTAAGGAATAAAATTCTTAAAAAAACGGGGGGATATTGCTGTTACTGCATAGAGTAAGTATGCTAGTGGTCTTTCGGAACTACTTGGGTCCGCGCCCTTCGATCATAATAATGGGACCAAAAGTAGTGAGCCCACAAAAAAAAAAAACTAACTAACCCTTTTTACGAAGAAATATTCTTCTGCACATAACTCTTCCACGTCTAAATAAATCTATGCTTCGTGGAAAGATCCGAAATACTGATCCCAGATTCCAGTTTTTTTTATACAGGTTTTTATATAAAACCCGATACCAATATCTAGGTCGACTCTAAACGGATCAAGCGGAAATCTTATCAATAAGGTATATTCACATTTACCTTAATACCATCCAAAAAGTCTCTGCAACGATTATGTATTTACGTTACATTAAAGTTTTTGCCTACGGGGCTTCATGACGCAATCAAGTTTTGTTTTAATTTTATCATTTGGTCAAGAACCTCAGTTTGTTTCTTTCCTAAAAATTTATCATCAACCGTCACCGACTTAACTATAATTGCATACCATTGCAACCAGTTTTGTTTCATAGATTCATTGCATTAAAAAGTTTCATCCGTGTCGCCGAGGCGCCAAAAAATTTCTTTGCTTTAATTTTCGTTCTTTGCTGTCGTATAATAAAATTTGTCATATCATCTTTTATGAACGATATTCCATGCAACAATATTGTAAATTTTTTGGAAAGCTCATATACAAAATTTATTTTTTAATTTTTGTCGTAAGGCCAAGTACAAACCTTACCGCATACACAAAGAGTAATAATTCCATGCAACGCAGTTTTATTATTGTTGCATCTTGGGACGGCTGTTCCGTCATAGAAGATTTGTTTTCTATTGTCGGTAGTCCTTGAAATCAGCCCTTACTTGCTTTTCCGATTATTTACCGTTTCACCTATACTAAGCGAATATTAATTTCATTAGCCCTTAAATGCACAAGGCGCCCAATTTTTACCGAAAAAATATATTTTATGTAAAATTGAGTAAAAATAAAAACTGCGTTTTTAGTTTTGAATATTTTTTTTTTTTAAATATTTTTTAAAAAAAGTGGTTGTATCTATAAAGATTCAATGTGTATTTACACACATCTAAAATCCCTATTAAAATATATCAAAATAAAAGAAATGTGTTATGAAATTATTATTAACTCATTTATTTTAAAAAGTTAAAATTATCAAAAACTGCAGGGAGTGCACACTGTATCTTTAAAGATACAACCAACTAAAGTGACCCAGTGAGGTGCCAAATGATCGAAATTTTTTCGAACCACTTAATATAAGGACATGTTTTGAAAGCAACATTTTTTTGACTTTGTACATAATTTTTTTAAAAAGTATGACAAATAGAAGTAAAAACTATTTTTTTGTTTAGGACTTATAATATTCTAAATAATATAGAACCGATTTAAAGAAAAAATCAAACCAAAAATATAGCCGTAGGAATTTCTTGAATGGTTGTATCTTTAAAGATACTCGGTGCATTTAAGGGTTAAACAAATTTGAAGTAGCAGCGCCCTCCGCGTCTCAATGACGTAGGGAAAATTAAATGAATTTTTATTTATGTCATTATGTTAAAAAATTAGCTCTTTCTGTCGTACCATAGCTTTCATCTATGCTCAACGAGTAACAATTCCATGCTTCTCCGATGCGTTGTAGAAAAATGTATTTTTCAACTTTTTTGGAAACCTGAGATTTAAAACGTAACGATGTAACGTCAAAATAAAATGTTATAGCTCAAGTAATAGCGGGGTTGCGTTTAGATCCCACAAATTAGGACAAATTGTTGATATCTATAAAGGAAGAAATTGGTTAGGATCTTAAGGGACTTAAAATTGCCTGAAGTGTTATACATGAGATGTTGCCTGATTTTCCTATTTATATGATTCTATTTCAACTTCATCCTAAGCATGTTTCGATCGATTTTTCACTTTCTTTTCCACTTATCTATCATTTAATTTTCAAACTAAGGCAGACATGATAGCAAAGTTTGAAGTCGTGAGTTCCTTGATTCAAACCTAAAATAAGATGCTGCTTCTAGTTAATTTTTTCTTACAACTATAGACCATTTTGAAAGATTCCTGTTACAAGATAATATTAATAAGTTTTTGTCTCAGAGAAGCGCGAAACCGATGTACCTAGTTTTTATTGTTCAAGAAAACTTTAATCATATCTTTTTTTATCTGTATGCTCTAAAATTGTTTCAAAACCTCATAATACTTTAGAGTAAAGAGTTAAGAGTTAAGGGTTAAGAGTTAAGAGTTAAGAGTTAAGAGTTAAAAGTTAAGAGTTAAGAGTTAAGAGTTAAGAGTTAGGAGTTAGGAGTTAGGAGTTAAGAGTTAAGAGTTAAGAGTTAAGAGTTAAGAGTTAGGAGTTTTTATGACCAAAAATTTTTATGGCCAAATTTTGCATAAATATATCCATCTCATTTTCACGGTGGCTTACAAATTTTAAAAAAAAAAATTTGTTTGTATCGATCTTAAGTTTTTGTCCAAATGTAATTATTTTTCTACTAGTTTCTCTCAAATTGATTATAGAAATCATCTTAAAGCTTAAAAGCTGCCGACGAACACACGCTTATTCATAACTCATAAACATCAAAATCTTCTTCTTATATCTTCAATCGCTGTCTTGGCAACTGAAATATACACGGGAACACCCTCTGTTTTTATTTTCCTGACACAAAATACGTTTTTTTTTTCCATTGATAACTGAAAAGTTCATTAAGCTTTAATATAAATTGTTAAAATACTGACAAGCTTAAGAGTCATTAATTTTGTCTAGAATAAATTTTCACTTCCAAATCTGTCAAAATTCGATGTAACGGTCATCAATAACTTGAGCTCCAGACAAGATACGATACTAGAGCAATGGACTGGAAAAAAAATGACCGCTACGATTATAAAAAAAAAGCTACAAAAACCATGACTGCCTTGGGTGTTAACATCAATTTCTTGAACATTTTGTCAGTTGCTTTTTTCCAGCGCCAACAGAGCCAAAGAAAAATAAAACAAAAAATCATTATAACCGAAAGTGCAAAATGATGTTTCAACGACGTTTACAAATTTTCTAGCCCAGTATTAAAGTCGTGCAGTTTTTTTAGGTGACTGCTGCTGGGTTGTGTTTTTTTTTCTTCTTGGCTATTGTTTTTAGAATTCGTCGCTTAAAAGTTGGAATTTGCAATAGTATTTCTATCGCCGCTAGATATCAGCTTAAGATACTTTCCTGTCGCTGATTGAATGACTGGGAAACTTTGGATTTGTTAACTTGTTGAATTGTCTTGAAATAAATTATTAACTGATTTACTACAGTCTATGTTGCATAAACTGGTTGGTCGGTTGGTTTGTTGATTTGTTGGTTGGCTAGCTATACAGCATAATTTGCTTGCGCTATCTTTTGTTCACGTTGGCCTTACTCTGCATGTCCGTCTGACTGTGTGTTTGGCTGCTGACAGTTTCTTAAGCGTTGGTTACTCTTGGCGGTTTCTTGACTAAATCACCCTCAGCACCTTTAACGACAACATTAATTTATGGGTTCAAGTCGTGCTGCAGTTTAACCGCCAAATAATTCGTTGTGAATGTTTTTTTCTTTTTTATTTTATCTCTATTTGCTGCTGGCCAAACCCATTTAAATAGTGGGTGACGTTAGCTTAAATTGTTAGCCAATAATTGATTTTGCAATTTTTTTGGGAATTTCAACATTGAACTGTGCTGTATTGTAGATAAATATACAGCATATATATATACTATATAACTGATTGTTTTCTCGGGAACTTTTACTTTAAAAATGTTGATGCTTTATTTGAAAGAAACAGAAAATTGTCTCTAAAGGTAAAATTAAAAGTATATTTTCCTTTACGACTTACCGAATTTTGACCAATTGCAAAATTCTGTCATAACAATAAAAAAAAAAAAAATGAACTAAAAATTGAATATCTTTACCTTAAATATATATCACTTATCTTCGATAGAAACCCAATTTAACCCAACCGATCAACCAATTTAACTCTTTGCTGGGAAGATTTATCTCTTTTTTATTTATCTCTTTTATGTTTATTTATTTATCTCAATGACATAAGGTTTTTGCTCTACTTGGGTCTCCGTATTTTACAAAAGCATGCTCTCCAAAGGGTTGCAGTATAGATCGTTAATTTTTGTCTCCTTGAAGTAAAAAAAGCTCCTTTCGAATGCTCTAAACTACGGTTTTTTTTTTTTAATTTTGTGCACACCGTCTAAAACAGTTTAGTTTGTATCTGAAAACTTTTCGTATCTGAGAAATTACAAATTATTTTTCACTGAATACAAGCACTCATTGGCGATTACAGCGATCTGGACAAGGGGATTGAATGTTGACATTACCGCCGCGTTTAATCTTTTATCGCCAACTTTATTTCCGTCGGTGTCTATATTGTTCGTTTTTTGATACATTTCGCTTCTAATGTGTATACTTTGAGCATTGAAAATTAGGTCAATATTTACAAAAATATCTATCATCCGATATTAAGTAGGACACTTTTCTGACTTGACTATTTTTAGAAAATTTGATGCTTATCAGGTGAATAAGATTCAAGGAAAAATAAAACTAAATTTCGTATTTCACATACAAAGTGAATAATCAAAATGGTAAAATCTCTTTGAAATACACCACATAAATAAACACTTTCAACCTGATACATATGTAAATTCCAGTCGGGCTTCCGAACGGGGCATAGTTGTTCATTCGCTTTGGTCAAAGTCTTGGATGACATTAGAGAGCCATATGACTTGGGGCAATTGAGTCTTATCTGCCTTTAAGACTTTCCTAAAGCGTTTGATACTGTCAACCACTCGAGCACTTTCCAGTGCTTCAGCTCGTTTCATGTTAAGCTACTTAAGCGGTAGGTCCCAAAGCGTCAAGGTAAAAAACCACTTTTTGTCTTCTAAAGGTACCACTAGTGGAGTTCCGGAAGGCTCAGTTCTGGGCCCAATCCTATTTACCATGTTCATAAATGATATCTTTAGCAAATGCAATCATGTTACCATGCATGCCTATGCCGACGACCTACAGTTGTATGTGTCCAGACCCTTTAATCTCTCTGAAAATTTATGTGCGAGAGTTCACGAAGATTTAAATGTGGTAGCAAATTGGGCCAAAGCTAATATGCTGCAATTAAATCCTCTTAAATCATATGTATTACCGATTGCAAAAACACCTTATTCCAATCTCGGTGCCCCCCCCCCCCCCAATTTTTCTCAATGACATTGAGTTAAAATTTGGAAGAAAGGTTACTAATCTGGGTTACCAAAGAAACTGTCTTTGTCCTGTGAAGATTACGTAAACTCCTGTGTTAGTAAAATCTACTACGTTCTCAGAAATCTTCGGATGACTGCAGAGTACATACCTGTTGAAACGAGAAAGAAGCTAGTCTTACGGTCTTCAGAGGTATGATCATATAACACCGTTTAAGAAACAATTATTAGGTCGTAACCTTCTCAGCTATCTTGAAACAAGAAATTGCATTTTCTTACATAAGACTATCAACTCGCTTTGTCAAAGTTATCTTTTTGAAAAAATTAAGTTTTGTGGGTCAAGCAGAAGCATGAACATTGCTATTCCGAAGCATAACTTCCAAAACTCTAGCCATCTGTTTTTCATCAGTGCCATAAGACTATGTAACTCAATTCCAAACAACGTAAAAGCTATCTCCAATACTAAGGCACTTTAAGCATTTGATTTTCAACTACTTTTCTTAACTCTATTTCTCCTGTTTCCTACCAGAAGTAACTTCCTTCCTATCTTTTATTCAAATTTCAACTAATTTTTAATTTATTTATCTTAGATCTTTTATTCTTTATGTTACTTCTGTATTGTTATAGAAATGATTTTTATTCTTATTATTAGTCTGGTTTCCTTGAATATTTGTTTAAATAAAATTAAATTATACTAAGTATCATTCATTAATATCTCTAAATTTAATCCAACTTTATTAATTTATAATTGTTAATTTAAAATGAAATACGAAAAAATTTCCTAGATAAGCTTTGATAACAAATACGAGCTCATGTGAAATTTTTCAAAATCTGATGAAAAGTACACCTACTTCCAAATCTCTACATCTTCATCACTTAAACTCTTGCAATTCCCCATATAAGCTTTGATAATACAAAAACTTTTATTTTAAAATTTTTCAAAATCGAATGGAAACTACTCTCACTTCCCATACAAGATGACGTCACCAAAATGGCAAAACCCTCATAAATTATACAAAAATGAATGAATTGACTTGATATTTTACACATCAGCTTTGCTGTTTAGAATATATAGCTATTTAGAATATATATATAATAAAATCCACGCGTATCAGCCATACAAACTGACGTCATCAAGATAATGAAGCCTTTGTAACTTCGGATAATATATAATTGTAATTAATGTAGAGGTTGTTTAAATTCAACCAAGCTAAGCCGTCGAGAAGAGCCAACTCTGCAATTGAATTTGTAAAGCAGTGGGCCAGAGAGTTCTCCAACCTTTACTTTACAAAATCTGTGTATCTCACCTTTGCAAGACCCATCCTCGATTATGCTAGTCAGGTATCGAAGTTGTACAACAGAGATTCATTGGCTTGGCTTTACGTAGACCTCACGGTATCATTCTTCCCCTTTAGCTGATCAGTTGATGTTGATTAACCAGCAAACTTTTGGAAAACGTAGAAAATTTTTGATTATATTTCTTATTCGTCACTTACAGACTTAACCCCTTAATTCTAACCCACGTAATCTAAGATGCCTTTATATGCCTCTCTACAATCTTAACTTTTACCTCAACGACTACTTTGCAATAATACTTATCTAGTTCCTATGGTCGATACGATCAATAATATGATCAACAGATACCATTTCCATCTCTTTCTTCAAAGAGAATGAATATTCTTCATCAATATTCTTCTTTCCTTCACCACTTCCTCCCTCTTAATATTCCTTCAATACAATTAAGATAAGATAAACAGGGTGGTCCGAAAAAAAGAATGTTTTTTAAAATGAAACAACACAAAAAAACTCTGTTTCGTTATGATATGGTTTTATTAGAAGGAACAAACATTCCCATTACTTATGGAAAAACATTTAAAGTATCTTACTACTAGCTTCGTAGTAGCGTAGCCTGCCAGCCCAATTATCCAAATCCCTGTTAATTGCTTATAGCTCTACCTTACGATATAGCTCGAACGATATTCGCCAAAAGGTTCGAGATCATTTCTGGATTAACGGGGCTTACTCGCAGCCCTAAGCCGACCAATTGACATCGCCAAAATGGGATTAGCATCAGGCGATTGTGTTGGCCAATCTAATGTGACGATGCCTTTTTCGCGTTTCCAGTCGGTGCAGAGGTGGCTGCGGTGTTTGGGGTCATTGTCCTCCTGCAGAATCCAGTCATCGTTTTTGATTATAAATTGGCATTTGGCAGTCGGCAATAAAACCTTCTCATAAATTTGGACCATTCTGGCAGCATTAAGGTTCTCGGTAAAAAGGTGCAAAGTGCCGAAACCCTTTTTTGAGAAGCATCCCCAAAGATAAATTTTAATCGGATGTTTAACGGTGCGCTGGACAAAATTACCAAGCCCGCGGTACGATCGAATAACCCCAAACAGAAGATTCGTCGGAGAAGAGTACGTTACTCCAATCACGTAACGTGTTTTTTGGACAACAGTGGTTTCTTCATTGTGATTCGCCATTTCAAATTATTTGCACGCTAATGGTTACAAATAGTTACGTGCGATATATTTAGACCTTTTTGCCTCAATTTTGCTTGCTTTTGACGCAAGCTTAAGCCAGGATTCCGCGAACAAACTCGCTATAATTTTTTTCATCCTTCTTGGTCACGTTCCCTATTGAGCCACTATCAACTTTTTTAGATTCCTAAAAGCGTTGCACCCACTTCTGGACAAAAGCCTTTGACTTTTTCAAATACTTTACCACAAATAGGACATTTTTGGTCCTTTTGTATGGATGAAGAGGAAAACTGCCTCGAAGCGTTTTGCGTATGCAGCACTCATTATGCCTAACACACTTTTCTGACAAAATTTCGACCACCAATTTAACTTTTTTACTAGTGCGTCAAGGGCAGAGGTTATGTCTACTTGTTGACAAAACTTCAGGGTTGCACTATTTAACAACTGCGAATCCTTAATGTATACTGTATATCCGCCACACTCTAATCACCGTACGACAGGGACCATGAGTATTGTTCTTTTGCCATCCAGTTTCACTAACTTTTGGTACAAACTAGCGTGTACAGCACGCGCGGTGAATTCTTCATTTTGTCTAAAAATTCTTTTCCATATACGCACAGTTTGGTCTATACAGCGCACTCACTTTGAAATTAAGTTTGCCGAAGTCCTTTCAGGGGCTGAAATGAAATTTCGTAGTTGATAGATATATGTGACAACCCTTAAAAATTATACGAAGCAGAGTAGATTTTTACCTAGAGCTAATTGCATTTCAATAGGATAAAAGTTCCCGGTAATTTTTAGAGCTTGAAACTATTTAAAGACCATTTAAATTTGCAATAGTTTCTGATCTTCGGGTATTCAATATAACAGTTAGAAGGCATTTTGACAAGTAAATGTTTTTTTGAATAAAAGGGTATTTTTGTTTTTTGTTTGTTTTTGCAAGAAAAGTTTTATTTCTCGATATAGTCTTCTTTTCCAAATTATTGGTTTTTTCAAGGTCCCTAAAATAGTCCTTTGTTTAGGTAATGACCTCTTCATTTAACCCAAATCGGACCGTTTTTTCCCGTTTGAAAATAAAACATAGTCGCAGAAGGCTAATTCTGGAGAATATGATGGATGGGGTAGGAGTTCGAGCCGAATTTATGGATTTTTGCCATCTCGACTAAAGACTTGTGCCCCGATGCTTTGTCATGGTAGAATAGCACATTTTTTCTTCTCCAAATGCGGTAATTTTTGCTTCAAATCAATGACAAATCTGTCCAACAGCTGTGAATAATATTCGCCGCGATCGCTTTATCGTTTTCAAGGTAATCGATGAGAATGACGAGTTGAATGACCTTGTTGGCCTTCTTTGGTGCACGTACACCCGGAGAAGACCACTGCTGGGACTACACTGTATCCACGTTTCGTCTACGTTTACGAAAGCTCTTTCGGAATCCTCACCAAACACTCCTTTAAAGATGTCAAACAGCTGCGCATATAGTCGAGTGTGAGTAATCGCGACACCCATCGTGCGGATAGCTTTTTCATGACCAATTCATGTAAAATGTGATGGTCAGTTGAGATGCTTACAGCGTCAGTCTCCTCATACACTTTCATTTTCCGATCATCCAATATTCCAAGGATTTTATCGACCTTTTCTGGTCGATCTTTTCTGGCTGGACTAGAACGTTCAGCGTTACTTGTACCGGTACGACCACAACGGAATTCACTTAACCACTTTCTAACCATTGAAATTGATGGTGCAGAGTCCTCAAAGTATTTAAAAAGCCTCTCTTAGGTTTCGGTGTGGGTTGTTTTACCCAAAAAAAATTCTGTTTGATGAATACATGAAATTCCCTTAATTCCGATTTCATCGAAATTCACGAGGATGTCTGCTTTCAATGGCTGTCAAACACAAACTAAATCACGCAGTTTCCTCAAAATTTGGCAGTAGTCTATTAACAGGTGCTAGATGACAGGTACAGTGCTGCATTTACAATTAATACGCGAGAAATTAAAATAGTCACTTACTTCTCAAATTACCCTCGTGAATTCATACAATTATGTGGTATAATCTTCCCTCTTTACCTCTTAGCCTGTGCTTATCACTGTTTTGACGTGGGTGATCATTTCATACGAATACCTTCTCTTCCTTTTTCATGTATGTACCCTCAAAAACGTTGCTCTGGCTACCTCTGGTGTTTCCCAGACGGAAAGGACCATTATTAATATTAAAGTCAAAATGACATAATGCTTCAATTAAAGAGTGGTGATTGATTTTTACGAGAGTAATTCAATAATTCCTATGAAAATCCAAGAGATGGCGCTCCTAGTATCGAAAATTGAGGAACATCCCAATAAGCAACACTGTTAACTAGTCAGCTGTAAGAGTTTCAGCTGTATCCATCACGTAGTTTAACTTTTGTTGTCGATGGATAATAGTAAGTTTCGAACGGTGATTAAACACTTGTATTTAAAAGACTTAACGCCGAAAGAAACCAAAGTTCAGTTGGATGAAGTTCATGGCACATCTGCTCCTGTGTTTCCAACTGTCTACAATTGACGGAATGAGTTTAAACGTGGTCGTACATCCACAATGTGGGTCCTCGGCATAGTTTGTTAAAGTTCGTGGCCTCTATGTCAACGAACCTGGGGTCCTACTACGTATTTCGATGCGTAAATCAATGCGTTGCGAAAATGTTATGCGATGCGCATTCAAAGAGCAAATCGCACGTAGTTATCGCATTACGGAGTACCGATTACGCTGTTTTGCGATTTTACTTTTTCGCATCGCAATACAGAGTTCAGAGCACAACACAATTGATCATAAGAAGCTAGGTCAAAGTCCTTTCAAGGGCTGAAATAACCAGATATTTATTTTTTTTTATGTACATCCACAGAAGATGAACATTGTTCCGGACGCCCTGTGGAAGTATCTCATCCCGAAATGATTGACAAAATCCACGATATAGTTTTAAGTGATCGACGAATTAAAGTGTGCGAAATAATTGAGGCCACAGGCATATCGCAAGGCACAGTCACTTCAATTATGTACGAAAAATGCAAGATGGATGCCGCGTTTGCTCACAGAGGAGAAGAAACACACTCATGTGGTCGACTGTAAGACTGTTTTGGCGTAGTTCCGTCGAAATCCTAAGGACTTTCTGAGGCGATACATAACTGTGGATGAAACATGGATACACCACTGCAGAGACAAAGGAACTGTCAAAACAGTAAATTTTTTAAGAACAACGGGCTCCGAAATAGGCGAAGATGGTGAAATCGGACGGCAAGGTTATGGTCTTTTGGGAGACATGGCGAATTATCTACATCGATTACTTGGAAAAGGGAAAATCGCGAATAAGACAGTATTATGCGTCATTATTGGACCGACTGAGCAATGAAATCAAGGAAGAACGTCCGCACTTGAAGCGGAAAAAGGTCCCCATTCATCAAGACATCAATGCATGGGGGCACACCTGCGCAGTTTCAATGGCCAAAATTATGGAAATAAAGGTCGAATTATTACAACATCTTTGACCCCCAGTGACTTTGTCTTATTTCCAAACTTAAAGAAATAGCTTGGCGGACAACGGTTTACGTCTAACGAGGTGGTTATCGCCAAAAAATTTGCCTATTTTGAGGAGCTTCTAAAATCCTACTTTTTGGACGGCTTAAAAAACGGCTTAAAAACGCTTAGAAAAATGTATAGAGCTGAAAGGAGATTATGTTAAAAAATAAAAACAAAATCTACCAAAAAAAAAGTACTTTTTTCTACTGAGTTATTGAATTACTCTCGGAAAACGAATTCGTTAACTATACATCTTAACGTGAAATTCTTAATCCTAAAGTTAAGGATAATCACCACTTTTCCAGTTTCAAGACTTTGAAACTTCGTTTCTTCTCAGATTTTTAATTTGCTCCCTTGGGTTTTCTGTAAGCATTCTTTGAAAATTATTTTCCTTATTTCCGGCAGCATAAAATCATCACAATTTCCGCTTTGCTTACCATACCTTAAGCTCACCCAGTATTTGCCGCAGTGTTACCAACCAAAAGCTCTGCACTTAATAATTCAATCGCTCGTTTGTCCTTTCAACTGGGTTGACAAAAAACAAAAGTTTTCGCCGGTGCTTTAATTTATGCATAAACTCGAAAAAAATAAAAGAAAAACAAATATTTAAAATTTCACCAAATAAACTACGAACTTTTTTTATTTTTGTTTTTTTTATCTTCCTGGCTGTCAGACTGACACTGCTGCAGACTACAATTTTTCTTTGTCCAAGTCTCGAATTTTTGTCTCGAGTTATTTGAGCTGCCATGGAAAGAAAAGCTTAGCATTTTCTTTAAACTGCATTATTTTTCAAGTTGTTTCCTTCCAAAGTGGTTTTTGTATTTTTTTATTTTTTTTTTCTATTTTTGGGAAAGTGAAGTAGAATGAGGTCCACCGCTGGCTGCCATCGCGTAGAAAGTAGCGCTCCATACGTTGTTGGTTGCTTGTTGTACTTTCCTTTTTTCCAGCAATTTTTCTGCATTTTCAATGGCATTTGCATTGGCTTCACCTACACCAACAACAACAACAACAACAACAAACACAATAGTTGCAACAGCAGCAGCAACAATTACAACAAAACCAACCACTGCTCCATCAACCCAACAATAGATCCGCACTGAAACTATTTCTCAAACGTGTAGCAGTAGCCAGCCGCAGCCGCAATTTGCATGGATCCACGCTGCAGTGGGTTCGTTCGTGCATTTAATGGGTTGGTTTTTGTTGTTGTTGGTTCTTTTTTCTTCTTCCATTGCTTGTTCACTCAGCCGACTTGGCAGTTGAATGGAAATAGATACTGATACAATGAAAAATAAAATGCAATCAGCTGATATGAAAATGAAATGAAATTCAAACTCAATTTCTACGATTTCGATTTTCTTAAATTTATTCATAAGAATTTTACATTTACTCAAATTAGTTCGAGTCAAAATATATTGGAAGTCTAAACCATATTGTTACAAATAAATACCGATATCAATCAATAGTAAATATTTTCATGAATTCTGTTGTAACCAAGTTTTTGATCATTTACCCAAAGAACTAACATTATGATTTTAACATAAATATAACTAGACTAAAGATATAATATATATATAATAGATTCATGAAAATTGTGGCGGCCATGGCACAGTGGATAGAGTGCGTGACACATACGCCAAAGAACCCTGGTTCAATTTCCATCTGACACAGAAAGTTTTTTCAATTAAATTAATTTTTCTGTTCGGCCGTCACCTTTCTGCAGACAATGGCAAACCTCAGAGGGTAAATAGTGTCATATAAACCTTCTTGAGTCGGCATGAAACTAGTAGGTCCAGTTCTCGATCGACTATGTACAAACATTTAATAACACACACAACACAATTTGATCATAAGAAGCTGAGTTAAAGACCTTTCAAAGGCTGAAATGGCCAGTTTATTTATATATTAAAAATATAAAATAGATTCTCCATATTATATATAAATATAAGAATAGAGTACTATAGGTCGATCACCATACAAAAATAAAACTTGAGTGGTGACTTTTCATAATAATATCTGAAAACATAAAACTTCACTCTTTCAATCTTTGCAACTATTAAACTATCAACTGTTATCAAATAGAAAAATTCTGATAAAAACGACCTTCTTTTTAATTATTTTTGAATGCTTAGATTGATATGATCGGCTTTCTTTATCACCTGAAACTTTTGATTTATATCAATCTGATTTACTACATTGATCAAAAAGTTCCCGGAATTTGTTCAGGAAATTAAAAATACAAGATTATACATACATCAAAATCGATATTGTTCCATTCAAAGTACTCCCCATCGACTGCAACGCACTTATGCCAGCGCTTGAGCCAATCCTCGAAACATTTTTTATATTCGATTTGCGGCCTGGCCATCAGAACCATCTTCGATTTTTCTGTTATCTCATCTTGGGTGCTGAAACGCGCTCCGCGGAGCGCGTTTCTTGAGTTGACCAAATTGGTTGTTGTTGGTCGGTGGTTGTTGAATGGCATTAGTTTCGTTCTTAGCCAAATGTTCACGGATAACGATGGCATTGTGCGACAGTGCGCTATCGTGGTGTAAGATCCACGAGTTGTTTGTCAACAAATCAGGTTTTTTTATTATTTTTAAAATTAAAAATAATGAAAAATTTATACATACATATATAGAAATTACCTTTTTAAAAAATCGGTTAAAAAAATGGGTTAACTTTTTAAAATCGTGCCACAGTTCATCAGATTTATTGAATCTTGTGATGGTCAATTTTTTTAAAACTCACTCCTTAAATTCAAATGATGTTTCGAATGTCTCGTCAACATACGAGTTACGAATGTGCCTTTTGTATTGAAATGAATGCGCTAATGCAATTAGCACCCAATCGGTGTTGATACGAATTACAAGGATCACGAGCACTCGTGATTACGAAGGTCTACGACACAAGAATGCCCAACGAAGCAAGACATAAGTAACATTCGCCAATAGCAAGGAAAATTCATGTTTTTATGTCCACTCGCACCAAAATAAAAAAAAACAAAAACTAAAAGGAAACAAACAGCAAAAGAGGAACGCGCGTCTAGAGAATGGTAGGAAGTAAATATGAAAACAACAACAATTCATGCAGAAGCAGACTCTCGAGTTTTTAAGCGATGCATCCGAATGCCTTCATTGCTTTTGGATGATACCTTCGTATCGATTCGGAATCGTGCAAAACTGTGCTTTGCAGCAATCGTTGTTAACGAACTCGAGTGGCAAAAAAAATTACGAATAGTCTCATGATCTCATGCAAATCTCTGATATGGGTATGATTACTCCTATAATTGTGTTATAGAAGCTGTTTTGAATTCTTACTCTTTCCCTGTAAAATATTTGACCGAATACACGCTCTTTATTTACACGCTCTCTCCCTTGCATCTACCTTCTTTATACTACTATTATAAGGTCCTTATCAAAAATATACGACATCAAACCAACCAGTCGGAAATTAGGCGAACACCTCTCTAAAGCGATCTATATTTTCTTATTGCCTCAAGTATTGAAAAAAGGCACTAATGCCTTAAGATATGAATACGGCAGTTACAAAGCGATATATTGAATAATGTTGAATCGAAAAATTTTTAAATAAAACATTCTCAGACTTTTTGGAATCCCAGTCGGAAGGTAGGCGAATACCTCTCTAAAGCGATATATTGGCAAGCAAGTATTGGAAAAAGGCACTAATACCTTACGAGATGAACACGGCAGCTCCGAAGCGATGAAAAGAAAATGCCAAAAATGCAAAAGTAAAAACCAGACAAAATGAAACAGCTTTTCATTGCAGTTATCCATGTTCAGTTAACCCTTTTAAAAAAGTTGGCGGTATACGAAAAATCCCGTATCTCGGTTTTTATTGACACTAAGGTATTGAAATTTAGTACAGGTGTAGGAAGAATTATTAAATACAAGCAACGGTCAAAAAGCTGCGCAAATTTCTACAAATTTGCAGCATAGTGTAAGGCGAAATAGAAAAGAAAAATGGAAAACATCGACATCCAAATCCTTCCTTCATTGCCAAAAGAAGGTACTCGCATTCTTGACTAATCACTTCTTACATACTCGAATATGTGACGAAGGTATAATACCCCTTGCGAAGCAGCTCCATACAAAAAAAGATATGGCCTTTGGTAGTGAAGGGGTTGCCTAGTCTTATAGCATGTGCCAAGAAGCTATCTTGGGATGAACGATTTTCCTACTTTGTTGTCGTACTTGAAATCGTTATTTGCAAACGTTTCAATAGTTGTCATAATAATAGTCAGTTGCTAAAAACGCGTCATTTAGTCGCAGGAAATTAATTTCGTTTGTCATATTGCCCTTATATTCCTTTTTTATTCTGTCGGTGCAATCTCCATCTATACGATTTCAATACGCTGACTCTTAAATGTGAACAAATTCTGTCAATCTGGCTAATATCCGACCGCATAAAAAAGGAATATAAGGGCAAATAATTGACAATTTTTTATGCAGTACTCTGTAATTCTTGGATTTATACTATTTGTGACAATTTTTTGTACTAAAAATATCATGACAAAAAATTTATCCAAGAAAAACGCGATTTTTAGAGGCTTTTTCGAACCATTCCATCTAGCTGACGGCTATCGTTAGAGCCAAAATATTTGAGGAATCATCATAACATAGACCAAAGTTTATTTTGAGGGGCGGACCCGGACAACTTTTTTTCCTCCATAGAAAGTGAGGCGCCTTAATATATATATAATAAAGATATATTTTTAAGTCGATTACAACTGAATATTCGTTTGCGGCGAATACAAATCGCAAACGAAGTGTAGTTGATGAGTTTTTCAGTTGCGGTAAAAAAAAATTTTTTTGCGTGTAAGAGCTGATACAAAGACTTTGTCTTAAACAGTACATTTTGTTCTCTCATTTTCTGTTTGAGCTTTCCTCTAACTCCAATCAACATAGATATGGCGAGAGTGCACAGTATAATTTATTCTTTATACTTATACTTTAGCAATAAATCATCAAAAACATTTTGAAGATTCTATTAACAGGCAAATTTTTATGTTTTGACTAAAAATCATTTAATTTATAGCAAAAACTCCAATGAAAAGATCAATTATTGGAGGCATGATTAAATTCTATCTCAACACTATAATTTTCGCAGGAATAAATTCTTAAGTGTTCAACATTTAATGTTAAAGAATTAACGGTTTTTGCTAATGCTTAGCTCATCATTTAACTGGTTGACTTGACAGCAAGATTGACCTCGTACCTCCTTGAGGCCAAGAATGAAATTTGTAACGTGATTATTTAAGCCGATTGCGTTATGTTTTGTTGTAGTTCAACAGCTACTTAAAGGTGTTTATTATAACAACAACAGCAATGAACTAATTGTCAAAATATGAGTGTGTGCGGTCATTTGTCAGAATTCTAGAAAAGACATTACGTTTAACCTCATAAAATGAAAACTGTTGCAGTTAACAAGTTTTGGTCAGCAACAACAAAAACAGCAACGAAGAAAACAAGTGCGAGATAGCAACATAAGGTTCCCATATTACGCAGTTTTGTAACGCAGCTATTATTGCGAACTCTTAAATTTTTATTTTTTTGCTTTGACCATCAACCTATACAGTTAGCCCAAAAGTCAACAAACTTGGCTGGTAATTTTTGTTTTTTTTATAAATTTTTATATTTGCAAACGCTTTTTTCAAGTGCAAAATATTTTTTTAAAGAGTAAAAGAGTCAGCTGCTATCAGCTTTAAAACAACCTTTGCAAATTTTTGGCAATTTATTAGTTTTCGCTACGTCCACTTTTCTTCAAACGTATCAAAAGCCACCCATATCGGCTTTAAACTTTATTTGGATGTTGAATAAAAATATTTGTAGTTTTATTTGTTTTCTCCTTAACATTCAACCGGAAACACGTGACAAATTTTGACACAGTTGTCAAATTTTTCCTTTATTTATAGCTTTTGTTGTTTTGTGCTTTTATTTTTTATTAACTTGTTTGTTGTGATGATCAGACAGATCTCCAAAAAACAAAAAAAAAAAAAAAAAAAAAATCCTCAACGAAGGTCAAGTTGTATCTAAGATTTGTGACAGCTTTTAAGCTTTTACGTTGCTATTTATGCAAAGTCGTCATTAATTTTAAGTTTATTAAAAATTATAATTATACCGGCAACGTCTTAAAATTACGTTAATTATGATTATCTTTTTTTTTTTGCTTCGTTTGGTTTTTTTGTTTTTTTGGTTTCAGAATTATAACTGATAATTAAGAAATCCGTTTAAAAACTTGGTCTATTATTCTTTACCCATTTATTGTCATTTATCAGAATATTTTTTCTATTAAATAGATAAGCTAATGATTTTTATTAACTCTCAAAAACTTTTTTTTAATAATCGCATTATTATTGTGTTAATTTATAGTAAATTTTGAATTTATGAATTTTTAATTTCTGGGCTTAAAACAAAATTATCAGAAGCAAAAGAATAATTATGAAAGAAGAATGTCGATTACACGGTGTGACAGTGCAAAATACCTGGGAAGTGATACTATTTTTCTTGTAGGTCTTGTCGAGTAAAACAAGAATATGTGTGTGAAATTTGCCAAACTCTCCCAAAATTTTGACTTACTTTTAAAAAACAGTTTTGCGTACCTTTGCTCGGAATTAGAAAGAAGAAACTTAGACCTTTCTGAACGATATACACTCCCTCACAAAAATATTCGGAATTGGTGTTTTTATTCTAAATAAATGCATTTTTAAAATATTCACATAATAAATAAAATTACTAAAAAATCAGCTCCCAAAAGTATTCAGAAATCAACTTTATAAGGGAGGATGCCCACCTACTGAACAGGCCCACCTACTGAACACTGACAGTTCTGACGTCTGTATAGGTGACAGCGGCAATATGTATAGTGTCGCAGTAACATCTCATTGCATGTTCACTTTTGATAAATCATTGAGTTGAATGCGCGTGCTGCTTTAGCCCCACGGCCGTTGAGAAATAAAATATTCGAATAAAACGAAGTTGAGCAAAAAACGTTCATCTCTATTTAGTGAGTTTTCAAGTGTTTTTTATCGATAAAAAAAAAATGTGACTATGAGTGGAATTCATAACGTAATATTTATTTTTCACAATTCGACGAGCACTCGAACAATATTGCGAAATGGGAAAAAAATATTTCACGTCATGTCATGATGACCTCACTGCCCACCTACTGAACAAAACGTCGGGCCACCTACTGAACAGATTTTCAGACATCGTGTAAGCATAAAATAGTAATTTATATATATGATTGCAAATGGTGTTTGGAATTATTTTAAAGTTTTTCTTTTGCATTTAATTTATATTTTCGTGATTTTCGTCCACGTTCAGATAAAATTTCAGTATGCCATCTCCGAAAAAAATGAAAAGCGGAACGACTATAGCTCCTGATGCGATAGCTGCAGCCATCAAACAAGTTAAAATCGACCATAAACCACTCTATTGTTTCAAGTTTAGTGAGGCATTATGAACCATTGATGGAAAAAACTTTTCATAAACGTTTAAAAACTGGTGGTTTTACTTCATGTTCTAATTTTTTCAGCGATTTGTTTTAGGTGTTCAGTAGCTGGGCCGATTTTTTCGGAGGTTGATTTTTGAGACTTTTGCTATATCGACTGCCAAAATATTATTTTTTGGAAATTTGAAATTCTGTCTGAAAAACTTGCTAGCTATTGAACTCAAGTTTTAAACGAAATCAAGAGCTCTGAAAAATTATGTTTGAAACCGAAGTTATGGCCTCAAAATAAAACGTGTTCAGTAGGTAAGCATCCTCCCCTACTTATATAAAAGTTAAATAATGAAAATGAAAATTTAATATCGTTTGCCGTATCCCTTTAGTCTAATAACCTCCTTTATGCGTTTTGGCAAGGACAGAGCTCATTCATTCCGAGTTCATTCTTATGATGTTTTCGCCCATTCTTCAGTTATTACTCGTTAAATATCGTTCCTTTGATGTTTTAGGATGTTATCGAACAGATTTCTTCAAATCCGCCCATAAATTTTCAATCGGGTTGAGAATCGGCGACTGAAGAGGTATTCGTTAAGTATTTGGCGTATTGTACAGAATCCAAAGTCGAGTATTCTATGCTATATGCTTCGGAACGTTATCTAGTTGAAATATGTGTAACAAGCCGAAAGCCCAAGGTTTTCGACACTTGTTTCCCAATTGACCTTCAAAATCGATATGTACTGCCGATGGTTCATGAACTGGATGTTGCCAACATAATTTGCACTCAAACACTCCCTTAACAAACGTTACCACGTCCATATTTACACTAGAGTATTTTTTCCCAGTTCAGTATTCTTATTTCTCTACACTATATTTCCACAATCCGATCCGAAAATGTTAAATTTTGTCATCGTTGAATGTTATTCGTGACCAACAGTCATCGTCGTGTTTTTTTTTTTTAACAATTTTTTACCATTTTTTCGCTTAGTAATGGTTTAATGCGGGGATTTCTTTCGTTGTAACCAGCAGCTCTGAGCGTGCTCCGAACAGTTCCATCACTTACATGTGATAATAGGAACGGTTCCGACCTCTATGTCAGAAATTTGAGGCTGTTTCTTGATTTTTCATATTATAATGGACTCAATTAAGTTTTTTGGCCTGCCTGATCGTTGTCCAACACGAAGCATTTTTCTTTCTAAAATACTATGAATAGTCGAATTCTTCTTTTTGTAGAATTCGAAATGTATAAAGTGTTTAGGCCACTCTAGAATTTTGGAAAAATCGATATTGCTTTTTGATGTGAAACTTCTTTAGCCGTGAGGGGGAGTAAAACCGATGAATCAATTCGCCGATGAAACTCATCGCCGTGAAACGCTTCGGTGTTCTAGTGTTACGCAGAATTAAATAATTATAATATAGTATGGACACAGTAGCTTTTCAACTACATGGTTCATACATTGACTAATTATAATATTGCCAAAAAAATTCGCGCCATATGAAGCATGTCTTTGATATTCGTATTGAAAACATCAACTTTAAACAAGTAACAGAGTTGTAATACACAACATTTTAAAGTATACTTCAAAACAAGTACTGTACAACATTCGGCTGGTTGCACACTCTTTGATTAACCGCAGAAGATCAGATTGCAGTGATGTCTGTTTAGAAAACAGTCTGTACACCAAGAAATAAAGAGTACATAGAGTTTATTTCTGTATTGCTTTTATTTTCCTTATTTCTTTTTGTTTTTACTGCAAAATTATATGTATAATAATACATAGTTTTATGATATAGTATGACGGCATGTACGGATGGTATGGTATGGTGGTATGTTGATCATGAAATGATGGTATGGTATGGTATGGTACGATATGGTATAATATGGTATAGTATAATAGGTTTGGTTTGGTTGTATAACTCTGAAGTTGTACTTATTTGTCTTATTAACATTAAACTTTTCGAAATTTTGTTAAAACAGATTGAATTTACTCTTGTCATTATATAAAAGGGGACTATTTTTACGCACACGTGTTCGGACAGCTAGACTTACCTTCTAAAAACGATCAATAATTGTTTGTTGCTTAAATAAGTTCTAAGCTCGATTTGCGTGTCGAATGTCATCCAAAACAGTGACAGATTTCAGAAAATCATATCTTACTGATAAGTCTATCCATTGCACAAATTTTATTTTTTTATCACAATTTTCCTGTATTCCATTTTAAATGAGTGTATGATGTCATATAACCAATATTTACGTCCATCAAACACAATTTTATTTCAATTTGTTCTCCTTTTAAATGGTCTAATTCACGCTCATATAAATGGCCTCATTGTGGTTAGATAACAAGAGATGTTGTAAAAAAATTTTTAATTATTTTAATTTGATAGTGATAATGAATGTCCCCAAAAGTCTTTAAGCCCTGACCCCATCTACACTCTGAAAAACTCTCTGTGGGAATTATTATGTTATTGAATTTGGCGATCACCATGACGCTTACACCATGCCACGGAGTAGCTCAAAATCGTCATGTCTTAATCAATTATCACGTTTTATTGCAGTTTTGATGGATCTTGATTAAATCCAGGCCTATGTCTCGTAACCAAAATTGAGCAAGAAACATGTTGAAGGAAACATTGATCATTCAGTGTGTCCAAAAACGCTGCATACTTCACTCCTGTGATTGTTCTTCCTTTCTGTAGGTAATCGATGATGATAATGCCATGCACATCTCAAAAAAAAAAAAAAAAAAAACACGAATGCCATAATCTTCCCGGCCGAGCGTTGGTCTTTTGTGGAGCTTTGTTGGATTTCGTGGCTTCCCAGCTACTCTGCAAGCCGCCTATTGGACTCAGGCGTATGGTAATAGACCCATGTTTCGCCCATTGTCACAAAACGTCGCAAAAAGTTCGCTCGATTACGCTGCAACAACGTCAAAACAACCGTTGATTCATCAACGCGCTCCAGTTTTTGGTCAACGGTCAACAAACGCGACACCCATCCCGTCAAAAGCTTTTTCATATTCAAAAAAACGTGCAAAATGTATCCCGCCCGCTCTTCTGATATGCCCACTGCCTCAAACAACTGGCAGAGCTTCTCTTAACGATAATTCAAAAGAATACAATGCACTTGCTCTACAATTTCCGCTTTGGTAGTCTGTTGGCCTTCCAGAGCGAGGGGCGTCTTCGGTGCTTGCACGACCCATTTGAAATTCACGAAACCAACGATAAACTGTGGTTCTCGAAGAAGCAGATGTGGGATAACATTTTTGCAACGACACAATGCACTTATTGCAAACGAAATTCGAAAGAAAGATTATCTCGTGTCGAGGTGATATTGATTGGCCACCGAGATCATGCGCTTTGACGCCGTTGAACTTTTTCCTTTGGAGTTTCTGCAAAGGGAAGATCTATGCACTAAGGGAAATAACTCATATTAACATTATCCACGCCTGAGTATAAATTTTATTTAAATATTTACGTGAATAAATCAAAAATTTTCCTTACAACTCGTTTTTTTCCGTATTTAAATTTTATTTATACCACACACCTATTCCATACAGCTGAAATAGCCGACAAGTAGCAATAACATCGCACTCTGTTCCTGCAGTTATCAATGAAGTTTTTAGAATTAACATTCTTGTTTTCGGTTTCTTATAAAGAGTGATTTTTTAAGTGCCTGATAACTTTTTTTTTAAAAAAAACGCATAAAATTTGCAAAATCTCATCGGTTCTTTATTTGAAACGTTAGATTGGTCCATGACATTTACTTTTTGAAGATAATTTCATTTAAATGTTGACCGCGGCTGCGTCTTAGGTGGTCCATTCGGAAAGTCCAATTTTGGGCAACTTTTTCGAGCATTTCGGCCGGAATAGCCCGAATTTCTTCGGAAATGTTGTCTTCCAAAGCTGGAATAGTTGCTGGCTTATTTCTGTAGACTTTAGACTTGACGTAGCCCCACAAAAAATAGTCTAAAGGCGTCAAATCGCATGATCTTGGTGGCCAACTTACCGGTCCATTTCTTGAGATTAATTGTTCTCCGAAGTTTTCCCTCAAAATGGCCATAGAATCGCGAGATGTGTGGCATGTAGCGCCATCTTGTTGAAACCACATGTCAACCAAGTTCAGTTCTTCCATTTTTGGCAACAAAAAGTTTGTTAGCATCGAACGATAGCGATCACCATTCACCGTAACGTTGCGTCCAACAGCATCTTTGAAAAAATACGGTCCAATGATTCCACCAGCGTACAAACCACACCAAACAGTGCATTTTTCGGGATGCATGGCCAGTTCTTGAACGGCTTCTGGTTGCTCTTCACTCCAAATGCGGCAATTTTGCTTATTTACGTAGCCATTCAACCAGAAATGAGCCTCATCGCTGAACAAAATTTGTCGATAAAACACATTTCGAACCGAACACTGATTTTGGTAATAAAATTCAATGATTTGCAAGCGTTGCTCGTTAGTAAGTCTATTCATGATGAAATGTCAAAGCATACTGAGCATCTTTCTCTTTGACACCATGTCTGAAATCCCACGTGATCTGTCAAATACTAATGCATGAAAATCATAACCTCAAAAAAATCACCCTTTAGTTCTCGTTTGCTTTTTGCTGCGAGGGTTATATAGCTTGGATGTTTGGCCAATATGCATTGTGAGTGCGATGGGTGATCGCATGAAGCAGTTATGTAGGATGAGGTGACAACTCAGTATTTTCCTACGAATTTCTTGCACCGATTGTCATTTTCCTGCATATTTTGCTTTTCTTGAGAACAAAGCCAATTGTCAAGGCTATCTTGTATCATGGTTGGTACCAATATGTAGAAAATAATACTATCAAACCATTAATAACATATTCAATTTAAATGTGTTGTTTTTTATATTCAATAATTTTATATGAATTTTCTTTAAATGTGATAGTTTTGTTTTCAAATAGTAAATATTTGAAAGATATTTAAAAAATTCGTGCATATATTTTTTTTTTAATATATTTTTTATGAATTCTGTTTACATATTTTAATATTCTATTTAATTAAAAAAGTATTTAAATAAATTTTAAATATTAACCCTTAAATACCCAGTCTATCTTTTTGGATACAACCGAGAAAAAAAGGTTATTTATTTTAAAATATTAAAAAAAAAAAAAAAATAAATAAAAAATAAATAATAAAATATTGCAAAAATTAAAATGCTGGATATGCAGTTTCACTCAGAAAATTGCAAGTATAAAACAAAAATTTAATTATTGGCATAACTTTGTTGGTTTGCGAAATATTGACCGTCGAATGCAAAAAATAGTTTTTTTCTTAAGTTTGTATGGAAAGTTCGCTTTTTGACATGAAATATCTTTTAAACTATTAACAATTTTAAAGTAGCATTTAACAAACAAATTTAGAGTTATCATAAAAACAATTGTTTTCCACGTTCTTGCCTTGAACTCCTGCAACCACGCTGATTGATGGTATACGTCGGAATGCCCACTGTTTCTTTTTGGATACAGCCATGTTTTCTTTAATAGCTCGTAAACAAAAATTTTGTCCAAAAAAATAAAAACGGGGTCGTGTTCAGGGGATCATTTAGCACAACATAATTTTTTTTTAATGAAATCGGTGGCATTTAAGGGTTAACGTAGTCGATTTATACAAATGCGTTATTGGTGCAAAAATTACTCGCTTTTTGGATAAATTAAAAAAGCTTTTGGATAAATTTAATATTTTTTCTCTTAAAAAAAATAAAAAACTGGCCATTTCAGCCCTTGAAAGGACTTTGACCTAGCTTCTTAGGATCAATTGTGTTGTGCGTGTTATTAAGTTTGTACACAATTGACCGAGCAATGGACCTACAGGCTTAACGCCGACTCCGAACGGCGATGAACGGAATGTTCTTATTCTCAAGAAGCTATACATGGCATTTTTATTACTCTCTGAGGTTTGCCATTGTCTGCAGAGAGGTGGGGGCCGTACAGAATAATTATTTTAATTCAAATAATTTACTGTCGCTGCTGGGGTTCGAACCTGGGTCTCCAGATTCGTTGACATAGCGGCCACGCACTTTAACCAACTACGCCACGGACCCACACATTTTTTTCTCTTAGTGTGCCAATAAACCTCAAACGATTCCGGAGATAAAACAGAAAATCCAACTGGCAATTGATCCAGAATCAGGCCGGAATGTCATGGAGAATTTCATGAAAAGGTATACAAACAAGGCGTATACAAACAAGTTCGGGGCGGCCATTGGAGTGATATTATGTTTCATCAATAACTTCCATGTCTCTTTTTCATAATTCAGTAAAAACTCACAGGCATTTCAACAAAACAATGGGTTTTTTTCTTAAATTAAATTATTACTTTTCGGACACCCTTTATTATTCTTGGTAAAATTAACAATAATTATAGCTATTATACTATCAGCTTTGTTAAACATCGAAAAGCTATAAAAACAGTTAAACAGTGAAAAAAATGCTAAGAAATATTTTAAAGCACAACCGCAATATTCTATTCTACGTTCCAAATATGGCACAGAAAAAACAAAAACAAATAAAATAAGCGACTATTAAATAATTATACGAATAACAAGCTGACAAATTGGCAGAAAATGCGGACAAACAGCAACAATGATCAACAAACAGATGGTAACTAAGCAGGTAGCGTGAACAATTTGGCTATATTTTCATGGATAAAAAATTTAAAAAATGAGTTTCGAAGAATTTTGAAGAAAACAATAACAACGGAACGGAAAAAATGCGAGACAGCTTAAAACCGGTTCGCTAATTATTAAGCCGATTAATTATGAATGAAACAAATTTAGGTAACTTTGACGAGAATCAGGTTTTTCTAATTTATTAAAATACAACAAATAACTTTTTGGAATTTCCGTGATTTATGCCAATTTTGATATTGATACGCATTTTTGAAAATGTGGGATCTATGCGGTGCTAGATTGAGCAGGTTGTCAAAAAAGTCAATAAAAACTGGAATTAAAACAACAATTAAACAGTTTTAGCAGATAGGAAAAAACCAGTCTAAGCAGCCTATTTAAGTGACATGGATTTAATGCTCAGTTCCTGGTTAAGATCAACTTCATTTCAATTGATACCTAAAACAGTTTAAATGCCTTTTCATAGAGTTGTAATACTTTTCTCGAGAAAGCTTAAGTAACAAATTTACAATCGATGCATGTCAAGGCAATGTCATAAAAAAAAAACAATGACACGACATAAATTTGAAAGCACTGACGCTCTGAGCGTGTATTTTTTTGGGACCACACCAACAACTATGCATTAAATTTAAGAGGTTTTTTTAGCCATGCATTCCTCATACCTCATAGATATGAAAAACTGAAAAACTATAAAGCCAACATTTAACTTAGGCTGTAAAACAATTTGTCAAAAGCAGCGAAAGAAGACTCTAAGAAACTCACAAAGAAGCTTATTGAAATAAAGAAACCGATAAGAAAATATTAAAAAAACTAAAAGCAACAAAAACTGTTATGTTTGAAATGATGCAATAGAGTTAAAATAAAAACCGTGTAAGACCTACAAGACTGCATTTAACAGCAACCTCAACAACAACAATAGCGCACAATAACGTTAAAAAAATAAAATCACTTAGCTGTCAAAAATGTCACAAAACAACACAGAAAAACATTTAAAAAACAAAAAATTAAAAAAAAAAGAAGCAGAGAAAACCCTGCTTGCAACAGCAAATAATGTAGAGAAAGAAAAACAAAGTGGCAACGCTCTGGGAATAAATTAAGAGCAACATCACAAACGTGAATACAGCCAAGTTTATGACAAGTTTCTCAAACTCAAAAGATTGTCACGGATGTGTTGGTATTCGTAAAAAAATGTCATAAAATGCAACAACAGCAGCGGCAGTGGCAATAATGTTGCTCAAATAACAGCAACATTAGTTTGGCCATGGAAAGCACAGACGAAGAAAAAGTAATGCTGCTGAAGAAGTTCTACAGCGAGTACATAAAGAAAAAAACCTCTTCATAAACGAGGAATGCATGCTCTGGGATTTAAACCAGACACTGCGGCGTTGATGGTAGAGCTTATGTAGAGATACGAGAAACTCATGGATTGAGTAGCAATAAAAATTTGTGAACTGCTTAATAAAACATAAAATAAACATAAATATTTTATATTCCCTGACCAAGTTTGCCGATTTTATTCACCACAAAGATATTTAGATTTTAAAGATTGAATAAATTTTATTTAAATACAGTTAAACGCACTTAAGTTAAACAAGATTATCAGGTAATTTTTTTAGAAATTTTCAATAAATTTTCTTATTTTCAATATTGTCTTCAATCTCTCTTAAGGCTTTGAAAATTTTTTATCATATATTAGCTCTTTTGTAGCCTATTTTGTACCATTTATTTATTTATTTTTTTATAGTATCGCCTGAGGTCGAAATTCGACCCTGTCAAAATCGATTTTTCTCTTGTTTTTTTTTTATTTAAAAACGCTTGGAAAAGTTTTAAATAAGTTGATTGTATCGTGGACACATCCGTAGAATTTGACGTGACAGAGTATCTTTATCATATTGTCCTTATTCTTGTCCCTTTACTTTCATTTGCTTCCAAACTTGACTTGATTCTCATTCTTATACTTATTCTTATCCTTATTCTTATTCTTATTCTTATTCTTATTCTTATTCTTATTCTTATTCTTATTCTTATTCTTATTCTTATTCTTATTCTTATTCTTATTCTTATTCTTATTCTTATTCTTATTCTTATTCTTATTCTTATTCTTATTCTTATTCTTATTCTTATTCTTATTCTTATTCTTATTCTTATTCTTATTCTTATTCTTATTCTTATTCTTATTCTTATTCTTATTCATATTCTTATTCTTATTCTTATTCTTATTCTTATTCTTATTCTTATTTTTATTCTTATTTTTATTCTTATATATAGATTTGTTCTAATAATTGTCCAAACTCTTGTTTTAATCCATGTCCAAATTCCTGAACTTATCATTGCTAAAATCCTTTTCTTATGCTTTTCCCTCTCCCTTTCTAAATCTTTGCCCTAAATATTTTTCTTAATGTGCTCAAATCCTTGTTCTACTCCTTGTCCTATTTCTTGTCCCTATACTTTTTCCAGTCTTGTCCCAAATATTGTTGCAGGTATGTCTCAATATTTGTCCTTACCCTTATTCTTGTCGAAGTCATCTTCCCAATTCTTCTATGAATTCTTGTCCTAATACTTGTCGAATTCTATACTCTAATCTTTGTCCAAACTTTTGTCCTACTCCATATCTTATTCCTGGTCCTAATCTTTATCCAAATCCTTGTTCTCATCCCTTGTCTAATCATTGTCCTAATACTTAACTAAATCCTTCTGCCCTTATTTTAATTGGAATTTAATTTTTTTTTTTGTGCTTTTGCCATTGCATTTGTAGCATTCAGGTTACTTTAAGAGGTATCATGTGACGGAAAACCTCAGCTTTACTGTCTTTCTATAAAATTTACCGTGGCGCCAATTGTCATAGAGTTATAAAGTTGCAATGTTTTTTGACGTGACGAAGTTACGTTGTACCGCTCAGGTTTCCAAAAAAGTTGAAAAATAAATTTTTTTAAAATTCATGTGCGTTGCATTGAATTTTTACTCGCTGAGTATAAGAGCTATGATTACAAAAATGGTATGACCGTAAAGGTTAATTCTTTGACTTCGTTATAAAAACAAAACAAAAATTCAAAACATCATCGGGTCGCAGGGGGAACTGTTTAAGCAACACAACTGAAAATTTGTTGCATGGAATTATTACTCGCTGAGTATTAGTGCTAGGATTAAAAATACGATACGCCAATAAAGGCCTACTGTAAGCCCTCACAACAAAACTAGACAAAAATTTTCTGACATCATGGGGACGCTGAGAGAGCCGCTCAAAGATCGATAACGCAACATTCATGCAGCGGCGTTTCATTGAATTTTTACTCAATGAGTATATAACCTACGATAAAAGTTTAAAAAGGAAAATGAAGGTTTTATACATGGCTTTACGACAAAAATAAAAAAAAAATTCCGGCGTCGTAAGGTCGTAAATATAGCAGCTTATGTAACAGAAATGTAATATCGTTGCATGGAATTATTACTCACTCAGGAGAAGTGCTACGGTAAATTTTGATTTACGACAGCATGGATGTGTTATTACGCTACACAACTACATTACAAAAAAATTCTTGTTGTCATGATTTCAGGGATGCAATCACATAATGCAGTAAAAATGCTACAGCCATGAAAAAACGTTGCATGGATTTTTAACTCTGTGACTACTGGTGCAACGGTAAATTTTAAGGAACGAAAACGAAGGTGAGGTCTTCGGGCATATGACAAAAATAAAAAAAAAAAATTGACGGCGTGTCAAAGACCCTCAGGGAACCGCCTAATGTGACGTATATGTATGCATCACTTTTGCTGGATATATTGAAATTAGAGCACAACCAATGGGGACGCAAAAAAAAAGCTAAAAGAAAAGCACCAACCCCAAATCCAACAACTCCAACTCCAACAACTCCAACTCCAACAACAACACCAACACCAACCTCAACACCAACACAAACACCAACTCTAACACCAACACCAACATCAACACCAACATCAACAACACCAACATCAACATCAACATCAACATCAACATCAACATCAACATCAACATCAACATCAACATCAACATCAACATCAACATCAACATCAACATCAACATCAACATCAACATCAACATCAACATCAACATCAGCATCAATATCAACATTAACATCAACATCAACATCAATATCAACATCAACATCAACATCAACATCAACATCAACATCAACATCAACATCATCAACATCAACATCATCAACATCAACATCAACAAACATTGGCATCAACATCAACATCAACATCAACATCAACATCAACATCAACATCAACATCAACATCAACATCAACATCAACATCAACATCAACATCAACATCAACATCAACATCAACATCAACATCAACATCAACATCAACATTAACAACAACAACACCAACAACAACAACAACATCAACATCAACATCAACATCAACATCAACATCAGCATCAATATCAACATTAACATCAACATCAACATCAATATCAACATCAACATCAACATCAACATCAACATCAACATCAACATCAACATCAACATCAACTTCAACATCAACATCAACATCAACATCAACATCAACATCAACATCAACACAAACATAAACATAAACATCAACATTAACAACAACAAGAAACTTCGTCACGTCAAAACCTACGGTTGTGTCCACGACAGAGCCAACTCTTTTTGTTTTAATTTTTACTGCATTAAAGAGGGCTGCCTCCGTGGTGGCAGGTCTCTTTTGTTGTAAGAGCAAGTAAAAATCCTTCATTTTTGTCTTATCACGTTTATCGTGCGGCATATACCCTCCAAGTAATAATTCTATGCAACGCCTTTGCATGATTGATGCATTTTGAATCTTGAACCGGCTCTCTCCGTGCTCTCATGACGGAATGATTTTGTCTACGTTTGAAATGAGGCTACTGAAGAGAGATAGAGATAGAGAAATCAAGAAAAAGCAACAACACCGATAATGCCACACAGCTTTGTTAAAGTGTCTGAGTCAATATCGAATTCTACCATGGTTGAATTAATAAGGTTGTCTCGGGGCTAATCGTACTCTCTTCTCAGTACTCACAATTGTCAAAATTGTTGTCAAATTGAAAAGCAAAAACAACAACTTCATCAGCTTTACATGTTATCAATTTTCGCTTTCAGATTTTGTATGAGCTGTCAACTTCGATTTGAAATTTATGGGAACTCGCTCTCACCCATGCGACAACCCTATTAATTCAACCATGAATTCTATTCTTCAGTTGCATTTTATCTAAATTTTTGCCAAACAATGTGCGTTCGTTTTAAAAGAAGCCTTAAATTATGGAAAAGTTTTACTTTGAGAGATGCAGTGGAACATTCCACAAAAATATTTTCAATAGTAAAGAATCGCAAGTTTAATTTTCGAATATGACGAACATTTTTTTTTTGAAAATTTGTATGCCATTTTAAAAACTGTAAATTTAGAAACACGGAAGAATATTCCAAGTATATTCAGCACTTAACATTCCACTGTACTCCCACTATGTCATCTACACAAATTGTGCTTATGTAATCAAAAATTACCGCAGATCGCAAGAAAAATTAATAAGTCTTACTTAAAAAAGTTTTCTGTATCCTATTGTAAAAAAAGTCTGATTTCACTTCATAAATCATCGTCAAAAATCACACGTTTCTTTAATTTTCTGTTTCCAACATCAAACAGGGTGACATATTCCCAACTTTCTTTTTATTCAATATAAGCTACTAGAATATGCTACCAAAGGGTGACATAAAGGTCGACAAAAAGCAGATACCAATGTACCGCCTTTACCCTATTTTTAAAATTTGTGTATCATATTCATGAAAAATTTATCACAAATAGACCACATTGGGAATACCCTATATTTTTCAGCTTAAATCTGTTTTTTTTCAATTTTTGCTTATCCTTAAAAAATGCTCATCTAGGTTGAGGTCTCGACTGTTGTGAACTTAATAATGGCAACCCATTAGAAGGTTTGGCAATATTAACAAAATTTTTCAAAGACCAAAATTTTATTTACATGTTATAGACTTATACTCGTAGAAGACATATAGGGCCGTTTAATAAAAAAGACATGTAGTATTAACCAATATTATTTACTCATATTTGTCGAAAAAAACCCGCCTTCTAAGTTTAACGAAAGAAATTAAATGGATTTAATTCACATTTTATGCAATTTTTTTGTTATTTTATTTTTACAATCTTATAAAAATATTTTAATTACTTATTTTCTTTTATTTACAGGTATGTACCTTGGATTTTAACTTTGTACTTTAAAAATCAGATAAGTATTAAGTTAATTTTTAAGTTATTTGAAAATCTCTTTAAAATGCATCCTTAAATGTTTCATTAAATTTATATCTATGACTTCTTAAGAAGCTTTCGCTTCATTTAATACCGATATAAAAAAAAATATTTTTAAAGTGAAAGCTCCTAAGCCCTTCCTTACTTTAGAATGGGTGTAAACCAATCTTACGAAATAACGGTCATATGTCATCACATGTTTGTCATCAAAAAAGCTTTTTTTTTTTTAGTTTTGATTTGTGTTATCGACATTGGTTGGGGTATTTACTAATAAATGAAGCCGTTGCGACTATTTATGAATTTATGAATATATCCGTGTTAGATAAAACATTTAATATGGCTGTTTTTTTGGGTAACTAGCAAGTGCTGTGCATTTACATCGATATATCGATAGCTTAATATAGCAATCAGAGCTATTTATGTCGTTTTTGCTCTGAACAACTTTGGTTTTTATTTTATTTCCTACTTTAATGTTAAAAGGTTCAACTTAGGACCGTAGCCAAGGAAACTTTTCCAGGTTAAATCAACCCCATAGGTTTTGAAATGTATTTATTTAATACATTTGTATGTAAATCGTTATTATAAATTCATATTTTTAATATTACATTTGTCTAAAAAATTCTTTGTTTTTAAGTTGAACTCGTTTCTTTAATATTTCTTTAAAATACAAAAAATTTAAAAATTATAAAAATATAAAAACTATCAGAAATATAAAAAATTTAAAAAAATAATATTAAAAAAAAGTTGAAAATATAAAAAATATAAAAAATATCAAAATATAAAAAATATTATAAAATATAAAAAGTATAAAAATGTAAGAAATAAAGTATAATCTAAAAAGGTATAAAAAATATTAAATTAAAAAAATAAAAAAACCATTAAATATGTAAGATATGACAAAATTATAAATTAAAAATTAAAAAATTTCAATTAAAAAAAAACAACAAAAAATTGAACAATGTAGAACATTTAATTATATAAATATTATAAAAATATTAAAATAAGAATATTTAGCAAATAATAAAAGAATTATATAAAAAAATAATAAAAGAATTATATAAAAAAAAGAATAAAAGAATTATATACCCTGCCTTAAAATTCACCTCATATGTCTTCATTGTTAACTAAAAATGAAAAATGGAAGCTTAAATATCGAATTTTGTGATGATAGCATGAAAATTACTGCTATAATCGTGATCACCCTTTTACGTTTTTTTAACGTGGGCGTATAAAAATAAAAAAAAATAATGAATAAAATAATTATATAAACCCTGCTTTTAATACTCGAAATGAGCCTTTATGGCTGTATTCCAAATTAACAATTAAAAAAATTAGGGAAATTTAAATCTGTAAAAAATCAGAAAAATTAATAAAAAAAATAATAAAAAAATATTTAAAAAATTAATTTTTATTATTTTTAACAAATTACTTTACTATTATTACTTTACTATTATTTACTAACAAATTTTATTATGTTTTGAATTCTTATTAAAGTCTCTCTTAATATAAGTATTAACTCTCGCAAAGAATTTACCACAACAACAAAATATTTAATAAAAACAAAAAAAGTCCATGCACTAAGGGAAATTATTTTACATATTATTAATAAATTAATTACATATTATAAATTTTATTTAAATATTTACGTGGATAAATCAAATATTTTCCTTACAACTCGTTTTTTTCCCGTATTTGAATTTTATTTATAGCACACCCCTACATACCTATAACATACAGCTGAAATAGCCGACAAGCAGAAACAACATCGCACTCTGTTCCTGCAGTTATCAATGAAGTTTTTAGAATTAAGATTCTTGCTTTGGGTTTCTTATAGTTCTCATTTGCTTTTTGTTATGAATATTATATAGCCTGGATGTTTGGCCAAGATTCTTTGTGAGTGCGATGAGTGGTCGCATGATACAATTATGTAAGGTTAGAGTGACAACCGGACATTTTCTCACGAATGTCTTGCAGCGATTGTCATTTGCCTGCATATTTTACTTTTTATTTTCTTTTCTACTTTTTCCTTGTCTAATTTATACTATTTTTGACTTTGGTGCCATAATATTGCAACAACTATCAAAAATAGTATAAATTTGAGATCGAAAAAAGTTAAAAAAAATTAAATGTACAAACAAATGGCATTTGATGGACGCAGCTCATGAGAAATATTTAAATATATTGTTTTAAAAGCAGGAAAATCACTTCGCGAAATCGCTTCAATTTTTTAAAGAGGTCATAATACCATCAAGAAAATCATTGACAAATACAAACAATTTTGAGCACTAGGGAACCAACATCAGGGACCAACGTTAATGCCAGTACAAAAAGACGTGCATTAAATGCAAATGGTCTATTTTGAAGAGTCCCACGAAAAAAGCCGTTTATATCAGAAAAAATCAAAGGCTACGCATGGATTTTGCTAAAAAGTATGAAATTTCATTTTGGAAAAACATAGTTTTTAGTGACGAAAGCATATTTCAAATATTTGAAAAAAAAAATCTACAAAAAATATGGAAAAGCAAAACTCAGGAGTTGAAGGAGCAAAACATTTCTTCTACAATAAAGCATGCTGGGGGCTCGGTGATGGTGTGCGAGTGTATAACTGCAAGCGGTGTAGGAAATTAAACGTTTATTGACAGTACAATGAATTAATTCGATTACTTTAAATTTTAAAAGAACATTTGCAGACCATCGTTAAGAAATTTGGACTGGATCGCTTGTAGATGTTTCAGCAGGAAAACGAACCAAAACATACAGCCCAGGTAGTGAAGGGAATGGTTGCTGTGCAAAACTCAAGACAGCTGGATCACCCCACAATCACCGGACCTCAACCCAATAGAATATTTGTTGGAACATCTGGATAGACAAATAAGAAAGAGGACGATATCCAGCAAGGACTCACTGAAAGTCGTTTAACTTGAAGAATGGCCCAAAATTTCATCAAACGTAACAACGAAATTTGTAGAATCAATGCCAAGACGGTTGAAAGCTAGGAAAACAAAATAATTTTAATAATTGGACTGAAGTTATTTTTTTCTTATTTGCAACTATAAGTGTACACTTTGTTTTGACTCGAAGAAAATGGAGTATTTTTCGTTTTTGAATTATGTGAAAATTTGTTGTAAAATAACTTATATTTTTAGTTAGTATATAATAAGAGCATAAATTATTAATTCCAAAAATACTAAAATTTTTTATAAAATAGCTTTTTAAAATATTGAAATAAAGTAAAAAGTATTAAAACATATGATGTACGCTTTGTTTTGACGCTCACTGTATATAAAAAAATTAAATATAAACAAATTAATATCAAAAATATAAAAATACTTGCATGATAAAAATAAAATATTAAAAAATAAAACATTACATACCAAATAATTAAAAATATACAATAATATTTATCAAATTAGATATTTTCATAGGTAATATTTAATCATTAAATTCCAAATGAAACCTCATTTGACGTAAGACACTATTTAAAAGGGGAATAAGAAAAGCTGCTTTTCTTATTACTTACTTTTCTGGTCATATAGCTCTACAATTCTTGTTCCCTTAAATATTCCAAACGTGTTGTGAATTTTTCACCAAAGGCGCTCCAAGCAAATAAATCAAGGGAGTTGCCACCCATTAATAATCTATTATTGCCATATTAGAAATTAACAACGGCTTAAAAACATTCTGAACAATTTAATTATTGAAAAATATTTCACATAAATTATACGCCCCTTAATAAATAACTGACATAATTAACGACGGCGACAAAAGAGAACAAAAGATAACAATGAGTGCATGGAAAACATTTCGCCCCCGCTGTCCGAACGATTTTGTAGTAGTGAGTTTGCTAAAAAAAAAAAGAAAAAAAAACATTTGTTTACTTATGAACACATTTGATTTATTGATTGTTGAAATGCTCTAGAATGGAGCTAAGCCACAAAATGGTTGAACCAAGATAATGTTGACCTTGAGAAATGTGACAGAAATTTGCTAACGAAACCTTTTTTTCTCATAAAAAAGAGCTGCTTATGACAGTTTTATTTTTTTATTATTATTTTCCCCTCTACATCAATTGATCTGCTATAATAATTTCAACCGTCGCAACTTATGCAAGCTTTCCATATTTGTTCCAACATATTAAGTTTGCATCAACTTCCTTTTCCGCCTGTTTAACTTTCACAACAACTTTTCAAATCTATCTATTCACTTTAAGCTCATTTGCTGTTAAGTGCACTCGTCGTCCTCCGCGCTTGCTCTTGCTTGGCATCATCTCCTACTATACAGTCCACTGACTGTTGATGTCTTTCACTCAAACGACTTTCATTAGAAATTCTCTGCTTTAACTTGGCGGCACAAATCAATAGATTTTCTCAACTTTCTTCGTTTAACTGCCGGCTGCATTTTGTGAGGGTTCGTAGGTCGTTGGCTGGTCACCTAAGCCACCTTCAACACTCATCAGTCAACCCTTTTTTGTGCATTTCCGCAGAGTCATTTCATAAAATTAATTGCTTGCAACTTGATCTTTATAATTAAATAATTTTAGACAGAAGGCAAAATAACAAAAAATAAAAATACATAAAAAACAAACGAACCCACAATTGAACCTTTGCTCAACCTCAAGATCATTAAAAAAGTTGCAGCTTCTTCATCAACCTCAGACAGAAGTTGATGAGCTAAACATCACAATTAATCGCGGTGGCAAAATGTTCAATTAATGTCTACACCATAAAATGACATTTAATTTTATTGTTGTTGCTGTTGTTGTTGTTGTTGTTGTTGTTGTTGTGTTGGTTGGTGGTGGTGCTGATGATTATGTATTTGTTGGTAATGATGATAATGATGATGTTTTTTAAGACGTTGATGGCGATGACGATGATTATGATGAGGTTGGTAATGATGATGTTGGTAATGATGATGATGACAATGATGTTATTGTTGTTTTTGTCATTGTCTTGTTGGCGTATGTGTCATTAATGGCGCTTTTGTTTTTATGTATGTTTTTGTTGCTTTTTTGACGTGACGAAGTTACGTTATACTGCTCTAGTTTCCAAAAAAGTTGAAAAATGAATTTTTTAAAAATTCATCTGCGTTTCATTGAATTGTTACTCGCTGGGTATAAGAGCTATGATTAAAAAAATAGTATGACTGTAAAGGTTAATTCTTTGGCTATATTAAAAAAACAAAAAAAAAATTTAATACGGCATAGGGACGGCGTAAGCAACGCAACTGAAAATTTGTTACATGGAATTATTACTCGCTGAGTATTAGTGCTAGGATTAAAAATACGATACGCCAATAAAGACCTACTGAAAGTCCTCACAATAAAATTAGACAAAAAATTTCTGACATCATGGGGACGCTGAGAGAGCCGCTCAAAGATCGATAACGCATCATTCATGCAGCGGCGTTGCATTGAATTTTTACTCAATGAGTATATAACCTACGATAAAAGTTTAAAAAGGAAAATTAAGTTTTTATACATGGCTTTACGACAAAAATAAAAAAAAAATTCCGGCGTCATCAGGTCGTGAATATAGCAGCTTATGTAACAGAAATGTAATATCGTTGCATGGAATTATTACTCACTCAGGAGGAGTACTACAGTAAATTTTGTTTTACGACAGCAGGGATGTGTTATTACGCTTCACAACTAAATTACAAAAAATATTTTGTTGTCATGATTTCAGGGATGCAATCACATAATGCAGTAAAAATGCTACAGCCATGAAAAAACGTTGCATGGATTTTTAACTCTGTGACTACTGGTGCAACGGTAAATTTTAAGGCACGAAAACAAAGGTGAGGTCTTCGGGCATATGACAAAAATAAAAAAAAAATTTGACGGCGTGTCAAAAACCCCCAGGGAACCGCCTAATGTGACGCATATGCATCACTTTTACTGGATTAATTGAAATTAGAGCACAACCAATGGGGAAGCAAAAAAAAAGCTAAACGAAAAGCACTCCAAATCCAACAACAACTCCAACACCAATACCAACACCAACACCAACACCAACACCAACACCAACACCAAAACCAACACCAACACCAACACCAACACCAACACCAACACCAACACCAACACCAACACCAACACCAATACCAACACCAACACCAACAATAACATCAACATCAACTTCAACATCAACATCAACATCAACATCAACACCAACACCAACACCAACACCAACACCAATACCAACACCAACACTAACAATAACATCAACATCAACATCAACATCAACATAAACATCAACATCAACATCAACATCAACATCAACATCAACATCAACATCAACATCACATCAACATCCACATCAACATCAACATCAACATTAACAACAACAGCAAGAAACTTCGTCACGTCAAAACCTACGGGTGTGTCCAGGGCACAGCCAACTCTTTTTATCATTTTAGTTTTCTTTTTTTTTTTGACATTTTCGTCTTTAGCTAGTTTTGAGCTGCGTTTGACAGTTTGACGCTTGCGTCTTATTTATGTGTTGTCCCCACAAATTATAAAAATTTATTTTTAAAAAATTACTGTTAAAATGTCTAATTTTTTTTTGTGTTTTTTTTTATATTTTTGACCTTGTTACGCCTTTTAATGCCTTTATCTGCCCTTCTATGATTATTTTCAATATTTGTCGTTTTTACATGATCTGTTTTTTGCATCAATTTTTATGTTTTTATTTTCTTTTATTAACTCACATATCCTCCCACATTTTTATGAATTTTTTTTCTTTTATGGAGCTGGATAACTTTGTACAGCTCACTAAAAAGCTCATAAATTTGCGAATATTCTGGTCAGTGTTCAAAATAAGCTTTTTTATTATGATTGTGTGTTTTTTTTTTCTTATATATATATATACATATATCCTCATTCGATTTCATATCTACACTTTTCATATTTTCCATTTACATATTTAGTGTCTAAAGAGCTTTCACCATATCCGACAATCGTCCACAGATTTTTTTGTGTGGGTAGTTGAAAATGCAAAGGTCTACATGGAAAGTTCATGTATAAGAGAATTAAAAATAAAACAAATTTTTTGTGATATAACGGGTACTTTCATAAAAAAGACTACTAATCTAACATTTCATAAGACCTCATTTTTGGAATTATAAAGTAGAATATGGTGTCTTGAGAACATATTTTTTGGAAAATGTCGAGATTATTTAGGCATTAAAGTTACAAAGGGTATTCCCGACTGCCATTCTACATTTTTAGCAAACTTACAACTGTCCATTACCATTTCTTAATTTTTTTTTTCTTTTTTCCAAATTGTACGTCATTGTCTGTCAACCAAACAAAAATTGGATTCATGTCCTACGATTTTTTAAACTCTTATTTTAAAAATTTTTTATTTCGGCAGTTATGTAATTTGAAAAATTTTAAATTTGTGATCTATTGTGTAATATCATCGAAAGTGAATAAATGAAATCAATAAGATAATTTTGCAACCAATGCAAGTTTTTTAAAATTTTAAATTTGTAAAAAAAGAAATAAATTAAAAACATAAAAATATATTAAATTAAAGCACAATAAAAATAACAAAATAAAATTAAAAAAACAGAAAACAAAAAACGAAAACCTAAAAATTCAAAAAAACTAAAGTCAAAACGTAAAAACTAAAAATTAAAAATTTGAAATTATTATAAATTTTAAATTATAAATAATAAATTATGAATTATAAATTATAAATTATAAATTATAAATTATAAATTATAAATTATAAATTATAAATTATAAATTATAAATTATAAATTATAAATTATAAATTATAAATTATAAATTATAAATTATAAATTATAAATTATAAATTATAAATTATAAATTATAAATTATAAATTATAAATTATAAATTATAAATTATAAATTATAAATTATAAATTATAAATTATAAATTATAAATTATAAATTATAAATTATAAATTATAAATTATAAATTATAAATTATAAATTATAAATTATAAATTATAAATTATAAATTATAAATTATTAATTATAAATTATAAATTATAAATTATAAATTATAAATTATAAATTATAAATTATAAATTATAAATTATAAATTATAAATTATAAATTATAAATTATAAATTATAAATTATAAATTATAAATTATAAATTATAAATTATAAATTATAAATTATAAATTATAAATTATAAATTATAAATTATAAATAATAAATTATAAGTTATAAATTATAAATTATAAATTATTATAAATTATAAAGTATAAATTGTTTAAACTGTTAAAAACCTGTAACACACTTGGCATCGATGAAGTTGTTCACAGACTTTGTTGCTTGATTTCACCATAATAATACTCTAAGTTAGGCTTGGGCATTTTAGTTCACCACAAAGATCGCTCTTTTTAGTTCAATCGTAAGTAATGAACTAGTTCGTTTATTTAGTTTGTTCGTTCTTTTTGTTCGTTGCATGTTTTACTTCGTTTGTTCTCTTAGTTCTTTTAGTTCGTTAGGTTTCGTAGTTCAGTTGGTCCATGATACAATTACCAGGTAGTATTAATCGCTACTTTTACTCGTTGCTTTAAGCATATAGTGTCAAATAGAAGTATTGCAATCACAGCAAGAAGTAAAAGGGGATTTTTTTTGGTTTTTTATTCTTAAACCAATCATTTTAAATATTTAGAAGGAAGTGATTAATGAGGAAATTAAATCTCTGTTTAGGTTTTGCTTTATTTTTTATATTTAATACAAATATAATGAAATGATTAAATTGTAGTATTCATCTTTATTTTATTAACACTCCCTCATGTAAACTTAAAAAATTATTTGAAGACTGCATCAACAATAACAACAAAACCCAACAACAGCAACAAATTGTTAGAAAAGTTAGTATATAATGGGTGTTTTTTTTAGGGGTTTGTTTTTCGAATAGAGATAAAACTGGCATTTTGTGGTCTAATCTGGCAACTCTAATGTCGTTTATGTTCAGTTTGGTTTGCCATTTCATCATGAACAGGTTGACAAAAGAACAACGCTTGCAAATCGTGCAAATTTATTTCGAAAATAATTGTTCAGTTCGCGAAGTTTACCGCAAGCTCCGTCCTTTTTATGGTCGACATAATCGTCCATCAGAGCAATTAGTTCGGTTAACCGCTTCGGTTCGGTTAGTGCGCACCGAAGAAACAATTGCCGCTGTGGAGCAAAATGTTGAAGAGGACCCGAATGAATCGATTCGCCACCGTGCACAGCAATTGGAGCTTTGTCCATCAACTTTATGGAAGATTTTGCGCAAAGATCTTGGCTTGCGACTTTACAAGATCCAGCTTGTGCAAGAATTAAAGCCGCGAGACCATGCAATGCGTCGTGATTTTGGTGTATGGGCCGAAAATGAGATTGATCTCGATGCTGATTTTCATCGCAAAATTTTGTTCAGTGATGAGGCTCATTTTTGGTTGAATGGCTACGTCAACAAGCAAAATTGCCGCATTTGGAGTGAAGAGAATCCACATGAGATCCTTGAGACGCCATTACTTTCACAAAAACTGACTGTTTGGTGTGCTCTAATGGCTGGTGGAGTCATTGGGTCATACTTCTTCCGAAATAATGCTGGAGAGTCAGTTACCGTTTATGGAGACCGGTATAGAGCCATGATAACCGACTATTTTGTTCCCGAATTGGATGGCATGAATGTGGATGAGTTGTGGTTCCAACAAGACGGCGCTACATGCCACACAGCGCACGTCACAATCGACTTATTGAAGGAAACATTCGATGAGCGCATAATTTCGCGGAATGGACCTGTCAATTGGCCACCAAGATCGTGTGATTTGACACCATTGGATTATTTTCTTTGGGGATATGTGAAGTCGCTCGCCTACGCCAACAAACCAGAAACGTTAGGGGACTTGGAGGCCAACATTCGTGGCGTTATTGCCGACATACGGCCCCATATGCTCGAAAAAGTGGTTGAAAATTGGACCTGTAGAATTGGCTTTATTCGAGCCAGCCGCGGCGGCCACATGCCCGAAATCATATTTAAACATTAATGGCATAAAATTATCCTTCCAATAAAGCCAAATTGATGGACATTAAAACGATTTTCTTGTGTATTATTTCAATTCGAATTATAAATTATAAATTATAAATTATAAATTATAAATTATAAATTATAAATTATAAATTATAAATTATAAATTATAAATTATAAATTATAAATTATAAATTATAAATTATAAATTATAAATTATAAATTATAAATTATAAATTATAAATTATAAATTATAAATTATAAATTATAAATTATAAATTATAAATTATAAATTATAAATTATAAATTATAAATTATAAATTATAAATTATAAATTATAAATTATAAATTATAAATTATAAATTATAAATTATAAATTATAAATTATAAATTATAAATTATAAATTATAAATTATAAATTATAAATTATAAATTATAAATTATAAATTATAAATTATAAATTATAAATTATAAATTATAAATTATAAATTATAAATTATAAATTATAAATTATAAATTATAAATTATAAATTATAAATTATAAATTATAAATTATAAATTATAAATTATAAATTATAAATTATAAATTATAAATTATAAATTATAAATTATAAATTATAAATTATAAATTATAAATTATAAATTATAAATTATAAATTATAAATTATAAATTATAAATTATAAATTATAAATTATAAATTATAAATTATAAATTAAAAATTATTAATTATAAATTATAAATTAAAAATTATTAATTATAAACTATAAATTATAAATTATAAATTATTAATTTCAAATTATAAATTATAAATTGTTTAAACTGTTAAAAACCTGTAACACACTTGGCATCGATGAAGTTGTTCACAGACTTTGTTGCTTGATTTCACCATAATAATACTCTAAGTTAGGCTTGGGCATTTTAGTTCACCACAAAGATCGCTCTTTTTAGTTCAATCGTAAGTAATGAACTAGTTCGTTTATTTAGTTTGTTCGTTCTTTTTGTTCGTTGCATGTTTTACTTCGTTTGTTCTCTTAGTTCTTTTAGTTCGTTAGGTTTCGTAGTTCAATTGGTCCATGATACAATTACCAGGTAGTATTAATCGCTACTTTTACTCGTTGCTTTAAGCATATAGTGTCAAATAGACGTATGGCAATCACAGCAAGAAGTAAAAGGGGATTTTTTTTGTTTTTTATTCTTAAACCAATCATTTTAAATATTTAGAAGGAAATGATTAATGACGAAATTAAATCTCTGTTTAGGTTTTGCTTTGTTTTTTATATTTAATACAAATATAATGAAATGATTAAATTGAAGTATTCATCTTTATTTTATTAACACTCCCTCATGTAAACTTAAAAAATTATTTGAAGACTGCATCAACAATAACAACAAAACCCAACAACAGCAACAAATTGTTAGAAAAGTTAGTATATAGTTGTACACAGTTGTATAATATAAAAGTAAGTACAACTGTGTTGGCAGTGTCCGCCATAGCGCAAAAGTTCTTATATGTATGTATGTATGTATGTATGCATCTCGCTCGAAACATATAAGGGGTATTCACGATCAGGAGCTTTTTGTAGAACTCTTGTGCAAAAGAGAAAAAGTGAAACAAAAAAGAGCTCTACAATAACAAAATACACCTTCTGTTCTTTTCTGCTCAAGCGCACTGGCGATACCCTGTAGCTCTTTTGTAGTGTGCTTGAGCTCTTGAGTTCATTTTGTGAATTTTTGACAGCAAGCAGATAGTGATGGTATATTGTGTACACATCTAGGTACTAACTTCTTTAATATCATAATTTCACATCACTAAATTTCAAAGCGGACTGAACTTAACTTCAATTGCTAGGCCTGTGTATGGGGTGTGTTCACAGCTTGTTGCGCTTTTTTGCTCTTTTGCACAAGAGGTCTACAAAGAGCTCCGGATCGTGAATACCCCTATAGAAACAAATTCGTTCTTGATGTAAGCAACATGGTGATATGATATCGCGATTCTATTTTACGCTTTACCAAGAAGTGCTCAACGTGCTAAAAAAGTTTTCATTTCAAAAATATAAAAATTGTTACAAAAATCGCGCTATTTTAATTTTCAATAATACAATAAGCAACATTGTTTGCACCTACTCGTTATATTTTGACACTATATGCCCATATTGACAGTTTTTCCACGGCTGATTATCAGCGAATAATACTACCTGGTAATTGTATCATGAGTTGTCTTTTAGTTCGTTTCGTTTACTCGTTCATGTTCAGGTATATACAACAAACTTGGTATGAATATGTGAGCCATCAAATCCAACATTTCTATTAGTGCAGACACAAAAAGTCTCAAACCAAGTCTCAAACCAAGTCTCAAACCAAGGACTCAAACCATAGATTGGTAAATTTAGTTATTTTCCTCTCGTTCGTTTTGTTCCTACTTGCTGCAATATCAATTGAACTAAAATGAACTAAAAGAACTAAAAGAACGATTAACACTGAACTAGTTCACATAGTGGCGTCCGTGGCGTAGTCGGTTAAAGTGCGTGGCCGCTATGTCAACGAACCTGGAGACCCAGACAATGGCAAACCTCAGAGAGTAATCAAAATGCCATGCAAAGTTTCTTGAAAACAAAAACATTCTGTTGATCGCCGTTCGGAGTCGGCGTTAAACATGTTGGTTCGGTTCTCGGTCAATTGTGTACAAACTTAATAAACACGCACAACACAATTGATCATAAGAAGCTAGGTCAAAGTCCTTTCAAGGGCTGAAATGGCCAGTTATTTATTTTTTTTTAGTTCACATAGTTCATGAGTGGGAATCGTTCAATTGAACTAGTTCGTTCATGAACTACCCAAGCCTACTCTAAGTCCGTAAACGAAGATGCAACATAATGCGATCTTGGCTGCCTCAAAACAAATTTCATTGGCTGGTATTTTTCAACTTTTGGTCTTTTTCAACAATTCTAGAGCTATTTGAACAAATCACATCCTCAATCTCAACCTCAGAACCTCTAATTTCTCAACATCATCTTGTAAGAGGGCGACATCGATCTCATCCAGAAGCTGCTGATCTTCATCTTCGCTATCACAGGCATTAAGTAATTGGCAAATTTGGTTTTTCGAAATAGTTAAAACGTTTTGTTCTCTGCATTTTCGCAGAACTTGAATTGCACAATTTTATTTAAAACTGGCTTTTCGCACACTGATACTTACTATATCATGTGTTTGACGCGCAAAATAATCAACATCAGCTGCTATTATCATTATTTCTAATAAAACTACCAAGAAGGAAAAGTTACCTTTAAGGACGATTGGGTGATAAAATAACCCGGGCATTTTTGCAATAGTTACAGTAAAAACTACTTTTTTCTTATTGCACTTTTGTATAGAACAGTGGGGCCCAAGAAATTTTAGCCGCGGGCCAATACTTAAAAAACAAACAAACAAACACAAAAACTTGCTCATCGTTGCGTTTGGCAAAAAAATCAAACATAACAAAAAAACAATTACAATGCCATAAAATCACATGTAATGTGGTGTGTAAGAAAATGTGGTTTATTTATTTTTTTTTTTTAAATATATTGCGATATATTGCGATATATTGCACTGCGACAAGATTTAATTTCTGTTACAATAACAATGCTTGAATGAAAAATTACTCGACACACAAGTAACGGGACAATCAGCTTCAGCATCGATATCATCGAGTGTGCGTTTTTTTATTTTGGCTTTGCATGCATTTGTTTTTGTAAAGTTCGCTGGAAAATGTGCTGAACACTGAACGAGTGCAGTTTGTGTTGTTGTTTGTTGCAGGGGTTTTTTGATTTTGGCTCACCGCAAAGACAAAATTAAGATAAAATTTGTATGAAGGGCCACGCGGGCCATACGGGCAACTACGTGGGCATGTTTGGTATAGAAATATGCCATCGCTGATGGCAACTCCACAAAAAAATTTTAAAACTTACAGCGGCTTATTTGTCGTCCTCAAATGGTTTATAAGAAGAACAAAATTATTATTTCACTTTAACTGGTGTTTAAAATTCTGTATGATGTGGGTTAAAATATATTAATTTTTTTGCACAAACTTTTCTGTGTTCACAACGCAACTTCTCACACTAAAGTGATCACAGTAAAAAACCGAAACGGCAAAATCCGATCAATCCTTAATGAGAATTACCAAGAGATAAATAACCGCTATGACTGCTGCCAATTCAAATAAGAAAACATTTCATTTGTGCATTAAAGCGAAGTTATGCCCTAAGTGCCCTGAGGCACTTATAAAGGCTAGAGGGTTAATATGTTTAAGAATTCCTAAGAGAATTGTGCTTATTTAACAATTCTTCATTTCATTCTTAGTATAGAATCCTGGCTTAAACTGTAGTATATAAATTAACTAAAAGCTTATTTAGCAAGATTTTTTCTGAATCTTGTTGCACTTACCCAACCTCCTCTCTTGCCCTAACAATCCCTACTAGCTGATGGCGATGGCTATTAAATTGCCTTATTTTCTTTAAGGCCATCAATGAAGGCGGCCCAAGGTTGTAATAAATATCACTAACTTAGTAATACTCGTATATCCAAAATTTTAAATCCACCCGCTTTAACTTTAACCTACATTACCTCGTTATCAGTGGTTTGACCATAAACACAATTCTTGCTAAATTTTATCTCATAAACGCATAAGCTCACATATACATTCGCATATACTACATACACTGATATTTATATCCTCGTCTTGGGACAATTCAAATATTTATCTTGCATCTTATGTATTTTATTGTTGTTTTGCTTTGTTTGCTTGCCTACAAGGTTATGTTTAATATCCTTAGACAGTCAAAGTTTCACGATTATATAACATACACATTGTCCTTGTTGTTTTTGATTTTGTTATTTCTCTTCTTGTTTTTGTGATTGTTTTCATAGTCTGTTTGTTCATACCAAGCCGCAGATATATTATTTTCAAGCGTGGAATGTTAACATTGCTGATGTTGCGATTATTTTTATTATTATATGATATGCCTGTCGCCGGTTTTGGTATTCTTGCCAATAAAGACCATATTAAAGATGAAAAATGTTGGATTGGAAGTGGGTGTTATTTCAATGTGCTTAACTGTTATTAAGCTTTTGTCCTTGAGGGTTAATAGCGAATCTTTTGGGAGCAAACAACTTTTTTCAACTGCTTGATAAATACTTTGTAGATTATATTTCACTTATAATCATTAAGATATCTGTTTCAATACAAGTCGCTTTTATCATTGCTGTACTTACTGAAGAAGTCAGTGCTTAAGAAATTATTAGAAGAAGCAATAAATCTAAAATAACGACGTTTTCTCTTCAACATTGTCTATAGTTTATTAAATTATTAAAGAAAACAAAAGCGAATAAGCGAAGGTTAATAAATTTTGCCAAAGGTATTCCAAATAGCCTTTTCATGCATTTTTCAAAAGTATTCAGTTTTGTATCTCAAGGCAAATATCAAATCGCATATGAAAAGAGGCTTATTTTTGGATTCTAAAGACCCAGCGCTTTATTTTGCAGTTTTGATTTAGTTCGAACTTTTCACATAATCCTTTTGTGTTATTTCCAACATAATTTAATCTTTGAAGAATTTTTCAAAATATAAACGTTTTATATTGAAAACATGAAGACAAAGAAGGCAACAACCAACAACAACAAAAACGGCTCTGTATAGAGCAAATCACACAGCTTGACTATACAGACTGTTTCGTTGGCCGCTACACCAACTCATCAGTAGTCTTTGCATGACTACTCACTGTGGTCCACTCAAGCTACTTAGGTTCTCCTTATACTGCCAATTATGCCGAGAAAGTTACCCGAAATTTATTTTTGACAGAGAGAACGCTTAAATTAGTAACTGAATTCTTATCTATTTCGATGCACCCTGTTGTCAAGGTTAACCTAAATCGTATCATACTTTTAGGCATAGCCTTAACTCAAGTGCATCAAGTGTTATTTTGCTGTTTAAGCTCCTCCCTTTTTCCACACTTCTATTTTTAGTGTTCAGTTAGTTTAACTGATGGTACACCTAAGATGGTGTGTAGACCATTTTGTTAGGAAAGACTTTGTTGTTTTTATGTAAGGTTAAATATTGGTAAGATCAAATATTAAGATTATAAACGTTTTATATAAAAAATAAATTAAAAAACAACTTACTACATATTGATAATTTCTTCCCTTAATTTATTGCTTTGTCTGAAAACTTTATGATCAGTTGCTTGTGCGTTTTGTTAAATATTTGTTTAGAAATTATCGAGAACTGATCCTATTAGTGTTGTGCCAAATGTGGACGGCTAATATCTATGACTTCACGAAGAATACGACATTACTTGCTTTCTGAGTGAAGTCACGGCCGATCAGAATTATTAAATTCTATTGAAAAATATTTTGTGTCATATGAGAGTCGAGCCTGGACTGGCGGATTCTTCCAGTTTGTTGCTATCGAAAGTCACACACGCTTACTTGTTCAGTCAAGACCACCGTGTAAAAAAATTATTACGAAGAGTGTCTAGTAAGGAACTGTTACATTTAAACTAAAAATTAAATTTGAGTTTCTAAACTACCTCTTTTATTACATTTATGTCGGTCTCTACCACTACCTCTTTCTTTCTTTATGTGTATCTTTATGTTTATCTTTATCTTTATTTCTATATTTATTTTTTATCTTTATTTTTATCTTAATCTTAATCTTAATCTTAATCTTAATCTTAATCTTAATCTTAATCTTAATCTTAATCTTAATCTTAATCTTTATCTTTATCTTTATCTTTATCTTTATCTTTATCTTTATCTTTATCTTTACCTTTATCTTTATTTTTATCTTTATCTTTATCTTTATCTTTATCTTTACCTTTATTTTTATTTTTATCTTTATCTTTACCTTTATCTTTATCTTTATCTTTATCTTTATTTTTATCTTTATCTTTATCTTTATCTTTATCTTTATCTTTATCTTTATCTTTATCTTTATCTTTATCTTTATCTTTATCTTTATCTTTATCTTTATCTTTATCTTTATCTTTATCTTTATCTTTATCTTTATCTTTATCTTTATCTTTATCTTTATCTTTATCTTTATCTCTATCTTTATCTTTATCTGTATCTTTATCTTTATCTTTATCTTTATCTTTATCTTTATCTTTATCTTTATCTTTATCTTTATCTTTATCTTTATCTTTATCTTTATCTTTATCTTTATCTTTATCTTTATCTTTATCTTTATCTTTATCTTTATCTTTATCTTTATCTTTATCTTTATCTTTATCTTTATCTTTATCTTTATCTTTATCTTTATCTTTACCTTTATTTTTATCTTTATCTTTATCTTTATCTTTGTCTTTGTCTTTGTCTTTGTCTTTGTCTTTGTCTTTGTCTTTGTCTTTATCTTTATCTTTATCTTTATCTTTGTCTTTGTCTTTGTCTTTGTCTTTGTCTTTGTCTTTGTCTTTGTCTTTGTCTTTGTCTTTGTCTTTGTCTTTGTCTTTGTCTTTGTCTTTGTCTTTGTCTTTGTCTTTGTCTTTGTCTTTGTCTTTGTCTTTGTCTTTGTCTTTGTCTTTATCTTTATCTATTTAACTATTTAGTCATCAATGTCTACCAAAATGTAATATACTAGTATAACATCATATGAAAATTAATGTTTCAAATCGGTGCACATTTTAGTGAAGCATGACATGGATGTCCTAAGCGTGGTGGATAGAAACATGAGAATATGAATGTGAGGCAATCCCACCCATAAACTTCTCTACCACCAAATACAACTTCAAGTCTTAAATATTGATGAGTTTTCATTTTCTGCTGATTATTATTATTATTGTTGGGATTTGCACTGCGACCTCAAGATCCATTGGGCTCCTTCATGGACCTAAAGGTCCTTTTTTAGTCCAATCTCTGAGATAAATGCTAGTATATGTCCTATATCTATTGATTTTTATAAATTACTAGCAAATACCCGCTGCTTCGCCGGCGATAAAAATATTAAATATCATTAAAAACTTTAAATCTTAAAATTTAACAGCCGTATTCATATTGAAGTGGGAAGAGTGTAAATAATGGTTTGTGTATAAGATAAATTCAGTGACTTGTTATTTATTTGTCGCAATTTCGTCAAGATTTTGATATTTAAAAATCAATAGTTTTTCTAAAGGCCTGACTATAATAGCCACATGCTGGCATACGCTAATGCCAAAATTTAAACGAAAAGCCAACAGGCTGTTGTCAAAATCAAAAATGTCCATAATTGCCATATACTGACTTTGAGAAGTGTCACAAAATAGTTTGTTTTTATTTGAGCTTATTTGTGAGATTTTTTTCAAAATTAATGTGCAAAATAATATAAAAAAATTTAATAATATAAAGCCTTCGCTGTTTGGCTTCAATGATTACTTCCATAAGTTCGAATATACAATTATTTGACATTTGCCTATGCTGTGAGCGATTTGAGTCGCTCTACAAAAAGCCACTGAAAGTCAACGAAACTTAACGAAACTATGGCAATTCCAATTATGGGTATGCTCATATATTTACATGGGGTCGCTTTCATTTTGAAAGATCCGTCTGCCAGCATGTGGCTATTATAGTCAGGCCTTAAGCCATCTGCACTGAAATAATTGTCATTTTATTATTTTTTTTTTTTATAAATATTTTGAAATCTTTGACAAATTTTCTTGTTTTTATTTTCTTTTTTTGGAAGTTTTTTATATATTTTGAATTTTCTTGACATATTTTCCAAATGTTTGAAATATTTTGAAGAATTTTAATTATTTTTGACAATATTTGTGCTCAAATGAGAGCAAATAATTTAAAAACTGCTTTATGAGAGGTGTGTTATAAACCTTAAAAAAAAAATTTAAATTTCAACCATATTTAAAAATCCTCTAATTTATAAACAAACATTTTCAAACACTTTTTGACATTTTGTTTGTTTTTGAAACATTTAGAAATAATTTGATACATTGTTGACAATATTTTTTGTGCTTAGATGAGAACAAACAAATTTTTAAAATGCTTTATCGAGGGTTTATTGAAGGTTTCAACCATTTTTAAAATTCTCTTATTTATTTTAAGCATTTAAAAGAGCTTTTGAAAGCTGTTGAAACGTTCAACATGAAAAATGTTTTTAAATTTTTTTTCGATTTTTTTCTTATGAAGGCTTTGTAAGAGGCTCATAATTTTTTATGAATACAGCCGTTTAAATTTCGGTAAAATTGTATATTTGTGTTGGAGCGACTTAGTAGTTCCATCCGAATAAAGTAACCAGCTAACTAATGTAATAAAAAATAACTAAAGTAATAAACTTTCTGTATCTTCCTGATCATTTTTTTCATGCATTGGTTCACTTTCCTAGCGCTGTGACTATTGGGGTACTCACAGTTTTGTTTTATCTGGTGTGTTAACTACGCCGTCTGTTAACTCTAAAACATTTTGCCATGTGGTAACTATTTTTGATTTTGTTTTGCATGTAAAAAAGGGATAACACAAACTGGTAAAATTGCCTTGCTCTCCAACATGTTTGTTTTTCGTAGCAAACTGGCATTTCTGAAAGGTATTGATTGAAAAATCAATAAATTAAAGAAAGCTTCTCTTTTCAAAAGGCTTGTCAATTTTAGAATGAACTACATGTAGGGGTTCTCACAATTTGATTGAAGTATCGTTTTAAAGTTACTATATATCAACTTTAGAAGAGATCTGTAAATACCCTACATATAAAAATCTCGTTTTACGTAAACGATATACGTAAAAATATCAGCTCAGAGGTAAGAAAAATATATGACGGCCTTAGAGAATTGTTATTTTAAAATTAAATATATCTTTCGTTTAAGCTGATAAATTTCATCAAAACATTTCAACAAAACATCGACACGGAATTTTTGTCGATGCTTTTATAAAAGTGGCAGTATTTTTACATTCAAAAAGGTAGCAGCATTGGTACCGCACTCAATACATGTTGCTGTCTTGTTTTTCTTTTTTGTGGACCTTCCCACCGGGAAAAAAGAATCAATTCTCCTCTCCAATAAAGATTCTAGAATTGATTATTTTTAACACCCCATCGGGAAAAAGATGCAATTTAATATAAAAAAAGAATCAATTCTCTTCTCCAGTATAGAATCTAGCATTGATTATTTTTAACATGCTGGTGTCCTACAAAGAATAGTACATTCTTTTCTCGCTTCAAGTGGAATCGCTACAGAATCGTTTTTTTTTCACTTTTTAAATAGATTCTTTTCATATATGTAATCATGGTTGAATAAATTAGGTTGTTTCGTGGCTGATCGTACTCTCTTCTCAGTACACATAACTGTCAAAATCAATGAAAAGCTACAACAACAACTTCATCGGCTTTGCATGTTATCAATTTACGCATTCAGATTTTGTATGAGTTGTCAACTTCGATTCGACATTTATTGGAACTCGCTCTCACCCATGCGACAACCTTATTTATTAAACCATGTACATATGTAATATTTCAATATTGGCAGCAAACTAAATTTTTAATGAGTTTCAACTACGAAATCAAAGAGAAATAGCCTACATAAGATTTTGTTGTTTGTATTAGTATATTTGAATATACTACTACTATACATCAACAGGGCGATTGTTAAGAATAATGTCTACCCAAACATAAAACAAAACAAAGAATACATATTTGTTTTGCATAAATCATAGGTACGCACCATTATAAAACAATTATAAGACCAACGCGTGAAATATGATAAAAATTTAAAACGAAAAATTCAAGCAAACAAAATTTAAACCATAAAAGTTGAAACAACAGAAATTTTAAATGAAATTTTTGACAATGAAAGCACCGCTCCTGAGTTTTTTTGTTATAAAATAAAATTTCGAGTACATAAAAAAAAACCAAAAATAAATAAATAACTGGTCATTTTAGCCATTGAAAGGACTTTGACCTAGCTTCTTATGATCGCACAATTGTGTTGTGCGTGTTATTAAGTTTGTACACAATTGACCGAGAACCGGACCTACAGGTTTAACGCCGACTCCGAACGGCGATGAACGGAATGTTCTCGTTCTCAAGAAGCTTTACATGGCATTTTGATTACTCTCTGAGGTTTGCCATTGTCTGCAGAGAGGTGGCGGCCGTACAGAAAAATTATTTTAATTCAAATAATTTTCTTTTTAAATACATTCCTTTAAATAAAAAGTATTCATTCTCGGAAATGAGAAAACAAATCAAAACAGACTGTTGCTTTTCTCACTTATGCCAAAATTTGTTTGGTTGATATATTGGTTGATATAAACTTTTGATTGATATATTCCAATTCATATGTTTTGCTTTAATTTATATAGTCTTTGGAATACGTTCTAAAATGTAAGCAAAAGAATCTATTCCATTTACGATTTTTTTTTTTAATCAATTGTCATTTTCCCGCTGGGTTGTTGACTTTTTTATATTATGCTCAAAAAGAGTTTGAAAATAGAGCTTTTGTCTCACAGCGATTTTGACATATTGTTCTATCTCATATATTCGTCAACATTAGAGTGCTGATATATTGTTATATGAGCGAGAAAATATATAGAGGAAAATAAATTTCAAAATAAAAAAACTCAGGAGCGGTGCTTCCATTGTCAATAATTTTTATTTGAAATTTTAGTTGTTTGAATTTTTTGATTAAAATTTTGTTTGTTTAAATTTAATCATATTTCAGGCGTTCTTATAATTGTTTTATAATGGTGCGTACCTGTGATTTAGGAAAAACAAATATGATTTGTTTTCTTATATGTTTGGGGCAAACGTTTTCATAACAACCGCCCCTGTGACGGTTTAACTTTTTATTTTTTGTGTAGTAATTTTCATATATTCAAATATACTAACACAAACAGCAACATCTTATGTTGTTATGGCTGTCTCTCTTCGATTTCAGAGTTGGAATACAGAAGTATTACATATACATATGTTCTACCTTATTAGCTTTGGGTACAACCTTTTTTTGAGATGCACAGAGCTTTAATGAGAAAATTTTTTCTCTCTGAGAATAAGAATAAAGAAATTGTATGGTTATTCTCTTTGAATTTTAATTAATTATTTAAACAATGTTTATTAAATTTATATATCCCATGTCCCAACTGGGCACCATAGCTATCCTAGAGAAAAAACATTTTTGAAATAGCGCCTGCCATTCTCAAGCTTTTCGCAGCCGAACATACGTGAGTCTTCTTTTATATAATAGTATAGAGTATAGATGTATTATTTTATTATGGAATGAGGTATTTCTGTCGCGTTTGAACAAGTGCGGGATACTATCCAAGGAAGTGCAGTGGAGTTTCTTCGTCCTCCATGTAAATTCTATATGTTTCATTACTTAGATTTTTGCAAGGTGATAGTTCAACCTACAATGACCTGTTAGCAGTCCTGTGATGATTCTTAGATCATTCTTTGTTAAGTTCATGCATTCGTTGAATCTCTTTAGGTCGTATGTCCCTAGGACTAGCTTAGATTGCTTTAACCCTGGTAGATTTCACCAGTATTCTCTTTGTTTTTTTTCTTCATTTCTTATTGAAAGAGAGAAGACTCTTTTGCCTATCCCACAGAATGATTTGGGACCATCACAAAGAAATTATGCTTCTTTATTTACCAGTTCGTCAGCAATTTTGTTCTATGCCTCCATTCCGTTCACTGGCCCATAAACTCCTGCTCCGTTCCTTCTTCGGTTAGAGAGTCGTCAGTGTACCATGTAATAATGTACTGGTTAATCTAATAAGTTTCGAATAAACCTTACCATGCCTTTTGACTTCTTACTTCAGTTTGGAATCTTTTTGTGAAACTGAATTTTGGATGCATGCTGTCCCTCGGTATTGTTATTTCAGGATGTTGCCTCAACAGAATATCGAACTTCTGTCGTGTTGCGCAATCCCTTCACTCGATATCTTTATTAGTTCATCCTGAGAGTAGCCCTCTTCGCCTGAGATTGAATGTAAATGTAACGAAGTGTTAGATTTAGTAGAACTTCCGTGGATGCTATTGGACATGTTCGCATGGCTCCAAGTATGTACTGGCAGGTTAACCTCTGTAGCTTGTTCAGTTGTTGCTTCGTTTTTTTTCTGCCAAGAAAAATACATTTGTATTTGGTGGGCCAAATACATACAAGTGTTTTTTTTTAAATGCAATAAAATGCAGCTATGTCAAAAGTACCTTTGATTTAAAGAGAAACCACTAGATGGCTTCTCTAACTCAGACTTCTTCGATATTTCACTCAAAAAAGTTTTCCAAAGTAGTTTTTGGCCTAGATACTCCCAAAAATGTAGCTTCTCTTTGGAATTCTATCTCTATTCCATCTAGCTTTGCACAATGGTTGATTTTGCCGGACTAGCCCCATCTTATTGCACCATTTTTTTTTTGTTACCCTTAAGCCCGTATTAATTCTATCACACAGGATCTCTTCGAATTTCCCACTGCAGATAATTACTATGTCATCAGCATATCCCTGGAATGTTAATCCAGTTTTAGCCAATTCTTCCATTAGTTCATCTACTAAAATGCTCCACTTAAGAGGAGTTAATACTCCCCCTTGTGGACATCCTCTTGTTGTAATTGCTGCTATATGTTAGAGCTGGTACTTGTTTGTGTTGTCCTAGTTTTAAGCATATTATCCATCCATTTCGTAAGGGTGTTGTTAACCCCACTGTGGGTAAGAGCTTAACTTATGACTTCATGAGAAAAGCACATAGTGCGAAGTTGATTAGAAATGAGAAAATCAATGCAAAAAGGTTAAAGGGTGGGTCCATGACCTGGCCGGGATTCGAACCTGGAACCTCTGGATCACCCATCAGGTGGGCTAAACTTTCTACTTGTGGAACTTCTTGACTTATAAAGCCGTCTCTAGATTTGGAGCTCTCCAGAGCCCTCTTCTGATTAAATAATACAGACCTACACTAAGGGATATAACGAATATTTTCAGTATCCACGCCCGTGCAAAACTTTTATTTAAATATTTTCGTGGATAAATCAAATATTTTCTTTACAACTCCTTTTTTTTCCCGTATTTAAATTTTATCTATACCACACCGTGAAGCTTCTGACTATTCCAAACAGCTGAAATAGCCAACAAGCAGCGACAACATCGCACTCTGTTCCCTGGAGTTTATCAATGAAGTTTTTGGAATTAAAATTCTTGCTTGTCGCTGAATACTCCTCCCGGTTTGTTATAGTTCTCGTTTGGTTTTCGCAACGAAAATTATATAGCCTAGATGTTTAACCAAGATGCTTCGTGAGTGCGATGGGTGAGATTTTGTGGGGAACCGAGCTCTGCTCAGATTATCAGATTAGAAAGATATTTTAAAAAATTCATGCATAATTTTAATATATTTCTTATTAATTATGTTTAAATACTTTAATATTTTATTTAAATATTAATTATTAAACATAAAATTAACAACACGCGTGCATAATTTAATTAAAAAGTATTTTAATAAATTTAAATCTTAATATTTGAATATGACCTTTCATTATTTATATTGAAAACAAATTCGAACTTGGAATTTTAAGCCAAGTACATTGACAACAAGACAACATGAAGACAACAACCAACAACAACAACAATGGCTCTGTATAAAGCAAATCACACAGCTTGACTATACAGACTGTTTCGCTGGCCGCTACACCAACTCATCGGTAGTCTTTGCATTACTTTCACTGTGATCCACTCAAGCTACTTAGGTTCTAGTTATACTGCCGATATGAGAAAGTTGCCGACATTTATTTTTGACAGAGAATGCTTAAACTCTCTCTCCGTTGTTGTTGTTGGTTGTTACCTTCTTTGTCTTTATGTTGTCAACATACTTGGCCTAAAGCTCAAATTTGTTTTCAATATAAATTTTAAACATTTACGTACTCGATTTATACATATGCGTTATTCATTAAAAAATGACTCCGTTTTTAATTAAAATTAAAAAAGTTTTTGGATAAATTTAATATTTTTTCTCTTAGTGTAGCTATTATGGTGGCGCCATCATTACAGTTCACTGTATGATAGGTTCGCTATTCGCTTAAACATCACATCTTCAAATGAATATAGAATAGAAGCTGCAGGGACGAAAATCTCCATCTTAACATCTCCCATGTTTCTGTCCTGTGCTCTCCAGAAGACCGCTCTAAAATCTGAGCTCGTTCTTCTTCGAATAGCACGATGACCTATCAACCACTAGCGTCAGGCATCTAGCTGATTTATTAGCAGCACAATGTTGTTCCATTAGTATTACAGAAACCTACATACTTACCTATCTTTTAGTATCCCACTACAAAACTGGATCTTATATATTACTTTTTCCGTTCTACTCCGCTGATTATTGTACAAATCAATATTCAAATAAATATCAAGTATCAAACGATATCAATTTTATTGACTTTTAAAAAGCTAATGGTTCATTATAATAACTCCATTTCCTTAGAAATCTTATCTGGCCTCCTCTCACTTTGACGCTTATCTCTCGAATTTCCGCTTTTTATGTTAAACTACAAAATTACCAATTTTCAATTTTGAAAAAATATATCTATTATTACTGGTATGAATATTTTATATAAAGATGAATTTTATCGGTATTCAATCAATCTTTATGTAAATATTTGTTTTACCCCATCTACTCTCAAGATCTGATTACAAATGCATTTCAAATATTAACAATAGAAAATGCTCCATCTTAACGCCTACTTTAGACCATTGCACCAAACTGACTGAACTTCTCGAAGTATGCTTGATATATTTGCCTTCCAGTGTTGGTTGCCAGAAATGACATTAAAATAAAATTTTTTCCTTATGCTAAACGCACATTTTGTTTGTTAATTTATTTCTTGGAATAAATATTTAATTTTTCATCATTAGCTATGAGCTGCAGAGGAGTAGAGAAACGCTTTATGACTTTTTTTTTTTCTTATGACTGGACTATTCGTAGAATGAACCCGACGATGTCATGCGTTAAAAATTTACAGCCAACCACAATAACAATCATCAGAGTGCTCTTAGCCAGTGCTTCCCACGCACTTTGTATGAATAAAACACTAAATTAAAACAAAAAAGAAAAAAAAAACCAAAACAATTAAAGTGCAGCAGCCAGAGATTATGACATGTTTTGTTATAAATCGAGTAGATTTTTCATGATACAGGTTTTTCACTTTCGGAGCACGCGTTACAAATAAAAATAGACCAACAAACACATGTTGAATACATATAAATAACAGGTGTCAGCTGTCAGTTGCAACTCCCATTCAATGCACCAAAATGGTTGCAGTGGCTCAACCACTACTGCGCTTTTTCCTCCTTCTACAATGATTACTACTTCCACCACCACTACTACTACATAACTACTCCTACTACTTTTTAATTTTTTTTTTTTGTGTTTGGCTTTTTCTACAAAATCAAAAGCAACTTTGTGCATATTTCGAACATGTTTTCTTCTTGCATAATTTATGAATTTGGCATTTGTTATTATTTAATTATGGTTTATATTTCCGGCATTTCAAAGAGGTGTTCAATTATAAATCGCAAAATAAATGCGCCAATTGTGGAAAAATCCACTTTTTCAAGCTTAAGCTGCCGAAGCGAAGTAGTTGTAATATAGTGTAGAATAAAACAGAAAAATATAAATAATTGTTTTTAGACAGCACTCAATGAGTACTTCCCACATGTGTTGAATTTTTGAATTTAGTAATCGTCGAATTAAAAAACAAAAAAAAAATAAAGGCCGCAATTCACTTTGGCCTAAATTTGTTGCGTGTTTAAGAAAATTGTCATAAATTGCTACATTTTGCAACAGACAGTTGTTACTTCGTACCAACAGTTGCAATTTAGTTGACCTACCTACCTACAGCCACAATGATTTGCATGAACTCTTTTGGGTTCAGTGCTGCCAAATTGTTGTAAAAAGAAAAACAAATACAACTATAACTCATGTTAAAACGACATGTCGCTTTTTCAATTAGTTGGTTAGTTTGCGTTGTTGTTCTTGTCTTGTGCGCCTATTCGACACTCTCGTCTGAAGGTGCACGAATTGACAGCAAGGCGGTCAACCACCAGCGCCTACAGTAGTCGCTTGAAACACACGCATATTAAATTATCTGGAAAATTTGTGTTAAATTTTAAATACTTCTGATTTACTAGTTGACAAAAGCTCCTTTTTAACACTTCAAGTCATGTTTTTAAATTAAAACGTTATAAAGCATGGTTATTTATTAAGGGGGATATGTTTCTAACAGGCTTTAAAAAATTTATTTATAAATTTTATTACTTTTCAAATTAACAATCTTATGTTAATTTTAAATGTTGTACACAAATGATCAAGAAGTAATCCTTCTAGTTTTATGCCGACTCCGAACGGCTAATGTACTTAGTACTTTCATATGTTTTTGTACACGACTAAACGTGCTCACTGTGAATGAACTACTGAACGCACTCGCTTTGACGCCTATTTGACATTTTTCGCGATAAAAGTTTTCGGTGTCATATGTTTATAATCAAATAATGGTGCTCGCTCGAAAATCGTGTTGTTATAAAAAAAAAAAAAAATAAATAACTGGCCATTCAGCCCTTGAAAGGACTTTGACCTAGCTTCTTATGATCAATTGTGTTGTGCGTGTTATTAAGTTTGTACACAATTGACCGAGAAATGGACCTACAGGCTTAACGCCGACTCCGAACGGCGATGAACGAAATGTTCTTATTCTCAAGAAGCTTTACATGGCATTTTGATTACTCTCTGAGGTTTGCCATTGTCTGCAGAGACGTGGCGGCCGTACAGAAAAATTATTTTAATTAAAATAATTTTCTGTCGCTGCTGGGGTTTGAACCCGGGTCTCCAGGTTCGTTGACATAGCGGCCACGCACTTCAACCAACTACGCCACGGACGCCACGGTCGTGTTGTTATAGTTGGTCTAAAAAAATATGGCATGGGAAGAGGCGATATCTTTCGGACCTTGCGACCACTCGGATTCACTCGTAATTTTATGTATCGTACTGTGAAGTTTTTTGAAGAAAAAAAAAAAGAATAATAACACGCCATTTCAGCCCTTGAAAGGACTTTGACCTAGCTTCTTTTATGATCAATTGTGTTGTGCGTGTTATTAAGTTTGTACACAATTAACCGAGAACCGGACCTACATGTTTAACGCCGACTCCGAACGGCGATGAACGGAATGTTCTTGTTCTCAAGAAGCTTACATGGTGGTTTTTTGAGGATACTGGTGAAATAATCGACGATCCAAAATTCGGCCATCCGCGAACACCACGAGCCAACAAGATGATGAAATCTCGAATCAAGCGAAAACAAGAAAACACACCGGGCACCTTCTCACGGTAGCATTAGAGGAACAGCGTATTTGAAAATCGAAAGCGTTACTTCTCAAGCACGCGGATAATGCCCACAGACGAACTCTGTTTACTGATGAAAAAATTTTAACAGTAGAAGAATCGTTCAAAAATGATAGAGTGTCATCACGACATGCAGCAGAACTCGTTCCGAAAGTTCAGAGAGGTCACCACCCAGCTTCTGTGATGGTTTGGTGGGGAATCGCCTATGATGGGGTCACTAAGTTCAATTTTTGTGAAAAAGGAGTGAAAACTTCGACTAAAGTGCATGAATTCGATGTTTTCAAATTGGTTGTGAAGCCTCTTAACACGACATTACTCCAAAACAAGCCGTAGACTTTTCAACAAGATTCTGCTCCGGCCCATAAGGCTAAATTGACTCAAGAGTGGCTAAAAAATAATGCACCGGACTTCATTTCCACGGATCAGTGGCCTGCGGGTAGCCCAGACCTGAACCCATTGGATTACAAATTGTGGTCCATGTTAGAGAGTATTACTTGCTATACTCGACACCCAAATCGAGTCTCTAAAGCGCGCTCTTGTCCGAACAGTATAGAAATTTTCTACGCATGTCGTGCGTGCTGCGATCGACTTTGCTCGTGCTGAAAAGCAAATGGTGGCCATTTCGAATAAGTTGTTCTTCAATTTGCAGCAATTGAATAGCTCAATAAATAACAAAAATAATTCTGAAAAAATCTTTTATTTTTTTCATTTTATGAGCAAAAAACCTTGTATCAAAACATATGAGAGTACTTAGTACATACCCAACAGAAAAGTGGACCAAATTTTAAATAGTTCTGAACTAGTTCCAAAAAGGACCAGTACTAGTTCCACTACAATACCCTTTCACATTGAACGAACTGACGCTTTTTGCGGGTTGATGTCATAGGAAAAGACAATTGTCCCCAGAAACACTCCTTTTTCCCTATATTTTAACTCGTTGCATTAGGAACATTTTTAAACTGGTTGCTTTCGCAGTAGCCTGAAAGTGGTTATTTTTTAACTAGTTTCAAAGTGAACATATCAAAAGTGTAAGAATTTAGTGCAATGGAAAGGTCCTAAAGATCTCATTTGTACCATCTTTTCCATCCACATTCCAGAAAACATTTTGTCTATAAACATTTTTTTTTATTATTTTTTCTTGTGCGCAGCACATTTTAAAAAGTAACCAGAACGCGTTTATTTTTGTCAGCAATACTTTTGAAAACAAAAGCAAAGATAACTGTTCTACACTGAACGCCTTTTGTACTTTTTCAGAGCTACTGCGAACTGCGCTAGAAATGAACTAGTTCACTTTTTCAATTGACTCCAAAATAACTGCTGGGTAAGTACATGTTCTCAAGAAGCTTAACATGACATTATTTGCTCTCTGAGGTTCGTCATTGTCTATAGAAAGCTTTTAATGTTTATCGTAGACACCTTGGAGTCGAGGTTCATGAAGTTGATGCCTAACAGATAACTCTTCCGGACGTCAATACCATACTAATGCTAACACCAACTACCATCCGACCATCTCTTGGGCGTCACTTTCATAACTCCTGACGCGACCAACGCCCTGTCATATAAGTTTCAACACCGGTTACACACCATAGTTCATATTTAAATGAATTAATATACTGTTTGGATAGTAACCAATATTGGAACTCAACATCTACATTTATTGGTGGAAATCGAGACCTATCGGAAATATCTGACAATATTTGGGCATTGCAACCCGGTTGTATAACTGCGCAACTCCACGCCTGCTCGTGCTTCTACTCGCGACATTGTGCTACCACAAACAGCACGATACTCTCCCAAGGTCCAGCCCTGCGATAGTCTCCCGGGCAAAAGGGATTTACCTCGACATAGTACTCACATACACTGACATATTTGAAATATCACTCTTGACTGTGAATTACACTTAAGTCACCACTAAAAGACCAATTTCATTTCGAGCCACCAATCAATATTCAACAGTCACCCTATTTAACTCTGGTACTCCGAGATTAGTAAGGTAAACTTTTCACCTCTTCGTATACAAAACTGACACCTCAGATACACTCCGAAGTTACTCAGAATTAATTTTTAATTTCTTTGTGTCCCCCTGACGCTCCGAAAGAACTCTAGCCAGCTTTTCGACACAGAGTACCCTAACATACTCTGAAACTACTAGATCAAGCTATTTTGTCTCTTCGCATCCTTTCCACGCGACTCTATAAAAAAGTACTGTAGCGAACAATTTATTTCCGTCGTGCTGTGGTTACACTCTGGTAATACTTAAAAACGCTATTTTGTTCTGTCACTTCCATCATCATCACCAGGCCGTTTAACATCTTTGATGGCTCTTCAGCTTTCGCACTCGGCAAAAACTCCAATTTTGCAGTATATACTGCCAGCCTTATTTCAAACAACCATAAGACATTAAAATATGCCAGTCGAGTGTGTATGCCAATGTAAGGACTATCCCCGTGCTAACAAATTTATTTAGGATAATTGATATTCCCTCGTAGGCATAAAGCTACCCCAGATTGGACGATCAATTCCAGTATCCGGGTAGTCCCTTCTTCATTTACACAGGATAGGGCGAACTCGTTGCCTGCGACCATCCTCCTTTATCCTGGCTTTGGACAGGCTGCTCATGAGCACAAGAGGAGTTGTCATTGTCTACAGAGAGATAACGACCGATCAGAAAAATTGATTTATAACGAACAAATTTCCTGTGTCAGCTTATGTTCGTTTGAACCTCGGACCTTGCGGCTCTAAAATTCGTATCGAATGGTCACGCACTTTTTAACTCACTCGGCCACTTCCGCCACAGACGTAACAAAAAACCCTTGTAAAATTTTAACCATACAATTTCACAAAAGTTTTTGGTCTACTTAAATGAGCAATTAACATGGACCATGATTCCTTTATTATAGAATTCCAGGATTTTATCTTTGAGAAACTAACACAGTTGCTTTTCTTAGACGTATTTTCAGCCCAATTTTTTCCCAGCAAGAGAGTGCTGGAAATGTTAGAACATATGATAATCTAACGGTGTAATGTCAGGACTATGCAAAGATTGGGCCTCGCGTTGTCAAATGCAACATCTATCCTGTTGATAAATTCCGCGCCCTTTTTTTCAATTTCCTGCTTCAACCGCAATAATTACTGCCATTAGAGATTTGAATCATTCGTTTGGCCAGGCTTTAGTAGCTCATAATGGATGATACTCTTGAAGTGCTACCAAACTCCCAACATCATCTTCCTTGTTCCGGATTCTGGCTTTGAGACCGTTCTTGGAACTTCTCCTTTTTTCGACCAAGACCGTTTTTGAACAACGTTATCATTTGTGATCCACTTTCCATCACCTGTTACCATACGTTTCAAAAACGACTTGATTTAGTTTCGTTTCGTTCCAAAAGGAAATGGCGGATGGAAATTCGGTCCGTTACTTATTTTGCCCTAAGTTCAGGAGGCACCCAAACATAGAGCTTCTTTTTGAAACCAAAATTATGCAAATGACAAAACCATTTTGTGGTCGATCTTTGTTACCCTAACCAAGTGATGACATGACGGTTTTCTTGATACTAATCCATAATTTTAGCGACTTTTTCGTCGATAGGGTCGATCAAAGCTCGGAGCCTCTTTCATTTTAAAATTTCCAGAACGGAAGCGGGCGAATCATTTCCTGACAGTTTATCAAACGATGGGCGATTTGAAAATTTAGTGAATTTCCCGCGTTAAACTTTAAATGCAACACTGGTCCTGTCAACTTTCATCTGTAAATACTGTCAAATTTTGAGCACGCTACGTCATTTAGTTTGTGTTTGACAGCCATTGAAAGCAGACAACATCGTGAATTTCGACGAAAATGGAAGATGCGAATTTCCTGTATTCATCAAGCATTATTTTTTTGCTTTAAAAAATACCATTTCGAATCCAAGGAAAGGCTTCTTAAATACTATATGGACTCTGCACCATCAATTTCTATAGTTAAGAAGTGGTTCACTGAATTCTATTGTGATCGTACCAGCACAAGAGAAGCTGAAGGTTTAGGTAGCCCAAAAGGGATCGTCACGCCAGATATCGTCGATGAAATCCACGGAATGATATTGGACGATCGAAGAATAAAAGTACGTAATGCGAAACATCTTATTTTAAGAGCACCAAACTTCAAAGGTTTTCAGGTCGGCTAGAGTAGGTCTGAATTGTCTACCGTTTAATGTATGTACATTTTCTGAATATTAGTAAATAAAAAAATATTAAATCCTAATACGAACTTTTCTATTACAAAATAGAACTAACCTGTGTCGTGGATATATCCGTAGGCTTTGACTGAAAGCGTATCTTTTGTTTCCAAAATTGTCCTCATTACTATTCTTGTTCTTATATTTCTCCTAATTATTGTTCTTATCCTTCTCAAAATTGATATTTTAACTAAATTCAAAATGCTTGATCCATTCCTTGTTCCAATCACTTTCCTTATCCTTGTCCCACATATTTTCCCAATATTTGTCCTAAATCTTGTACTTTTCCAAATCCTTGTTCTATCCTTTATTTCAATTCTTGTCCTCATCCATTTTTAAATTTTGCCCTAAATATTTAAAGCCATATTTAGGGCGTATATTAGGGTGTACCTAAGTCATTGTCGTAATCCTTGTCCTAGTCCTTTTCTCAATTCTTGTCTGAATTATTGTCCTTATCCTTGTCTAATTTCATGCAATTATCTATGTTTAAACCTTTGTCCTACTCTTTATGATTTTCTTCATTCTACAAATCCTTACCTTCATCCTTTTTCAAATCTTTGTCCTTATCCTAATCCAAATTCTTGTTCTTATACTTATTCTAATTTTAACTGTATTTTTATATTTTTTTTTTTTGCTTTTTTTGTGGTATATTTGCATTCATATAATTATGGTTAATTTAGGTAAATTTAAGTGCTGCAATGAAAGGCTTCATGACGCTATTAATTTTTGTTGGATTTTTATAATTTGGCCGAAAATCTCAGCTTTATTGTCGTTCCGTAATATTTACTGTAGCGCCAGTAGTTACGGAGTTATAATCCCATGCAACGTTTTTTTATTATTGTTACATTTTTTTTGCATTCAGCTTACCACCATGAGTCATGGCTTTAAAAAAAAAAATTTTGTTTTCAATTACGTTATGAGGTCAAAGAACCATTTCTTACTATCGTAAAATAAAATTGTTGGTATTCCTATACTCTGCGAGTAATAATTCCATGCAACAGTATTGCATTTATGTTGCATAAGCTTCTATCACCGTGACCTGACGACTTCATATTTTTTCTTTTATTTTTATCGTAAAGCAAGTACAAATTCTTCATTTGTGTTTTATAAAAATTACTTTATCGCATATACTTGACGATATAATTCCATGCAACGCCGTTGCATGATAGCTGCACTTTCATTCTTGAAGCGGTTTCACTTTGCAGGCTTATAATGTCATGAATTTTTCTTCTTTTTATTCTGCTTTTTAAAGAGCTGAGAACCAGCCTTTACTGACGTATAATTATTTTTACCTTAGCACCCATACATAGCATATTATAATTCCATGTAACAAATTTTCAGTTCCGTTGCTGAAGCAGCCAACAACGTCTTTAATTCTATTTTTAGTTTTGTCATAAAGTCAAAAATTAACCTTCACTGTGGTACCATTATTTTTTTCGTGGCACTAATATTCAGCTGGTAACAATTCCATGCAACGCCGTTACATTTTGAAAAAATATTTTCTTAAACTTTTGAAAACGTAATGTCACGTGGCGGCCGTGGCACAGTGAGTAGAGTGCGTAGCGCATACGCCAGAGATCCCTGAAAGAAAGAAAATTTTTCAATTGAATTAATTTTTCAGTTCGGCCGTCACCTCTCTGCATTCAATGGCAAACCTCAGAGAGAGTAAATAATTATTAATGTTGTCACGTCAAAAGATAAAAATAAAATAAAAAGAAATAAAACAAAAATTAATAAAAAAAAATAAACCATTGGGCCAACTATGATTTGAACCTTGAATTTGCGAGATGCGAATGGAGTTCAATACGCTTTCGTAATCTAATAAATACCTATTTTTTAAGCTTTGTTCTGCTTCTAGTGTTTGAGTAACGAGAGTTCACATAAATAATTTCATTGAAATCATTCCAAATAATTGAATCAACGAAAAGTCAGTTTCAAGTCCGTCTTTAGTCGGTTTACAAGGTCGTTAAATTCCTCACTTTAAATGGCATCATTATAAAGCTCTTTATTGTAAATATATAAATGTTAAACCTTATCATTCTGTAAGATTTTTGCAATCAATCAGCGTTTAATATTTTTTTATTTCTATTATTGCCTTGCGGCCAGTATCATAGCAAACCCATTGATCATTACCTGTTAATTTGAATAAGAACAATCAAACGCCGCGTCACCGAAAGCAGATTAAAACCAATTTAGCTGTGAAGTCAGCATCGTATTTTTATTTCATTTTAAATCAAATCCTATCTAACAAACCGAACAAACAAAAAAAAGCACAAACCAGTTAATCACTTAAAACAAATCTTTGTCGCATAAATTTGTTGCCAACATTTTTTAAAATGTTAGATCGTTTATTTTTCTTTGGCAAACAAATGGAAGCGTAAAAAAATATTGAAGGCGCGGAAAATCAAACAAATGTGTCTTGCGCATGCGCATTTATTTTCCTTGAGTTGCCATACAAGCGAGTTTATTTAAGCCGAGTTGTGGTCAATACAACTTTGGTTGCCTGATTTTATTTGTTTTTTTCTATTGCCTTTTTTTTAACTGTTTCTATTATTATATTTTTTTTTTTTTTTTATTTACTAACTCGTTCAGCCAAAATGACTTAACTTCTTCTGCGTTGTTTTTGACATTTACACGTTTTTCTTGTCGGCGCATATAAAGTTAAAACGGAAATTACTATGCGGCAAAATAGCAGCAAAACTTTTTGGTATGATTTTTAATGCTACAATTGGAGTTTAAGCTTAGCTATTCAATATGGTATAAGCCGCATTTTGTCGTTTCTGCATTATTTTTCAAACTTGTTGTTCGTGCTTTATTAAGTTTTTTATCCCTTAAACGATCGATAACCGCATTTATATAAACTGACTCATGTCCTGACCTTAGCTCTAGGTATTACTCAGTGTGAACAGGGTGTAAAACTTACTGATTCGAGTATACTCTACCATTTTCTAAATTGAAAGCTCTTCGCTGTTAGAAAAAATTAACGAAAATACTTTTAATCTCGTAGCAAGCAAGCGCAAAATTTTTATAGCTGCTGACAACTTAAATAATTTTGCTTACAACTCAATTCGAAGTGCTGACAACTTTTATATCACCGCTGATAATGTTTACTTGTAGTCAGTTAATTTTTTGATACTCTGTCCACCTTATTATTTGTGCTGACAACGAAACAGCCCTCCTAAGTCACATTTTAAATGATTGCTTCTTGAAGTTTTTGTATGTGGGCTTACTATTGAGCAGATATTCATTATTTGATGCTGACTTTCAAGGATGGTGATGTTAATGGCTTCACAAAAGCAGTTTTGCAGCTTTAAGCATTAAACTCTATTTTGATTGCATTCATTGTCTCATTTATTGTCTTTAATATTCCCTATTGTTTTGCAACTAAATATTAGCATCCTTGTTGATAATTCTTGGTATCGTTGACACTTCCATAGGAAAGCTGTGCTAATGTTCAGTGCTTACAACTTTTTGGATAGAGCAATTGAGCATTTATGTCCAACTGACAACAAGTACCGACAAATGTTTGAGTAATCTGTCATGCGGTTAACATTCTCCTTGGTTTTGTTAGAATTTTTAGACAGCAAATAGGAAAATTATTGTGCTGACAACTTTTTTCAGCATGCTGAATGCGATAATTGTCATGCAGGCAATATTTTTACTAAGGCTGAAGAGATATGTGTAATGCTGACAAATTTTTTGGGAATGCTGAAAATAATAACTGTCATATGGACAACATTCTCCTTAGTTCTGTTGGAATTTTTACTGTGCTGATAGTAAAAGTATTGTGCTGACAACTTTTTCTCATATGCTGAATGCAAAAATTGCTATACACGCATATTTACATTATGGTTTGTGGAATATATATAGTGCTGACAAATTTTTGGACATGCTGAGGATAATAACTGCCGTGCCTACAATATATTCATTAGTGTCGAAAGATTTAAGTTAGTGATTACAGTCATTTCGATGACAACTTTTTCCGACATTTTGTGAGTGATAATTGTGATGGTGACAACATTTTCTATAGTGCTGAAAGTAATATTTAAATATTGAAGACATCAGAGTTGTGCTCACGACACTAATATTGTACTGATAACATTTTCTCTAATTCTGAGAGCAATGGCTATCATGCTGACAACATTTTCTTGAGTTTTGAAGTGCGGTGAATCAAATTATTGTGCTGACAACATTATTTAAATATGCTTAGAATAATAATTGGCGTCCGTGGCGTAGTTGGTTAAAGTGCGTGGCAGCTATGTCAACGAACTTTGGAGACCCAGGTTCGAACCCCAGCAGCGACAGAAAATTATTTGAATTAAAATAATTTTTCTGTACGGCCGCCACTGACAATGGCAAACCTCAGAGAGTAATCAAAATGCCATGTAAAGCTTCTTGAGAACGAGAACATTCCGTTCATCGCCGTTCGGAGTCGGCGTTAAGCATGTAGGTCCGGTTCTCGGTCAATTGTGTACAAACTTAATAACACGCACAACACAATTGATCATAAGAAGCTAGGTCAAAGTCCTTTCAAGGGCTGAAATGGCCAGTTATTTATTTTTTTTTTTTGTTTTTAGAATAATAATTGTTATGCTTACAATATATACTCACTATAGAGATGCGACGTATTTTTTGTTTAGTAAAATTATCAATATCGTCCTAAAAACATGAAAGTCGTCTGTCTTAGAACTTTCTGAGACATGCTACGAATAATAATTGTTATGATTACAATATTTTCTTTAGTATTGAAAGAATAAATAGAGTGCTTATAAATCTGACAATCATTGCACTGACAACATTTTTCGATATTTTGGGGTAATAATTATGATGGTGACAACATTTTTTGTACATCATGATTATTACTCTCTCTCGCTCGCTCTCTCTTCACTGTGTAAAATTGTTTTACTTTTTTGTAATTCTGAGAGTAATAAGTATCATGCTGATAAGTATTGAGAGTATTTTTTTAATGCTAAAGTATTGTGCTTACAACTCTTTTTTATCATGCTAGGAGTAAAATTTGTTATGCTGACAACATTTTATATAGTGCTGACAACTTTCTTGGACAAGATTTTTTTTATACTAGTGCTGACAAAGTTTTTCATACCATAAATATAATGATAACAGTGAAATCATTGTGCTGACAACTTTTTTGGACATGCTGGGTGTAATAATTATCATGCTGACAACATTTTATTTAGTGCTGAAAGTATTTGTTTTCATATTGACAACATCAGATATTTGCTGAGAACATTTATATTGTGTTGATAACGGTTTTCGTTATTGAGAGTGTGAAAACGATCATGCTAAAAATATTTTTTTTACTGCTGAAAACATTATTACAGTGCAGTATACAGTTGAAAACCGTTAAGTAGTGCTGAAAACGTTATTTGCCATCTTGGCTACCTTATCTTTTGTGATCTCATCTTCAGTGTCGTATTGACCAAATTTACGTTAAATTTACAGCTTTTCTGGTTACATATGAAATGCTGAAAACAAATAATGTAGTGCTGACAACCTTACTTTATCCTTTTTAACGACTTGTGTCATGGTGGTAAACTTTTTTTGCTTGCCGAAAATAATTTCTTTCATACCCGACACCATTTACTACGGTGCTGACAATAATTATGTTGACAATATTTTTGCAAATTCTGACGTTAGAAACGTAGTGCTTAAAACATTTTCGGTATTTCTGGCAGCATCAACCCAGATCAGACTAGATTTTTGGCCATGCTGACAACATGTCTGTCATGCTGAAAACATTAGTTGTAGGTATTGCTTTCTTTATCGATATTCGGAATGCAACATTGTCTTGCTGACATCATTATTATTATGCTGACAACAATATTTAACTTGCTTACAACATGTATTCTTCTGCTGAAAGCAAAAACAGTCGTGCTTACAAACCAAATCTCTAGCTGACATCAAATTAGACATGAAATCAGCTTTTGCCGTGCTGACAACTTAAATTGTAGCTCTGATAATTCCAGTTGCTATGTTTGCTTATTTGAATATCTTGTAAATTGTAACTTGTCTTTGCCTTAGCTGAATGAAACAAACTCGTTTAACTCTTTCTTAAATTTATTTTCAACTTTGTCAGCACGACAATACCTGCTGTCAGCACTACCAAATTGATGCCAAACTAGCTTTTAAAGTTGTCAGCAAACTTCTAGTTGTTGTCAGCATGAAGAAATAAGCTACAACTATTCAAACTTTATATAACTTAAATGTATCCCATCGTTTTCTTTATATCTCTTATTTCCATGTTAATCGAAAAACTATTTTAATTATATGAATGCCACCTCACCCTGTTCAAATGAATTCAGCTTGCATCTGCTACTTAGCATTGATGAAGGTTTTATAACTTAATTCAACAAAATTGTAGGAGTTGCAATAAATAAACAACCACATTAAAATAACTAAAAAAAAAACAAATTCAATACAACAAAAACCTAGCTTTTTCAAGCGACAGTTAATAAATTAAATTTGAAAAATCGTTGAAAATCCCAAGATTTTCCTCAATTTGCCTCTGAAATTATGCAAGACATTTACATATAGCCACTATTTAATTTGACACTCACTTCAAGATAAACAATCTACTGTTGACAATGGTTTCATTGCTGATTGAAAAATGCAACAATACGACGCGAACAACAAAATATATCAACAACAAAAACCAGCAACAGCGACGTATTTTATGCTAAGCATAAATATCTAACAAATGCATTTATCTTCAGCTCATTGCTTGCAACACTTTTAACGCTATTTATGGGCGAAAGTTAGCTGAGCGATGAAAAATACACTCATTTGAATGAAGTCAGTTCTTGTTGGTCGACGCTGTTGATTTTCTTGTCAGTTTTTCACAGACTATGTTGTACAGTTGCACGATTTTTGTGGGAAAACTAATTAATGGTACTTTATTGTTTTGACACTTATGTTAAAAAAAATAAAGTCAGCGTCTAATTTGCATCTTAATTGCATTTTCAGGTTGCTGAAAAGGGCAGCAAAAGTTGCCACCACAATATTTAGTTCAAGTAAATTGTTGCTGTCAGAGCTGCTGATAATGTGGGTTTTTGTTCACATTAAAGAATGCTAATTATTCTCTGTGCTGCAGTTTATAAAGAAATACCTTTTTTAGTGACAGCAAGCCGGAATGTGTGCTGACAACCTTTTTTTATGATTTATTTAACTCTTATTGTGACGCTGACAATACCAGTAATGCTGCTTACAAAATTAATGTACTGCTGACAACTTTTATTGTTATTTAATAAATAAAAACCCAGTTGCTTACAGAGCTTGAAATATTGATAGCAAAAAAACTGAAGCCTTTTTAACTAAAATCAATCTTGATTTTTCTTTACGTGTTTTAAAAATAATCAAATAATTAAGTTTATTATTGAAATTCAAAATAAAATTATCATTCTTACAAACCTCACAACCCTGCAACCCTCCTAAATGCCTCAAAACACCACTGCTGACAAAATTTTCGTGATGCTTACAACCCTCACAACCCTGTAACCCTTCTAAATGCCTCAAAACAGAACTGCTGATGAAATTTTCGTGGTGCTTATAAAATTTTTTCACTACTCTTAACAAATACAATACTGTAAATTCTCTATAAGAAGCACTGTTTATAAAATCCACACTGCTTACAACAGTTTTATACTTTTGATAAGAAATAAGATCTCAATTCAAAGAAAAAGCAGTTTTCTGACATTTCTTTGAATTGCTCTGAATTTCTGTAATCATTCTTACAACTCTATACTTGGCTACTACTCCTAGAAGCAATGCTTACAAAGTTTTGATGGTACTTACAAAATTTTCCAACTGCTTTTGTAATCCTTTTACTGTGTATTCATTGTCAAAAGCACTGCTTATAAAATCCACATAGTGCTTATAACTTTTTTATATATTTTGTCCTAACTTACTGCATATGTTCGTTTCTGAATGTATTTTTAATCCACTTGAGCGTTCAACTGACAGTCTGATTACATCACAATTTTAATGATTTCTATATTTGTTCTTTTCAATAAATATATAAAGCTGATATCTAACCACTTATACATTTTGTACCTATTTTTATTAGGTACATTATTTTTATTATTTTTATATTGCTTACAACTTTTTTATTCCTTTTGAAACTCCCAAGACTTGGCCCAAACCCTCCTAAAAGCAATACTTACAAAATTTTTCATGTTGCTACCATAATTTGTTCAAGGCTTTCAACTTCTGTTACTGTAAGTTCACTGTTTATAAAATCCACTCTCACCAGTTTTTATACCACTCATAAAGCTTAAAATTGATAACAAATCCCTTGTCTTGAAACTTTTTTAGTGCTCACCACTTTTTAAATCATTTTTCCAATACCCGTTCAAATTTTCATGGTGCTTACAAAGTTTTGTCACTACATTCATCTGCTCTTTTTATGAATTTGCTCTTAAGAGAACTGCTTATAAAAATCACACAGGGCTTACAAGTTTTTTTACAACATTTTCCGTGATTTACTGCATATTATAAAATTTTAATGCAACTCATTCAAATTTGTTCGACCGCCTTATAAGCTGACATCGTACACATATAAATCAGTCTCGAATACATTATTTTCAATGAGTGAGTGAGCTTTAGCTGACTACCAATTCATTTTCTAGTTCAAAACCGATTTCTTATAATCTTTGTACGAGTATTACAGAATACTTTATTAATCCCTTTGACAATTCCCAGAATTTGGGTTACACTCCTGAGAGACCTGCTTACAGAATGTTCATAGTGCTTACAAAATTCTGGTACTTCTTACAACTGTTATCGTGCTTACATTGTTTTTTTAGCACTACTAACAATACTTTTGCAATACTGCAATATGTTAAACACTTTGCCGCAAATCTGTGAGACCATCTTGAAAGCTGACATCATAAAAGCATAAATCATCTATTATTTTAAGCTTTTAAAATTTTGTAGCTTACAGCTGACCACCCATATAGTTTAATTTCAGATTTAAAAGCAGTATTCTTTAATATTTTTATTGCTGACAACTTTTTCAATGCTTTAAAAATTCCCAAAACTTGACTAACACTGTTTAAAAGCACTGTTTATAAAATTTGTATGGTGCTTACAAAATGTTCTCACTATTTACAGCTCCTGTTTGCTAACTTCAATTCTTTTCAGCAATGCCTATGAAATTTTCACAATGCTTACAAGTTTTTAAGTTCATTTGTTGCAAGTGATGGCGTATTGTGAGCTTTTGATGTATTACTTACAGGATTCTGTGGCCAGTTGACATCATACATATATAAATCATTTTTTTATGTATTATTTTTAACTTTAATTTAGAGTTTGAAGCTTAAACACTTAAAATTTAAACTTGAATTTAGAACTAAAAGCTGTTTTCTTTATTTTTTTTTTATGCTTACAACTTTTTAAATCGTTCTTGCAAGTCTTACAACGTGTAATACATCTTTAATAGCATTGCTTACAAATTTTTCAAAATGCTTACACATTTCTCGCACTTATTAATACTCATATTGGCAAACCTACATTCTTTTCAGCACTGTTTACAAAATAATACACTGCTTAAGCTTTTTTTAGTAGATTTGACGTGAATTACAATGCTTACAATGTTGTGTGATCTTCTTACAAGCTGACATAAAATAAAAATCTTTCGATTATATATTATTTTAAACTCAATAACTTTCAAGTTTACTTTCTATAATGTTAGAGTTTTTTTTTAAATTCTAAAATGTTGTCTTGGAATGTTCTTATAACTTTTTAAATCCTTACAACCCATATAACTTGGCCTGTAACTCATGCATGATGCTTACAAAATAATTTCACTTTTTACAACTCCTGTTGATTCGCTTATGAGCTTTTTATCACTGCTTACAAAATGTTCGCATTGCTTACAACATTTTCAATAACAAATAGGTGCAATTAGTGCATATTGAGAAATTTTTATTCATTGCTTACAAATTGGTGCTATTATTCGTGATTTTATTATTATCCATTTAAATAAAGATCTTAAAGTAGACATCGCATACAATTTTGCCTTGATTTCCGATTTCCAAGATGTTTTAATACAATATTTTTATTGCTGACAAATTTTTAAATCCTTTAAACAACTCCCATAACATTGCTTACACTCCTGAAAGCACTGCTTACAAAATTTTCATGGTGCTTACAAAATGTTCACACTATTTAAAACTGTTGCTACCTTGCTGATATTTTTTTCACCATTGCTTACAAAATTATCAAACTGCTTACAAGTTATTTAATGGATTTTCCGCAAATTAGTGCATTTTGTGAGCTAAATATGCATGGCTTACAATTTTCTTCGACCAGCTGATAAGCTGACATCATATAAATATACATATGTCATGCGAACATATCGTTATTTGTATTGACAGCAAACAGACATATGTTTTGTCTGTTTATGCTTAACAATTTTTTTGTAATGAGCTTTTTGTTTTCTTTAGAAATAGAAATAATAAAGAAAAAATATGAATAATCATCATGCCTCTCAGCCATTCAGAGAACCTGTTACATGTAAAAAATATTGCTTTTGTAAGCAAACCATACAATATAAATTCTTCTCAATATACGACGACAATTCAGCACCTTGATCGTTGTTCTTCCTAATGTGATTGTTTCTCTCTTTGTAGCGTTTTTATTTTTTTTTTTCTCTCTCTCAAAACTAAGCTCAATAAATAAATATGAGATTTTTTTACACAAACAAACAACAAAATAAGTCGTTTCAAAGAAGCACGGTTAAAATACAAACTTCAAAGTCAACAGCTACAACAAACAACAGCAATAATAATAACAACAACAGTAATAATAATAGCAACAACTACAACAGCAACAAAAACAACATCCACAAGAGCTCAGCTCAGACAACCACTTGACATCGACGTAGACGAAAATTCAATCTCAGATCTGCTTCGAGTGTATCTCAGTTACTGACAAATTTTTACGGCCAACATTTGTTAGCTGGTTTTTTGTTGTTATTGTAGTGGCTATTGCTGTTGTTTTGATTCTGTTACCTCGCTCAAATACTCAATAATATGCGCGTCGTACTCCCAGCTTATGGCTTTCTTTCAACCAGCTACTAGCTGCTCACAATCAGTTAACATTTGCTACACGTCTTCACAGCGTAGATACTCAGTTTCAAAGAAGTCGTGTTAACAAACGTATCTCGAAGATAAACGTGCGTCGTTTGCACGTCGTCGTCGCGTAATTTGAAGATACATTTTTTTTTCTTCTTCATTTCTAACATGATATTTATAACGATAACGACATAGAAAACGATTTTTTTTTGTTAATTTTTTTGCCAGCAGCGCATTAAAGCAACGACATCGAATCATATACAAGCTGTAAGATACAGAAGAGCAATTAAATCGTGAGATACATCATCACGCGACAATTATTAGCTAGAAGCTATTAAGAATTACTTTTGTCGGCTGTTAATTAAATATTTCGCAAAAGCAGTCAACTGCTTAATTGTTAGTTCAACCCAGTTAAATGTGATTTTATTCTAAAAATTAAATCTGTGCGTTCAAAAGAAATTAAAAAAAAACAAAACAAATTGCTGTGAAGCTTTGTTGGTGACCTTGAAAAAAAAACGCGGAGGATTCGTCTTAAATCGAAGCTAGTCATATGCTATAAAAAAAGACACAACGATAAACGATATCGAGGGGATTTTTTTTTGTTTTGTTTTGCAAATTTGAAAAAAAAAAAAAAATTTTTTGTGTGCTCGTCATCAAAAGTTAAATTTCAAGTGCTTGACGCCCCCTTTTATTGTTGTTATTTTGTTATTGTTCGTCTTATATAAATATTATTTTTGTGGGTGTGCATCTATCTCTGTTCACACCAAGTGATAAATAGTCAGCGCGTGCAATCAATGCCATTTTTTGTTGTTTTTGTTTTTTTGCAATTATAATTAATTGTATAAAGAATTAATTGCTGCGTTTTTTTCTATAAAACGTCGTGAAATTGTGCCTGAAATTGAAATTTTTATATAATTTTATAAATGATTTGCAATTTCTGTGAAACATGTTTGCTCCACGTAATTCATCTCCAGTCGCCCATTTTACCAAGGAAGAGATGGCAGCTTATGAGGTAAATTATGATTTTGACTTCTGCTCTATTTCGTGAATTCAAATGTTGACAGTTGAAACAATGACAGTTTTATAATATCGGCGGCCTCGGTAGTGCGGGTGGTAACGCACTTATCTGGCAGACCTTGAACCTACGATCTAATCAACTGATCAATTAAAACTCACCAATATTTACGCCCAAATACATAGTTGCAGTTGATGGTAGAAAAGTTTGTGAATAGGACTGCTTAACCCTTTCATTCCCGGATTAAAATGGGCGGGGCTGCAAATTTTTTGTGGACAGTTATGTATTAGTCTTGACTCAAATATGAACTATAATATAATTTCAAAGCCCTTTATGTCCGGGTTCGTTTGTTAAAGGATGTTACATATAGACAACACTGGGCAGTGGTTGGACCAACTAAACACTTTTTTCATGTTTCTTATTTTTAATTACTCTGTTTACATTATTTATTTATTTTGTTCACTTGGTTCTACATTAACACAATAATTTAGATATTTTTAAAAACTTTTTGGAAAAACACTTTTTCCGTGAAACAATCTTGTTCTTGATTTTGACAATTTCATTCCACGGAGAACGGTTACTAAATGAACACGTGAACAGCTTAGAATAGAATACATAGCTGTACAACTCATAAGGCTACATAATACAAAAAACCCAAGGTAAAAATAATAAAATAGCGAAACTTAGAAGGATTAAAATGTTGCCTATAGGCATCATTGATCAAGAGAGGGTTTATAACTTGAATTCACCGAGGTAAACTCCTAACTTTCCCTTTAAATACAATAAAATATATTTCATGTAAAATTGAGTAAAAATAAAAACTGCGTTTTTAGTTTTAAAATTTTTTTTTTTTTAAATTTTTTTTTTAAAAAATGGTTGTATCTATAAAGATACACTGTGAATTTACCCACATCTAAAATCCCTATTAAAATATATCAAAATAAAAGAAATGTATTATGAAATTTTTATTAATTAATTTATTTTAAAAAGTTAACATTATCAAAAGCTGCAGGGAGTGCACACTGTATATTTAAAGATACAACCAACTAAAGTGACCCAGTAAGATGCCAAATGATCGAAATTTTTTCGAACCACTTAAAGTCACTAAAGGACATGTTTTGAAAGCAGTCAGTATTTTTTCTTAATCAAAATTATTTATCTGTTCCTAGAAGTTAAACTGTTAAAAATAGTTTTTATTTAATTTAAAAAAAAAAGTTTTTTGACTTTGTACATAATTTTTTTAAAAAGTATGACACATAGAAGTAAAAACTATTTTTTTATTTAAGACTTATAATATTATAAATAATATAGAACCAATTTGAAAAAAAATCAAACTAAAACTAGTAAGAAATGATCTTCGACTGGGCCGAAGTTAAAATACCCCCACGTCCAAACCGAAGTATATTCAAAGTCTTAAGCAGTCAATAAAATGTTTATTTGTAAAAACATTTTCGTCATGGTTTTAACAGAAAATATTCGCTTTTGTTTTTTGACATATCACTTTGTATGGGAGGTAGGCGTGGTTTTCATCCGATTTGGTTGAATTTCATACTCAGAGTGTATTTTAAAAATCAAAACTTCATATGCAAAATTTCAAGACCATATATTAATTTTTTGTCGAATTCTAAGATATTTTACCGTTTTGATATAGGCACTTTGTATGGGAGGTAGGCGTGGTTTTCATCCGATTTAACTCATTTTCGAACTCGACCTTTATTTTTTAGATAAAAGCTTAAATATTGAATTTCGTGATGATAGCTTTAAAATTACGGCTGTAATCGTGATCACAGACGGACAGACAGACGGACATGGCTAAATCGACTCGGGTGGTGATGCTGAGTAATAATATATATACTTTTCTATACCTGCCACGTTTACGTTTTTTAAACGTGGGGGTATAAATATAGCCGTAGGAATTTTTTAGTGGTTGTATCTTTAAAGATACACGGTGCATTTAAGGGTAAATACAGCTTTCCTCCGCATATGCAACAATCTTCACTTTTATCTCTTATCTCTTACTCCATTTCAAACCTAGATAGAATTGATAGATAGAACCAAGATAGAAATATATTAGCCATAACACTTAAAACTCTTGGTTCAAAGTTAAGAACAAAATTTGCCTTCCTTTAGTGAAACAGCCTTAAAAATAGAATTTTTTAAAATAAGCGGAACTCTGATCCATGTGAAATGGTTTTGTGCCCTTATATTTATGGCCACATTCTTTAATAATGCGCAGCCTCAAATGAGTTTTCAGCTAAAAGAGTAGTCAACCTAATACGTCAAAATATCTTCCAAGACTCCCTCGTTTCCGTCTATTCACGTCTATACCATATTAGGAAGCTTTTCCTTTCAAGCAAAAAAAAAAAACTAAAAAAGGAAGTTGACTGAACCGTGGAATTGAAAAAAAGACGGCCAAAACCTCATTTTTAACCCTGGATGGTTTTACTTCGTCGAATCGACGACGCCACCTCATACATTCTAAATCTATTTAAGATAGACAAAGGAACAATTGCGTTGTCAATTTTTTTTTTAAATTTATTAAGGATTTTTGACGCCTTCAAATTCTGAAAAACAAAAAAAAAATAGTTCGAATACTTGTATTATTTGTATAAGTTATTTATAATGTTTTATATTTTCATGTATTGGATCGAAACTTAAGTAATTAGAAAAAAAGTAAAACTTTAAAAAATATTCATTTTAAAAAAAATACAAAAAAAAAATGTTCATTTTTTAAATATTTGACTCAGTTAAAATGAAAAAACCGAAAATGTTTTCCCCTTTTTCCCCCTTTAGAATGGTATTGGTTGCTTTGTGGGATATCTTATTATACTAACCCGGCGGCCACACGTGACAATTTTGTCATGACAATAACAATACACCCACACTTTTTCACCAATACAAGCAAGCTTTGGAAATTACTAATCTCATGCTGACGTGGCGACCGTGGCGTAGTTGGTTAAAGTGCGTGGCCGCTATGTCAACGAACTTTGGAGACCCAGGTTCGAACCCCAGCAGCGACAGAAAATTATTTGAATTAAAATATTTTTTCTGTACGGCCGCCACCTCTCTGCAGACAATGGCAAACCTCAGAGAGTAATCAAAATGCCATGTAAAGCTTCTTGAGAACGAGAACATTCATCGTTCATCGCCGTTCGGAGTCGGCGTTAAGCATGTAGGTCCGGTTCTCGGTCAATTGTGTACAAACTTAATAACACGCACAACACAATAGATCATAAGAAGCTAGGTCAAAGTCCTTTCAAGGGCTGAAATGGCCAGTTATTTATTTTTTTTTTTTTTTTAATCTCATGCTGACAACTGCCTGGCAATAATTTGACGTTTGTATTGAAATTGACGTAAATAATCGTGGTTGGTGCACAAAAAAAAAGAGAAAATTTAGAGTTTTCATTCATCTTCAATTATGCCAAAAATTTAAGGTTAGAGATGGTTACAGCGACACAGAAAAATTATAAATATAATGAAATAACATTCATTGTCATGCTATTGCCATGCTTTTGTCAGGCCACCTACGTCACAATCGACAATTGCTTGGCTGCCGACAATGATTTGACAGAATATACGTATTCTCAATTGTCATGGCAATACTATCTCGTGTGGCCGCAGCGTTATAAAAAAAAATTTTTTTGCCACAAAGTGCCACTGTAGGAA